>CM066321.1:92068126-92668126 GCA_033807775.1 Saussurea involucrata | reverse complement strand
GTAAGGAGAGATTTGAACCCTTAAATCAATTCTAATTAGAGACAACACTGAGAAGATGCACCAGATCAATTCCCATAAGAAACGCAATTCATGAGTGGATATGATATTAAAAGTGATCAACGGTCCATCTTAACTTTTTTTCTCACACGATCATTCACGCACACACACACACACACACACACATATATATATATATATATATATATATATAAAGGGTACAAATCAAATACAAACCATGTATTTGTTGCACCCCTTACAAACCAATATGCATATATGCAAAATCTGAGATGCATATATGCATTATCCCATATAAATGTATATCCATTATATGTATATTCCTTCACGTATGCATATGTATATGCGCATTGTGCACATATACAGACTGTGGTTTGTAAGATGTGAAACAAATGCAAGGTTTGCATTTTACGAAGTCTTTCTCTCTCTCTCACTCTCTCTCTCTCTCTCTCTCTCTCTCTCTCTCTATATATATATATATATATATATATAGAGAGAGAGAGAGAGAGAGAGAGAGAGAGAGAATGAGGTTCAAGGGAAAACCTCAAAAAAATGAAAAATAAAGGAACACCCTGGTAACCTTTCATTTGGATGGTATGCATTTGTGCATACAAGTAAAATTAAGTCGTTTTTTATGCACATGTGCATTATGCATTTGTGCATGTTACAAATTACTTGTATGCACAAGTATGTACCATTCCGATGAAAGGCTACCAGGGTGTTCTTCAGTTTTCCATTTTTTAAGGTTTTCTTCTGAATCTGACCCTATATATATATATATATATATATATATATATATATATATATATATAGGGGAGGTATCCGTTGCAAACCAGTCAGTTTGTGCAAACCCCGTACAAACCAATCTACCAATCACGTAACTTTGTTTTTTTTATCCATAAGGGTATTTTAGGGCTTTTAGCATATTGTTTCATCTCCACCAATCACGTAACTTATTTTTTTATATCCATAACTTCTTTTTTATATCCATAAGGGTATTTTAGGGCTCTATCGGAAAATATAGATTCATGAAGCCAAATTATATATTCATGAAGCCAAATTTTATATTCATGAAGCCAAAATATAGATTCATGAAGCATCAACAAAAAAAAATTGCAGATTCATGATTGTAGATTGGTTTGTACGGGGTTTGCACAAACTGACTGGTTTGCAATTGATATTTCCCCTATATATATATATATATATATATATAGTGTTAGGTTCATTTGAGAAGTCTAAATATTTTGAGAAATAGAGAAGTGATCGTGACTCTTCGATTAAATGCGCTGATTTTGAACACGGAAGGTTATTTTGGTAATTAGTCATCCCGTTTACAAAAAAACACGGGCTGAGTTCATATATGAATCTGTGTGATTCACATATGAACTATACGTTCATATATGAACCTTTGTAATTCACATATGAACTCTTTATAACTAATTCATATATGAATCTTGTGATTCATATATGAACCTTTGTGTTTCATATATGAAACTAATTAATTGTAGGTTCATATATGAATCAGTTGAACCAATTAACTGATTCATATATGAATCTTTGTGTTCATATATGAACCTTTGTAATTTACATATAAACTTTTTTTAACTAATTTATATATGAACCTTTGTGTTCATATATGAACCTTAATGATTTATATATGAATTTTTTTAACTAATTCTCATATGAACAAATTAACTGATTCATATATGAATCACAAAGGTTCATATATGAATTAGTTAAAAATATTTTATATGTGAATTACAAAGGTTCATATATGAACACAAAGATTCATATATGAATCACACAAATTCATATATGAACCTGTCCCGCGTATTTTTTTACGAAACTACCCTAAATACCCCTGAGTGTCGTTTATTAATTAACGTGGACGCGCGCATTAATCAGGTGTAACGCGAATTTCTTGACCGTGGATTATTTAATCCAATGGATATGATCACTTCTCTATTTCTCAAAATATTTATACTTCTCAATTGAACCCTTCCCTATATATATATATATATGATACAAATCAAACCATGTATTTGTTGCATCTCTTACACATCAATATGCATATGTGAACAATGTGTGCATAATCTGATATGCATATATGCATTATCCCATATGAATGTATGTTCATTATATGTATATTCTTGCACGTATGTATATGCACATTATTCACATATACACACTGTGGTTTGTAAGGTATGCAACAAATGTCAGGTTTGTATTTTACGAAACCTCTATATATATAGGGGTGGGTTCAAATGAAAACTCAAATTCAATTGTAAACGTGAGGACAAACCACGGTCGTTGATTAATAATCTGGTGAAGAGATCAATGGCAAAAAAACACGGTGGCAATTTTGTAAATAAGTTGAAAACTCTGTCCATGTCTTAATGAATATTTAGTGCGCAGGGGTAAAATTGGAAAGATTAGAATCAACGCTTATTTTTGTTGAATTTTTATTTTCTTTTTTAATTAAAAAACTTTTACCCCCTTAAATTTTAAAATAAATTATCTCAAAATTTACTAACATTTTAATCAAACAAATTACATCAAAAAAACGAGAATTTCGTGCTCTTCGATATGACATCCATCATGATATAGTTTTTTTCGATTTAACCGTTTTTTACGTGAAATCGTGTATATATGTTATATTCAGACTGAATATAACATATGTTCAGACTGAATATAATACATATTCAGACTGAATATGTGTTATATTCAGACTGAATATAACACATATTCAGTCTGAATATAACACATTCAAACTGATGTATTTATATCAAAGAAAGGTAAGCATGAAAATGAGGTTTGAATAAACAAAAATGGTGTAATTATTCAAAGGGTCCTCCTAAACTACCCATCATCGAGGCTTCTGATCCATATACATTCTGCTGCTCATCATCCAGTATTCTCCTCCATTAAAAGGTGTACCCCATTGACAAACATCATACTTGCACAGTTAACATTTAATGGAACATAATAAACGAAATCAAATACGAGATCTTGGTTACTTGAATGATCATAATAGATCACTTGCAGAGGGGCATGCTAAAATGATTCCCGTTTGAGTTTTAATTTATTCCTAAGTTCATAATCTTTTATATATATATATAGTGGTTTGTATAGTTTGTTAGAATTGTTTGGTTTACAATTGAAACGCACAATATATATATATAGAGAGAGAGGGAGGTTCAAAGAAAAACCTCAAAAAACGAAAAACTGAAGAACACATATAAATACATCAGTCTGAATATGTGTTATATTCAGTCTGAATATGTGTTATATTCAAACTGAATATGTGTTATATTCAGACTGAATAAAGGTAGATATTCAAAACGAATAAATGTTTAAATTTTGTACCTTTATTCAGTCTGAATAACTCTATATATTCAGACTGAATAAAGGTAAATATTCAAAACTGAATAAATGTACCTTTATTCACTCTGAATATAACACATATACACGATTTCACGTAAAAACGGTTA
Source organism: Saussurea involucrata (assembly GCA_033807775.1). Lineage (NCBI taxonomy): Eukaryota > Viridiplantae > Streptophyta > Magnoliopsida > Asterales > Asteraceae > Saussurea > Saussurea involucrata. The sequence continues at coordinate 92,664,620 of CM066321.1, read as the reverse complement.
AAACGAAAAAAACTATATCATGATGGATGTCATATCGAAGAGCACGAAATTCTCGTTTTTTTGATGTAATTTGTTTGATTAAAATGTTAGTAATTTTTGAGATAATTTATTTTAAAATTTAAGGAGGTAAAAGTTTTTTAATTAAAAAAGAAAATAAAAAGTCAATAAAGGATGCGCTCATTCTAATTTGACGAAAATACCCCTAAAGCTGAATTTTAGGAATGACTTAAATATGGCTGCGATCAATGGACGAGATTTGTCCTCATGTTTACAATTGAATTTGAGTTTTCATTTGAACTTTCCTCTATATATATATATATATATATATATATATATATATATATATATATATATATATATATATATAACAACAACAACAAAATACATGACATGTCAATTTATTGCATACTTATTTAATGGTGGAACTTGTTCATCGACATATTTAAAATCTTATTCGGTTTACATGAATACTATGGATTAGGAATGTCAAGACCGCCAAAATTATGTGGCTTGCTGCTTGATTTATGACATCCAAATCCTAAGCCTAAAAAGAAAAGGAAATTTATGTTAAATATTTAGGAAAAAGAAAACCTAAATATTCATAATAAATATTGATGATTAATACCAATGTTTGAAGTATTTTAGGTTCTACAAATTATCAACTTTTTATCTTATATATATAAATTATTAGTTACAACTAATTATTAATATTAAAAAGGAAATTTGAAATGGAAGTGGTAGGTGTTGGGGTTGGGGAAAAGGACGCGGGGTTGGCGCTGACAGGCAGAGGGGAACACGACCACTGCTCCTCCCATCCCTCCAACCGGCGGAGTACTTGCTGAGCCACCACCACCACCACCACCTCTCACACTCTCACCTCCATCGCATCATTTACTATTTTCTTCTTCTTTTCTTTTCTTGTTCTTCTTGTTGTTGGGATTTGGTTCTGAAACTCATGGTGGGTGGGTGGGTGGGTGTGGGTTGACACCCCAATCTAAATGCCAAGATGCTCTTTGTCCCCCTTCCTCCTTCCCTCCCTTTCACCAATACAAACGAAATACCATATACATATATTGATATATATATATATATATATATATATATATATATGTGTATGTATGTATGTATGCATGTATATGGTATAAACCAATTTTAGGTTATAAATTGAGCGACAAAGGAGATCGTGTATCGTGTCTTCATACATTTACGGGTTATTCATTATTAATATGTTCATTATTCATTAAGAATGGTGTATCGATTTATAATTGATCATGATTAAAGAATTATGTAAATTCATCAAATGATGTATTATTCATCATGCATAGTTCGTTGAATATTTACCTTCATTATTTATAATAAATGTGGACACCCCAGGACACGTGTCAAGCTTCACAACCTGAACTTTTTCTTACCGAGCTTCTCCCTCTTTCTCTCTCTCCGTGTGTGTATATACATACATACATACATAACAAGGGTCGTCTACGACATAAATGAGGTACGAGTCAATATTAATTACTGACTGAATAAGAATCCCTTTCGTAACTTACCACGTCGGCATTTGGGTCAAAGTTATGGAGCATTAACGATAAGACGGGTTTGAAAGATGAACATCTTTAATCGAATAAGTGTCTTTTACCTTGTAAGAAACGTTAAGCAAGCTGTCAACAGACCTTAGGTTTCAAGTACATATACATATACATACACACATACACACACACATATATATACCATGTATATATTTACACGAATGGTCGTGTGTGAATTTGCGTTTATCGTGAGAAGCGTGAAAAGCGAATTTGAACCGTTGATCACCTTTAATCAAATATCCTCCCATGAGTTGCGGCATAGAAGGAAATTGATCCGATGTATCTCGATGCATCTTATCCCGGTACATCTCATCCTAAAATGAGCATCCATTTCTCATCCAATGGTTGATAACCACTTCTTACGTTTTTCACGTTAACCCCAACTTTCCACCGGAATCCAACCCTATATATATATATATATATATATATATATATATATATATATATATATATATATATATATATATATATATATAGAGAGAGAGAGAGAGAGAGAGAGAGGTTCAAGAGAAAACCTCAAAAAAAAAACTGAAGAACACCCTAGGAGCCCTTCATCTGGACGGTATGCACTCGTGCATACAGGTAAATAGTTGACTTTTTGGTTTTATGCACAAGTGCATTATGCATTTGTGCATATATGCACAAATGCATGTTACAAATAACCTGTATGCACAAGTGCATACCGTCCAGATAAAGGGCTCCTAGGGTGTTCTTCAGTTTTCTGGTTTTTTGAGGTTTTCCCTTGAACCTGACCCTATATATATATATATATATATATATATATATATATATATATATATTCATAGGGTACAAATCAAATACAAACCATGTATTTGTTACATCCCTTACAAACCACAGTCTGCATATGTGCAGACTGGTTCTGCATATATGCATTGTCACATATGAATGTATGTCTATTATATGTATATTCTTGCACGTATTCATATGCATATATGCAGAACCAGTTTGCACATATGCAAACTGTGGTTTGTAAGGGGTGCAACAAATACAAGGTTTGCATTTTACGGAGCCTCTATATTCATATATATATATATATATATATATATATATATATATATATATATATATATATATATATAGGTAGGGGTGAGCATAACCGGGTACCCGGCTAAAATTCATGGAACCGGAACCAGAACCGGTGGTTCCTAGAATGAAAGAACCGGAACCGGAACCACTTACATCGGTTCTTTATATTTTGGAACCAGAACCGGAACCGACGGTTCCGGGACCGGTTCCGGGTACCCAATATCAAAATTTTTAATTTTTTTTTAACAATTCATACAATAAAATTGTAATTTTAAGTCTATTGCAAACTATATTTTAATTGTTTTCTACTATTTAAATGAATTACATCATTATATTTTATTTGGAAGAATCGGTTCATGTTTATGAACCCTCTTATGTACAACTTCCTCCAAGTCATGTAAAAAAACCATAAACTAGTCTATCAACACATTTTTTTAATAAAATTTCTCTAAAAGGTACAATCAAAAGTCAAAATCTCAAAAAAAAACTATACTCGTTTACAACAGATTCTTTATTCTGGAAAATCCAAAACTGATTATAATATTTAAATATTTTATTTATGTATTAAAAAGTCATTTTTCTTTTTAAATACTTATTTTCAAAATTTATAATTGGTGCCCTCATATGATAATCATTTTGGGGTGTTCTCCATATTTGAATGAAAAAAACTTTTTCTTCTTCTACTTTCTCTATTTTAAAGACAGTTTTGTTAAAACTGTTAGAACAAAACATTAACTTAAAATCTGTATTTTCTCCATTTTTTTGAAATTATTCAAGACACTTTGTAGCATCTCCAACAATTCCTCAAAATTTCTCTAAAATGGGATCCAAGATTTTTTAATATCTTATAAAAATTACATTCATCTCCAATGAATTCTTCATTTTAAAGATAAATCATTGTTTATATTATTAAAATATTTTATATATTTAATAAATCATTATTTCTCTCACCTAAACATTCATTTCAAATTTTCTAAATGGTGAGATACAATAAAAAAACCATTTCTCTTCCTTGGTAATTATTTCTTGGATACCTTTAAATTTAGAGAAAATTACACTTTCTCTCTTATTTTCATCCTTTAGAAAAAAGTCTTAGAAAAATAATCAAAACAAAAAATTATCTAAAATCTTAATTTTCTATATTTTATAGAATTTAGAGTAAATTACATATTTGATCCCTGTGTTATAGTGGTTTTAACACTTTGGGTCCCTAAAATGAAATAATTACACTAAGCATCCTTGTGGTTTCCATTTTATAACGTATTGGGTCCTTAAAATGGGCGCCGCCCAAAATTGCTTCGTTAAACCACCCATGTGCACGACACATGTTGGGCAAATATGTCATTTCACCTAATTTTTTAAAACCACTAAACCACAGGACCAAATATGTAATTTACTCTAAACCTTAAAACTAAACCACAGTTTTTACTCTAAACCTAATTCTATTCCCCAAATCTACCTCCGATCGGGGAAGAATGGCATCGTCGGCGTTCATCTGGCAGAACCACCGCCGCAACCCCATCCGCTGGCACCCATCCATCCTCCTCCTCCTCATCACTCTTAGATTGCTTTGCCTCCGACCCAATTTTCTCCAACCGACATGTGTTCTTCTCTGCAACACTACCGCCGATGTGTGTTCTTCGTCCTTGGAGAAACCGACGAGCACCGCAGCAACGAGCACCACCATTGGGTTTGAACATCGATTTTTCTGGGGTTTTTTTGAAGAAATTTTTCTGGGGTTTTGAACCCCCTTCTTCTCCCACCTCTTGCGATCTGGGTCTGCGATCTAGGGTTTTGTTTTTATCTTTTTTTTTATTGGAGATATGTATCAAATGGGTTTGTATTCCACAAATTTGGGGTTTTTATTGACAATTGTTTCTTAATTTGTTCTTTTCAATTTCTTCTCCTCAATTTGTTTATGTTTAACAATTTCTTAATTTGTTCTTCTCAATTTCTTTTCAATTTGCATTGTGGTGAATTTACAGAAGCCCAAAGGGGTAAATTATTTGGTCCTTGTGTTAATTATTGCAGGTAGAAGAATTATTTGGTCCCTGTGTTCCATCAATTAACATCGAGAGCCTGCATCCTTCTTCCACCTGCATTTTTTCTTCCCCATTTTTAATTTCTTCAACAGTCATATATATATATATATATATATATGTTGCACCCCTTACAAACCACAACCTGCATATGTGCAGACTGGTTCTGCATATATGCATTGTCCAATATGAATGTATGTCCATTATATGTATATTCTTGCACGTATTCATACGCATATATGCAGAACCAGTCTGCACATATGCAGACTGTGGTTTGTAAGGGGTGCAACAAATGCAAGGTTTGCATTTTACGGAGCCTCTCTCTCTCTCTCTCTCTCTCTCTCTCTATATATATATATATATATATATATAATTACTGATGTTGAGTGTTACCTTAAGTTTAGTTACAAGACAAACAAACCAAACAGAATTAGTTCATACCAGGTGAAAATCAATCTGAAAGCAGATCGGAATTGTTGCTGGAAATTGTTGCCGTAATTTCTTAAGGAATGGAAGGGAGGAGGAAGAAGAAGAGGACATGTGGCAAGATCTTATTGGTTTTTGTTTTTTAGTTTTTACTTTTTAATCTAAAATGAGAAAAATACATAAAATGACTAAAATGCCCATCATGTGCCGTGCACATGGGTGGTTTAACGGAGCAATTTTGAACGGCGTCCATTTTAGGGACCCAACACGTTATAAAGTGAAAACCACAAGGATGCTCAGTGTAATTATTTTATTTTAGGGATCCAGAGTATTAAAACCACTATAACACAAGGACCAAATATGTAATTTACTCTGGAATTTATTAGAGATCTTTTAATACTTGTTTGAAAATGCTTTTAACCTATAGATGTTGTTGGTCGGTACTACGTTCGTTATTGGTGTATTCATTAACAATTTCATGTGTTTTTTTTCTCATTATGATTTCATATTAAATAACTTCATATTAATAGAAAATTCTGGGATTTAAATAGAATTTTGAATGGATTGGTTGGGAAACTATACTTTTAAATAATAATAATAATAATTAAAATAGTCAACCAAATTGATTAATGGAAAGCTATTGTAACTCTTAAACTTATTTTATTAATTGTATTAATAACTTAATGAGTAAACTACACTTTTGATTCCTGTGGTTTAGTGATTATAACATATTTGGTCCCTACAGATTAAAAATTACACTTTAGCCACTGCAGTATGCTATTTGGTCCGGATTTGGTCCCTCTTCGTTAAGTCCGTTAAAAAATCTCGTTAGATGAGGGGTATTTTAGTCTTTTTCATTTTTACTTCATTTTTCTTTAATAAATGAACTGTAGGGACTAAATTTGTTATACCATAAATATATGTTTTCTTTGAATATTCATCTTCTCCAACCAAATCATCAAGAACACCAACACCAAGAACATTTGATAAACTCTAAATACATGAGGGATCTTCAACTATATTCGAGAAACGATCAAAGAACCATCTGGAACGATCTCAGGGCTGCGAAACAAGAACAATCTCGATCCCACTGTTGAATATATGAGGGATCTTCAACTATATTCGATATACGAGAGATAGAGACCGAGATCTGAGATTTTGCACTGGGGAAGACGCCGACGAGGGAACACACGGGACGGGAAACGCCGGTGGGGAACATGCTTGTTCTTTCGATTTCGCACCCTCTTCAGATCGATTTGAAGTATATCGATCATCTTTGTCTTCTCTCCATGTCTCTGTCTGTTTCATCAACCGTCTTTCTCTCTTTGTCTCTCTCTCCACCTTGGACCGATTTCTTGATCTAGATCCCTCTCCCCTCCCTCTCTCTGTTGAAATTGATTTTGTTGTAAATAAATCTTCCCAGGGGAGTGGTGTGGGCTCTGATGGTCTCCTCCCCCTCCTTAGCTTTGTTGTAAAGAAATGGATTTTGTTGTAAAGAAATATCCCCACAAAATGGATTTTAGCTACAGATTCCATTTACCCAAGACTTCAAAAGTCTGACCTAACTTGCATGGTTTCGAAATCTTGATTCCAAAATAAAAGTGCAAGAACATTTGCTAAATGTTTTTGAAATTGGATTTGGCTTTAGAGTTTGATTTAATGTTTAATTTAGAGTTTGTCAAATGTTCTTGGTGTTGGTGTTCTTGATGATTTGTTTGAAGAAGATGAATATTTAAAGAAAACATATAGTTATGGTATAACAAATTTAGTCCCTACAGTTTATTTATTAAAGAAAAATGAAGTAAAAATGAAAAATACTAAAATACCCCTCATATAACGAGATTTTTTAACGGACTTAACGAAGAGGGACCAAATCCGGACCAAATAGCACACTGCAGTGGCTAAAGTGTAATTTTTAAACTGTAGGGACCAAATGTGTTATAATCACTAAACCAGAGGGACCAAAAGTGTAGTTTACTCTAACTAATTAAATAATTAAAAATCTACATGGTCATATAGATAATGATGCCACGACCAATCAATGACCTCATAAAATTGACACATGATAACTGACCGCTTTTAATAAAACTAAATGTTTGATAAAGTTTTCTAATAAAAAAATTTGTAAATTTAAGATTAACGTTGTTAGTTGTGATTATAGGGTGATATTCAAGAGAAAAAAAACTTTAAATAAATGAAAAATGAAAAACTACGAAAAAATTATATAAACTTGGATGTCAAATTTAACAAGAAAAATATGATCGGTTTTTTTGTGTAATTTGTTTTGCACGAATTTTTATCATATTTTATATTTTTTTATTTAAAATAAGGGGTAAGAGATTTTGTTAATTTTAAAATAAAGTTGTAAACTCATTTTTAATCATATCAGCTAGATCAATTAATCTAACGGTTGATTGACTGTTTTTTGGTTTTCATGCATTTGTAGTTTTCCCTAAACCTCCCACTATTATGTATTGATTTAGAGTGAATTACATTTTTGGTCTCTCGTCTATACCTCCTATTTGGTTTTCATCTCTCGAAATTATAAAGTACATCCAAAAATCGTGTTTTTGTGCCCAAATCAGTCACTCCCACTAACACCGTTAGATGATGCCCCGTTAAGTCTATCATGTGCCCCTCATGTTGTAATGACCTTAATCCTTAAATTTAATTTTATGAAAGTTTAGTGGGTGAGTGCAATTTCTCTTGTTTTCAGGGACATTATGTAAATAAGGGATAAACAAGGGAAAATCCTTTCATTCATCCTTATGTGTAGTGTAGAAATAAAGAGAATGGATGATTAAGAGAATAAAGTCTCTCATTGAGATTTTGGTCGAGGAACTTTATTTCAGGGATTTGAAGATCATCATCTCCAAGTTAAGCCTCATCTTTTAATCCTTATGCTTCTAGTGGTGGGTTTATGGTGTTGGACGAGGATTTCTAAATCTTTTGTGTGTTATTTATCTAAGTCTCAGGTTTTTAGTGTTTGGCATTGATACTTGTTGGTTCCTTTGTTGTTTGTTGAGAAAAATCACCATTGCTAATGGTATTTTCAAGTATTAAGTTTATATGGATAAAAACCTTCATTCAAGGATGGAATTGGATAGATTAAATGATGTTATGATGTTAGATTAATGGTTAAAATGGTTTAGGACATCGATTCTCTCGATTTTGGGGCGTAAAAATCGATTCAGGAAAGGTTGGGCGAGAGAGGCTTTTGCTGAAAATCTCCTACAGCCAAAACAACGCAAAAGGCAACCTCCAAGCGGGCTTGGTCGCATGAAACCCGCATTGTCCACAGCCATGTGATTTTTCGATTTTGCTTTGTTTCTTGTTTTGGGCTAGGTTTGATGCATTCTATAGGGGATTGTCTTAGGAATTGAAATGGATGGTTTTAGGATGATTTAAAAGGTTTGACACCATCTCTATGTCATCCAATTCAGGTGTTTGGTCTGATCATAAGTGACTATTAAGACGTGTGGTGAAATGTCGAATCTCAAGTAAGTTTCTGTTAATGCCAAAAATCGTCTAAAAAGATAACTTAAGGTTGATTGTGGAGCTTAACAACTAAAGAATAGGAATCTTTCGACAAAACGTACGACAAAGGAAAAAAATGTAAATGAGACAGAGATTTTGGTGACGCGGGAAAAACCTCAACGAGGAAAAAACCCGCGGACGACTGTGGAAGTCGTCGCTGCACTATGATCTCCAAACATGGGCGATATCTTTATGTTTCGGGTGTCGATCGTACAGTGATTACAATACAAATGAAAGAAAGACTTTAAATGTAAAGTAACAAGTGTTTCGAATGTAAAAACAATGTGTGTCGTGTGTAAAAACAAAGTGTCGTGTGGGAATGTCGTGTGTCGAGAGCGATTCTTCGAGAGAGAATTCCTTGCTTCGAATGTTCTTCAGAGTTCAGATGATTTTGTGATGCTGGAGATGATGATTGAAATGATGATTGAGCTTGGTATTTTTAATGCCAAAAATCGCACCAAAGGGACAACTTAAGGTCGATGTGGACTTAACAACTAAAGAAAGGAACCTCTCGACAAAGCGTGCGACGAAGATAAAAATAAATGAGACAAGGGATTTGATGACGCAGGAAAAACCTCAATCGAGGAAAAAACCTGCGGACGACAGGAGGTGTCGTCGCTGCACTATGGTCGCCAATCAGGGGCGACGTCCTTGGTACTGGCGTCGGTCGTACGATGATTACAATACAAATGAAGGAAATACTTCGAAATGTAAAGTACAAGTGTTTGTCGTGTGTGAATACAAAGTGTGAACTTCTGGTCGAGGGCTGTTGCCGTGCGTCGAGAGCGATACTTGAGCTTTCCTCCGAGTGTTCTTGAGCTCGCTGTAGTATTCTGGAATTCGGTGCTAGATGATAGCTTTCGGTATGTGCTTCTCGAGTTCTGCTTCGGATGTTTGTTGCTAGATGATCGATGTCCCAAAGTGAAGCTGCCATCTTCATATTTATAGTCTTTGTGGCTTTAAATATGCTTTAATGTTTGATCTTGTAACCGCTGGGGAGCTTTAATGTCATTGATGAGCGGTTTTCGTAACCACTGTCGGGTCATTAATGCTCTTGATGACTCGTCCGTTACTGGTCGTTGTCCATTAATGACGTTGACTCCTGCAATAAACACTTTAACAAACATAACAGTTATAATATGTGAACGTTAGTTGGTCGAGGTCGCATGGTTCTATGCGACGATCGTACGGAGCGGGCGACGTCGTGGTCGAGTGTCGAGTGTCGCGAGGAACTCTCGACTTGCCTTTCAGGAGGGACGACGGAGGTTTTCTGGGTCTTTGTCGGGACCTTATCTTAATACAAGGCATGGTTCATAACAAGTGTCTTACCTTTTCTGGTCGTGGTCAAGACATGTATTGATAAACAAAAAAACGGATGTTAACGGATAGTATAATCGTAAGACTAGGATGTCAGGACGATGTTGTCGCAGAGCCAGAGCGATATAACAGCGATGGCAGAAGACTTTCGACGTAAGATCGACGAGTCATAACTGGCGACACAAGACTAGTAATGTGTGACTGGCGATGTGCGACGTGCGACACGTGACGTGCGATCGTTAGATGTAAGATGACTATTGACCCAATAAGTCAACTATAGTGGTTATTTAACGTATGTCGGGGATATGATAATAATGGGTATTATCCTTGTCGGTCGGGGGCAGGGTAATCAATGTCCATGGGTCATGTCGAGGGGATTTCCTCAGGTCGGTCGAGGGTGTGATTTTTTACCCAAACAGTTAGCCCCCCGAGATCTGAATTTCAAAGCCATTGGAATTTCAGATCTCGCACTTAAAGAAAAATGCGTTGCTACGGAGACGTATTGCTCTTTGCTAAGATCATCAGAGGAAAACTGAGTTGGTCAGCCAAAGAAGGCGACGCAAGTTGAGCTTGTCCTTCGAGGCCGGGAAAGGAGAAAGAATGCTCCGACAGCTGGGTCGGGAATCTTGAAGAAGACAAGGACGGTCGTCCTGAAGGAACCGTCTTCGAGGGTTGACGTTTCGTCGAGAGTTGTCACGCCTAAGGAGGCGAGGGCGTCATTCAGCCGTCCTGGCGCGATGGATGCGATGCCATCAAGTTCGGCGCTTCCGGCGACAGTGACGAAGCTAGTGTCCAAGGTGTTGTCCCCAGCGTCTGCCGACAAGGGGGACGGGTCATCGGCCGATGGTGTCCTAGACGGGACGACGTTGTTTCCTCATCTGAGGAAATATTTCCTCCCGTCTTTCAGGGAACGTTTTTCCTATCGAGGAGATAGGGGCCCATGTCGCCGGGTTGGCGTTCCCGGTCGACGTGGTCCTGTGATCTGGCGTTCACAGCCGATACGGTCGTTAGAGATATATGTTCTGGCGCTCGGGCCGATGAAGTCGTTAGAGACCTATGTTCTGGCGTTCGAGCCGTCGTGGTTTGGCCGTTGGAGATCTGAGTCACGTTGTGTCTAGTTTTTTTAGCTAATTGTAAGTTTAGCGATAATCGGTAAAGAATTACCTTTCTATTGAGCTTGCGTATTACATGTCATGGACAGATGTAATGTCAACTGAAGAAATTCATTAAGTACAAGAATGAATCAAGAAGTCGTGCGACTTGGGCACCCATTGTAATACAACGATTAGAACGTAAGTCACAAAATTTTCATATTTTCGAATCGTATCAGCAAACGTAAACGCGTGCGATCAAAGCATTCATTCAGAACGTGAAATATTTCTAAGTTAAAGAACTTAGATTGTGGGGTCGCTAGACCTTACGATCGTGTGATTCGATCATACGATGAACTTGAATCATGTGTTCCTGCGAAATGATAATCAAGTCGTAAACCTGATCGCTTATGTCGTACGATCCTGTGAGAGTGTACTAAAGTCGTACGATAGACTTAGCAATATATACCGTGCGATCCTGCGAGACTAAAGTCGTATGCAACTAATGTCGTACGATCCTTTTCATATGCGTTGCATTCCAGATGCGTGGAATATCTCGACTGTCGAGGGTTTGTAGCCGATATGCATTTTTACCTACGACTTCTGAGATACGATAAGGACCTTCCTACTTGGTGGAAAGTTTACCTGCGTTGAGCTTTTGAGTGCTTTGGAATACTTTGACAGGGGATGTAGTCACCTTCTTGAAAGACTTTAACTTCGACGTTTTTGTTGAAATGTCGCTCGACCGCTTGCCCCTGGGTGTCGAGGTCGTCAGCTTGATGTCGATGTCTTCACAGAATGGTCGAGTCTCGTAGCTTATGAACTGGGATCCATTGTCGTAGACGATTTCGGATGTCGTTCGACCAATTATCTTCTTGGTCTTCCATCTGGATGTCATCGTCATTTTCGATGGGCGACGTCGCCAGATTGGAATGTTGTCGAGTATTGGTTCGATCAAAGCAGACGCAAGGTTTGCTAAAGCGTCGATTTGAGTATTCTGGTCCCTTGGAATCATGACTGGTGATTTGCGAGTTTCAATGTACGAGTTGTCTTTATTGACGACATATGTAATGACTAGCGATCACGCGATTTCAACATGTGAGTCGCTTTTATTGGCGACCGAAAGTTTTAACCTGTGTTTGCCATGAGTGGCGATCATAAGAAAAACGTGGGTCGTCTTTAATTGACGATTATAAGTTGCAAGTCATAGAGACTTTGTTTCTCACAATATAAATCGTAAGACCTGTGTTTTATATGATCTCGCGAGCCTGCAATGTAAAATCGGGGGTGGTCGTTGGTTTGACCAATGATCCTTTGATGCTTAAATCAACATTCATATGTTAGATCATAATAATTGAACGAGGAGAATATACTTAGAGTATATATATAGAGTTGTGTATACCATATTCCATCCAAGCGGGATGTCACAGTTACCGTAACTTGGAGTCGATAAGCGCCTTTTTCTCCAAGGACTTTTGAAATTGAAATATGGTGTTTTCTATTTTGTGACGGGCGTTCCGAGCCCTCGAGCCCCTCGGACGATGCGATCCATGCGATATTTTGACGGAGCATTTTTTTAAGGTTTGAATCTGGCTTCGAGCCGCATTTGATTCCGATTGAAGTTAAATCACTGGATCTTGAAGATTTGTTCGCTTCTGTTTGACAGGCTTGAACGATGGGTCGACATTGAACTTGTGTGAGATGATATCGGGAACAGCATATTCCTGCAAAAAAGATATCAGCTTTTCTCGGAGGTTGAGATCGAGGGATGATCCGATGAGGATTTTTTGCTCAGGTTTGCTTTGATCTGGGATGACTTCTTTCATGGGATAATCATTGATTGATTCGAGAGTGCCTTGAGCATTTTTTAATCCTCCAGTCACCGGGATAGCGGTTCGTTCTGGGTTTCCCTTATCCGTCATTTTCCTGTGATGAAAATAGAGGAAACTCCAAGAAACTGTTAGTAAGGTGCAGGTTTCGTCGAGGATTTTCTCTAGATAGGGTCCCACGGATGGCGCCAAACTGTTAATGCCAAAAATCGTACCAAAGGGAAAACTTAAGGTCGATGTGGACTTAACAACTAAAGAAAGGAACCTCTCGACAAAGCGTGCGACGAAGATAAAAATAAATGAGACAAGGGATTTGATGACGCAGGAAAAACCTCAAACGAGGAAAAAACCTGCGGACGACCGGAGGTGTCGTCGCTGCACTATGGTCGCCAATCAGGGGCGACGTCCTTGGTACTGGCGTCGGTCGTACGATGATTACAATACAAATGAAGGAAATACTTCGAAATGTAAAGTACAAGTGTTTGTCGTGTGTGAATACAAAGTGTGAACTTCTGGTCGAGGGCTGTTGCCGTGCGTCGAGAGCGATACTTGAGCTTTCCTCCGAGTGTTCTTGAGCTCGCTGTAGTATTCTGGAATTCGGTGCTAGATGATAGCTTTCGGTATGTGCTTCTCGAGTTCTGCTTCGGATGTTTGTTGCTAGATGATCGATGTCCCAAAGTGAAGCTGCCATCTTCATATTTATAGTCTTTGTGGCTTTAAATATGCTTTAATGTTTGATCTTGTAACCGCTGGGGAGCTTTAATGTCATTGATGAGCGGTTTTCGTAACCACTGTCGGGTCATTAATGCTCTTGATGACTCGTCCGTTACTGGTCGTTGTCCATTAATGACGTTGACTCCTGCAATAAACACTTTAACAAACATAACAGTTATAATATGTGAACGTTAGTTGGTCGAGGTCGCATGGTTCTATGCGACGATCGTACGGAGCGGGCGACGTCGTGGTCGAGTGTCGAGTGTCGCGAGGAACTCTCGACTTGCCTTTCAGGAGGGACGACGGAGGTTTTCTGGGTCTTTGTCGGGTCCTTATCTTAATACAAGGTATGGTTCATAACAAGTGTCTTACCTTTTCTGGTCGTGGTCAAGACCTGTATTGATAAACAGAAAAAACGAATGTTAACGGATAGATTAATCGTAAGACTAGGATGTCAGGACGATGTTGTCGCAGAGCCAAAGCGATATAACAGCGATGGCAGAAGACCGTCGACGTAAGATCGACGAGTCATAACTGGCGACACAAGACTAGTAACGTGTGATTGGCGATGTGCGACGTGCGACACGTGACGTGCGATCGTTAGATGTAAGATGACTACTGACCCAATAAGTCAACTATAGTGGTTATTTAACGTATGTCGGGGATATGATAATAATGGGTATTATCCTTGTCGGTCGGGGGCAGGGTAATCAATGTCCATGGGTCATGTCGAGGGGATTTCCTCAGGTCGGTCGAGGGTGTGATTTTTTACCCAAACAGTATTTATAGTCTTTGGGTGCTCTGAATAACTCCCTAAATGCTTTTGGTAACTGTCGTAACGGACGCCGAGTTGAATGCTGTTAATGGCTTTTGTCGGTTATAGTCGTTGATCATCAATGACATTGATTCCTGCATTTAAACACTAAAAACGTAACAGAAATATCACATGTTATCCGGTCGAGGTCGCAAGGTTCCACACGTCGGTCGTATGAGCTAGACGACATCGTGGTCGAGTGTCGTGAGATAAATAACTTTCGACTTCAACTTTGGTCGATGAATAAAGTACTATGATTTTACCTTATTAGGGAAAGGTGAAATAAGTGTTTTCTTTACCTTGGTCGTGGTCGAGACTGGTGAAATTTTACCCAAACAGTTTGCCACCAAAATTTAAAATGAAGAAGCAATTTTTGAGTTTTGAATTTTGTCAGTCGGATGTCTAGGGTCGTGCCACATGTCAAAAGTTACTTTGGTTGCCTTGGAATTGGATCGGTCCAATTCCAACTAGAGAGGAAGTCGAAAAGGGGATAAGATCGTGACGTCATGCTGACGCACGATCATGCTAAACAGCTGTCAACGCCAGGTGTCGATGATCCGTGTGGTCACACGAAAAGGTAAGGGCACGTGTCGATCATCGAGGGACTCGACCTGACACGATCGTTTGCATAAATAGAGACCCACGATGGATCTTGTTAGTCCTAGATTGATCAGGTAACAACGATTCAATGAGAAATAACAAGAATGATTAATGATTTCAACTTGTCATCCCTCTCATATTCATAAATCAAGATAGTTACAAATGTTTGAATGGAAATCAAAACTATCTCTCTCTAACAATTAAGCTCTAATGAATGATAATAAATCGTCTAACCTAATTCTAAGGTTAACTAACCTTATATACTTAGGCCTTTAGACATACAAGGCCTAAGCCCATTAAGCAATAAACTAAGCCCATTCATCATTAAAGGCTTTTACAAGAAGATTAATTAAACTAATTAATCACTATATAATTATTTATATATCTTTCTAATATATAGGACATTTATGGTCCTAACAATCTCCCCCTAAAGATATATAAATAAAAATCGGTCTTGAAATCTTCAAGTCTTGATCTTCTCTTCCTTTTGAATCATTGAAACGCATTGATGTTGCTTGTCTTCATGTCTTTTGGCGCTCCCCCTTGAATAAAGCTCTTGAATTTGATTTCAGGTTTAAAAGAACTTGTAGAACCAATATGCTTGATGGAGGAAATAATTTGAAGCGAACACCACTTGATAAACGAATGAGAAGAATTGATTACTTGTATGAACTTTGAGCTCTTTGGATCTCGGAACATGACCGTTACTCCCCCTTGGCTTTTGCATGGGGACTTCTTTACTCCCCCTCGGCTTTACTCCCCCTCGACTTTTGCTAACTCCCCCTCAACTTGATATTCGGTGTCTTTGAATCTGTACCCTTTCTCCCCCTCATGATGAGTAGGAGCATCCGGAGCATCATGCATGTTCAAAGACAATAGTGACGAGTAGCAAAAAAATCAGATCAAACGTTTAGTAACCAGACTGGGGTAATCAACTAACACAGAAACACGTTAGTAACTGTTATCACAATAATTTTAAAAAAATTGTGTGGCCTATGTTCAGAGTTGGCAATGGGGTATCTCTGATAGGACTTCCAGTTATCACTGAAGAAAATTTAAGAAATTAACTTCTCAAACTGTTCCGGCAATATCACAAAGATATGCAAATGGAATCACAAAGACTCGTGCATGTGTGAAAGAAATAATTCATATCGATTTGGCTCAAAAATTGATTTAACCTGGGACGCAAGTTAGAAATCAATTGACTCAGTGAATAGAATATGAAGTTCGGAGACCGGAGCTGGTGTCGTCTTTTTTTCAATATCTAAGACCTCCGAGTGAGGAATAGATAGATTATGTGTTAAATCTCCGTGAATATATGAAACAAGCATCTTTTGTGAGATACTTGAGTGGCTGGGTGGGGTGACACGAGTTATCGACACTGGGTCCATGTCTGTTTCAATATTCATCTCCAAAGAACGAGAATGAATAGATTATGTGGTTACCCGGATAACTGACTCGGTTTGGTAAGGACCAATAATTCTTTTAAGTCCTGTCACATCCTCACCATATTCTTTTCTCTCCAAACTCATCTATCAAGCTAGACACCTCACTGATATCTAAAATTGGATGTGTTTCTTGGGTAGGTCCTTCCGGTTCTGGATAGACCATAGAAACAATAAAAATCCTAACACTCCTTTCATGCATTGAGTAAATCAGTTCAGTAAACAGTGAAGTACGAGATCTAAACTGAAATGTTTAGAGGTCGAAGCATTTAAGAACGAGTCCTGATCTGAGATGATCAGAAGTCATAGTTTGAAATACCAGAGGTTCAATAAACAAGATCAAGCACAAAACAGATTGACTTAGTAAGTGTTTGGGCAAAAAACCACGTCGTACGACCACGACCAGAACAGGTAAGACGCACGTCATAATCCAAATCTTGTATTAAGGTAAGGTCTCGACAAGAACCCATAAAACATCCGTCGTCGCCCGTAAAAGGTAAGTCGTACGTCCTCCATGACGCTCGACCATAGTATCTCCCTTCCTATACGACCATCGCGTAAGATCATTGTACCTTCGACCGAACTAACGTTTAACCTTGACTGTTACGTTTGTTAAGTGTTTAATGCAGGAGTCAAAGTCATTAAAGAGCAACGGATATAACCGACACAACCATCAACGATCGATAGCTGTAACGGACGAAGATCATCATGGATAATCACTCCGGCGACCGTTTCCAACCGTTATAGCCGTTGATTGAATCATTAATGGGGTTAATTAATGACGCGAAGACTATAAAAGACAAGCTAAAGCATCATTTTAAGGGACATCGATTAACATCCAATACAGTTGAGCGAACATCAGAGAAAGTCATCCAAACTCATAGCAAAGAACATTCAAACTCTAGAGATTGAGTACTGAAAGCCAGAATCCTACAGCGAAATCAAGAACACTCGAAGGAAAAGCTCAAGTATCAGTCTCGACGCACGACATCAGTCCTCAACCAGAAGTTCACACTTTGTATTCACACACGACAAACACCTGTTTTCACATTTAAACACTTGTACTTTACATTTCGAAGTATTTCCTTCATTTGTATTGTAATCATCGTACGACCGACGCCAGTACCAAGGACGTCGCCCCTGATTGGCGACCATAGTGCAGCGACGACATCCCTTGTCGTCCGCAGGTTTTTTCCTCGATTGAGGTTTTTCGTGCGTCATCAAATCCCTTGTCTTGTTTATTTTTTCCTCGTCGCACGTCTCGTCGAAAGATCCTTTCTTTAGTTGATTAAGTCCACATCGACCTTAAGTTGTCCCTTTGGTGCGATTTTTGGCATTAACAGTTTGGCGCCATCCGTGGGACCTCATCTAGAGAAAATCCTCGACGAACGTGCACCCTACTAATAATTTCTTGGAGTTTCTTCTATTTTCTATTGCAGAAAAATGGCAGCCTCTGGAAATCCGCAGCAAGCCGTCGCTCAGATGTATCAGGAGCTCGAAGTCGCCAGGAATCAGCTCAATGCAATGGCGGAGCAGAATCGCAGAGCAGCTGAGGAGATCGCACGGTTAAGAAATCCTCTTGGGCCTCAAAATGGTCCTAGGCCGTTCGTGCAGAACCCAGTTCCAAGATCGTTCGACCAGAATGGCCCTAGACCATTTGTCCCGAATCTAGGATCATCCGCGCAGAATCAGCATCCAGGCCCGTTCATGCAGAATCAACAGCCAGGTTCGTTCAACCCAAATCCTCAGTTTGGGACAGTTTCTCCTCAACACATAAGGCCACCACCCGTGAATAATGGGTCGCAACCTTTCCAACAAGGATCGCAACCATTTCAGCAGCCATTTCAGAATGGACCTCAAGGTGGATCACAGCCTTTCCAGCAAGGATCGCAACAGTTTCAGAATGGACCGCAGCAATTCCACTATGGGTCGCAGCCATATTTCGTCCCGTTCAACGGGGACGCCAATGGTTCGTCGCATGGTAATGGCACTAGCCCAGGGGCCAATCCCTCGACAGGGGCAAATCCCGATCTTAACGATCCCGTCGCTCAGCGTTTGAAGATGTTAGAAGACCAAAATGAGCGCGTCCTGTCCTTGCTCGCCAAGTTGCCTGGGGCAGCCGTGCCCGTCGACGTCGAGCCTCGCTCGGGGTATCAGGCATCGCCCTTCATCGATGAGATCGCCACCGTCGAGGTCCCAAAGAAGTATAACATTCCTGCCTTCAATCCCAAGTATTCGGGTGTGACCGATCCAACTGAGCACGTCGCGCAATATAAGCAGCTCATGTGGACGATCTCGATCCTACTTATGTACTAGGAAGTATGCATGTGTAAGAGTTTTGGAGCAACTCTCACTGGTCCAGCTCTCCAGTGGTTAATCAATCTCAAACCCAAATCCATCGGGTCGTTTGCTGAGTTGGTTAATCAATTCTCCCAGCAATTCGCCAGCAGTCGTAAGATGGAGAAGCAGACCAGCGACCTATATTACATCGTGCAGAAAGCTAATGAGTCTATTCGAAGTTATTTTAATAGATTCAATGCCGAAATGATCAGCATCCGCAATTGCGAAGTCAAAACCGCGATCGAAGCCTATAAGCGGGGTCTGGACGATAGTTCGGGTCTATACACCGACTTGACCAAATATCCCCCGGAGAATTTCGAAGACGTCCGAGCTCGAACCTTACCATATATGAGGGTAGAAGATGATGCTGCCTTTCGTCGCAAGCACACTGACGACAAGAAGTCGTTAGGCGTCAGGAAGCCAGAGTTCAAGACAAAGGCTGTTTCCAGAATAGAGCCAGCGCGCCAAATTTCAAATGTTCGTTTCAAGACGAAAGCAGAGGCCAAGACCGCGACTAAGTTCACTCAGTACCCCAAGATATCCTCTTACGGATTCAAAGGATCCACAAAGGACCTAGTCGAAGCTCTGAAAAGTTCCCAAGCTACCATTCGATGGCCAAAGAAGTCCGACCTAGACGATGCTAAGAAAGACAAATCAAAGTGGTGCGACTTCCATGTCGATCATGGTCATGCGACAGACGACTGTATCGCATTGAAGAAGGAACTAGCATATCATTTTCCTACAGGAAATCTTAAAGATATCATCGACGATGTCGCTATTCCAACTAATAGCCATCGACCGTCGACTTCTGAGCATGCAAAAGTTATTAATTGAATTTCCTTACGCCATGGGGAATCCAGGAGATCAAAAGAGAAAATAAACTGAAGTCGCAAGATCAAGCTCTCGGCAGGTTCGTTTTTCTATCCCTAAATTAACAAATGTCTTTTCCACAGGGATAAATCTACTATGGTGCCTCGTCGCACGACAACATAGTCGACCGCAGGACAATATTTCTCCGTGTCATTCTGTCATTTAAAACCTATCTTTTCCTCCCAAAAAGGATACGGTAATAAATGACAGGGGGCAGATAGAGAGAGTCTGAAATGGTACGTTCTCTAACTCTTTCTCATACGATTTTTTCTCGCAAAACATTTACTAACTTAAGCATCGGAGGGTCGTTGGCTAGCCAACGACTGACCCCCAACATCGTTTTATCGCAGAATCGCACGACAGATTATCGCAGAATCGCTCGACAGTAATCATTAAATCTACTATATGACTTTAATATCGCAAGGACGAACGACATAAACGATTAGGTCTCTAACTTGATCATTTCTCCACAGAGGCATACAACACAAACTCACTGTACGATTTGGTCGTACGATCGCAAAGTCTAAACGACTTTACCCCTAAGTTTCTTAAACTTTCATACCCTGAATGGATGCTTTAATCGCGTGTTTTTATATTTGTTTTACGTTCTTATCATCGTATTACAATGAATGCCTTAGTCGCATGATTTCATATGTATCTTATGTTCGACTTCATAATTAAACATGGTTTGGATAAAGCATAAGCAAAAGTTGCGTTCATTATATAAGCCATCGAATACATAATCGACCACTGACGGTCGAGCAGCATAAACAAACAAATACATTTTTTCTAAGGTTGTGGAGGAGCATCGATCACGACCTTGTCCGATACCTCATCTTGAAAATCCTCACCAAACGCCTCCTCTTCGACCTCCCTCTGGTCATCCAAGTCGAGATCCCTCTCGGTCCCGACTCTCTCATAAAAGAGACGCAGCTCATCTGACGCTGAAGCCAAAGGATCCTTACCCTGCAGGTGACGTCGCATGATTGCCGCACGCGCAGTAAGTCGAGCGTAACAAAGGAAAGACTTATTTTCGTCCTTCAACTCATCAGACTCCTTCTTCAAACTTATCACCTTAGCCTTGATTCCTTCGACTTCCTTCCTCTTCGCGATTACGGATTCCTTCATCCCTTCTAGCTCCTCTCTCTGGTCGCGCATCAAAGTCAGGGACTCCTTCAAACGCGAGTTTATCTCGTCTCTTGTATGACTGAGGGCATCCAATTCGTCTAGAGCATGGTCAAGGCGCACTGACATCTCTTCTTCATGTTCCAAAGCAGATTTCTCTTTAGCTAACGCTGCATCTTCATCTTTGGTAACAGAAGCCGTTGAAACCTCTATATTCGTCATTTCGGCATGCAATGCCAGGGAAGCTTGGAATGCCTGAAGAATCATAATATGAGTAGCATTAGTAAACAACGACAACGACAACGACAACGACAACGGCAAACGACAAACGACAAGTATTGAAAGAAAGGCTTACCAAGAACAAGAGTCCAGCTGTATGGAACTCTTTCTTCTCGAAAGAAAACCCAACAAAACGCTCCCTGAAAGACGGAAGCAAATATTTTTCCAAATGGGGGAACAACTTCGTCTCGTTTAAGACATTGTCGTACAGAAAACCCGACGGCACATAAAGTTGACCGTCGTTTCCCCCAAATGTCCCTTCTGCGCGCCTTTGCCCCTGTCGGCCGATGAAGGGACAGATAGGACGACGAGAGACATCGTCTCCAGTTGCGCAGTATCCACAGATTCCGCGCCAGTCGCGACCGACGCCTTCGCCTTTCTGGACAAGGCAACCCTCGATGGGTTACCCGTCTTCAAAGATGGTTCCCTCAGATCGGACATCTTTGTCCTCTTTAAGAGGCCCGACCCGGCTGTCGGAACCTCTTTTCTCTTCAGGACTCCCAACCTAGTTGTCGAAACGTCCTTCTCCCTCGCCTCGCGAGCTGCTTCGACTTGGGCCATCTTCCTAGCAACAGAGGATGTCGCCTGTGCTCGAGATTCACCTGAACGGTAAAAGAAAGAAGTTAGACGATTCAGAACAGAGAAAGACCAGGTCAAGCGAAAAGAAGACAAAAGGATACTTACTAATTATCTCTACCTCTGGTTCTTCACTCTTCTCTTCCTCCTCAGTCTTCTCAGAGTCTTCCTCTTCTTCTTTCTCCTCTCGACCCATCCTCATTCTGTCGCTCAAGAAAATGATGTCATCGTCCTCGTCTATCAAATGACGCGTGACATATGACCGGTCTTCGGTACTAAATTCCAAGAACTTTTCGACCTTAGCCCGAGAAGCATCATCCGGCTTTACCTTCTCGAAATCAACATCTACGCACAAAAAAGAAGATCAGTCGAAGAAACAATCGAGCAACAGAATAACATGAAAACGTACAGTCAAAGGCTCACCCGTCATATTCCAACCCTCCCTAATCCAATCACTATCAGTGTCCAGCGTCGACGCCCGTACTAATACATACCTCTTCTTCCATCCACGGTCGTTGACCGCAGTATTTAAAACCAGGGTACGCTCACCCTTGAAAACAAGCTATATCGACGGTACTGGTCATTCTTGACCTTATACGCCGTCAGAAGATCCCTCACATTCATCGGAGGATTCCAGTTGGAAGTAAGTCGTTCGATGATCAAGATAACTCGCCAGAACTGGGGCATCAGTTGTCCCGGCGAAAGATCGAATTCACACATAAATTCTTTGACTAAAGGCGAATATGGCCAGTGAAAGCCTATTTTGAACGGGTATTCGTATATAACAATGTACCCCTCGGTACACATCTCCGGTCGAATATTATCGGCCTTACTCACAGTAACCCCCGCAGGGATTTTTGCTAAAACCCTAAAGTCGTCTAGGGCATCTTGATCCCGGATAGTGCTCCTAGGCTCCGTCGACATCGCTAAACCCGTCAACAAGATTTGACGCTCAGAAAAACCCCAAATATCCCAATTTTTCCTAGGCTTTCTAGCAATAGACGCATACGCAAACTGGAGGGTCGTATCTTATATGATCTCAGAAAAACTTAAATTAGGCCAAAGAACCCTTACAAGTTTTAATCGAAAGAAAATCGCCAAGAAAAGATCCATCGTAATCTTTATGCAGTCGATCATGTCAAGTCGAATCCCTGGATAACCACTGCACGTCCCCGTCCTTTCGTATGACCACAGGGATCGTCGACACCTGTCCTCGACAGCTGGTAAGCATCATCGTGTGTCAGTATGACATCACGACCTCGACCCCTTTTCAACTTCTCGTTCAGTTAGAAACAAACCAGTCTAGCTCCAAGGCGATTGAGGTAATTTCTAACTCTTGTCTTATTTCCTATGCGTCTGATGGACAAAATTTAAAACTTAAATTTGACATTCAGTTTTCAAATTTTGGGGGCAAACTGTTTGGGCAAAAAACCACGTCGTACGACCACGACCAGAACAGGTAAGACGCACGTCATAATCCAAATCTTGTATTAAAGTAAGGTCTCGACAAGAACCCATAAAACATCCGTCGTCGCCCGTAAAAGGTAAGTCGTACGTCCTCTATGACGCTCGACCATAGTATCGCCCTTCCTGTACGACCATCGCGTAAGATCATTGTACCTTCGACCGAACTAACGTTTAACCTTGACTGTTACGTTTGTTAAATGTTTAATGCAGGAGTCAAAGTCATTAAAGAGCAACGGATATAACCGACGCAACCATCAACGATCGATAGCTGTAACGGACGAAGATCATCATGGATAATCACTCTGGCGACCGTTTCCAACCGTTGTAGCCGTTGATTGAATCATTAATGGGGTTAATTAATGACGTGAAGACTATAAAAGACAAGCTAAAGCATCATTTTAAGGGACATCGATTAACATCCAATACAGTTGAGTGAACATCAGAGAAAGTCATCCAAACTCATAGCAAAGAACATTCAAACTCTGGAGATTGAGTACTGAAAGCCAGAATCCTACAGCGAACTCAAGAACACTCGAAGGAAAAGCTCAAGTATCAGTCTCGACGCACGACATCAGTCCTCAACCAGAAGTTCACACTTTGTATTCACACACGACAAACACCTGTTTTCACATTTAAACAGTTGTATTTTACATTTCGAAGTATTTCCTTCATTTGTATTGTAATCATCGTACGACCGACGCCAGTACCAAGGACGTCGCCCCTAATTGGCGACCATAGTGCATCGACGACATCCCTTGTCGTCCGCAGGTTTTTTCCTCGATTGAGGTTTTTCCTGCGTCATTAAATCCCTTGTCTTGTTTATTTTTTCCTCGTCGCACGTCTCGTCGAAAGATCCTTTCTGTAGTTGATTAAGTCCACATCGACCTTAAGTTGTCCCTTTGGTGCGATTTTTGGCATTAACAGTAAGCACAATATTTGCAAAAATGAAACAATGATTAGAAAGTTTAATTGTGAAGAACAAGTCACAATTAACATATCAGATAAGAATTGAATCATTGATGTGAACTGATGAACTATGAACACAAAGTGGAATTAAAAAACGAGTGTATTTCCATCGAAAAATCAACAAACATTTGAGACATGGAAATAACTAAATCAAGAGAGTTTTGAACATGGCAATCATGGAAGTTAAACTTAGATAATAACAAACGCAAGTAAGTTATTCAGAATGAATTTCCAATGCTTTGAATTCAGTTAGAAGTTCACTTACCTTTCATACGATAGTACTCCCCCTCAAAATTGGCATAACCTTTGAATGATGTCATGTGAAAAAATGTTCATAACTGAGCGCACATGACATACCTGCAAAACAGATTAGACAGATTTTGGTATCCATCCATTGATGGATCCTTGAAGGTTAGATGACCTATTATAGTGAGGACCGGGGATACTATAAGTACCATACCAATAGTTGGCACGATCTTTATTCACAAACTCACTTGTTCCACAATAAGAGCAACACAGTTTCTGTGTAGATAAGCTGATCAGTTTATTAACAGAGTAAACTCGATCAGTTTTCACAAAAGGTTTAGCGTGGAAAGTTGTGTTGTTCTTTTCACTCTTAACAGGGACAAATGGCTTTGGAGCAGGAGTGGTTCCTTTAACTCTCCACTCCATTTTTACTCTCTTGAAAAATTGATTATCTGATTTGTCAACACGAGAATTATAGAAAAGATTGGAAGGTCGAATTTGATCTTTTGAAAAATCATTTGATTTGACAAAATTCTTTGAAGAACGAATTGTAGAAAATGAACTTGAAGCATAAGAAGGTTGACCACCTTTGATCTTGCTTTCTAAGGCATTTCGTTCTTCGAGAATTAAATCAAATTTCTTTTGTAAATTAAATTTAACCATTTGTTCTTTCAAAATCTCGGTTGCTAATCCAGATAATCTCTGTGTAAGTTTAGAAATCTCGGTCCGAAAGATCTTCCTCTCTTTTTCAAAATCATCTTTCAAGCATTTAGCCCTAAAACCTTCAACTTTCCCTTTCTCAGACTCTTTGATTAGAGCGTCTAATTCGTTTTCCAAATCAGTTATTTTCAAGGAAAGTTCTTCATTCTTTTGAGAAAAAGATTTGCGTTCTATTTCAAACTTCTCTCTTTCTGAAATCAAAACTTTCTCAAAGTCGGAGATTTGTTTTGAAAGTTTTAAGCACATAAGCTCAAGTCTCTTCTTCTCTTCAAGAGATTTGGTTGAAAGCCCAGATTGCTTTTGTGTAAGCAATTGTCTTTCCTTGGCAAAATTTTCTTTCTCCTTTTCAAAAGTATTTAGTTTACTTTTAAACTCAAGGTTTTCACAGTGCAGGAGTTTACCTTTCTCTTCTTCTTCTGCAAGCTTCTCAGAACTGCTCTAGATTTGAGATTTCAGTTCCTTGATGTACTTGCTGTACAAGTCATCTGCTTAATTGATATTCTTTTCACATAGTCTCTGATGTGTTTTCCTTTCAAGTGCCTTTATCTCGTCTGGTGTTGGTAATTCAGAAATCTTCCTTTTCAGCTCAGAGTTTTCATACTCTAATGTTGTTGCCTTTTTTTTTTCAGATTTGACAAGCTTATCAGCACTTTCAGATATTTGCAGTTTCTGTTCCTTCAGTTCTTTGAAGTGCTTTTTGTACGTTTCATTTGCACTCTTCCAATTCTCTTCATGCATTTTTATATCGGCTTTACACTGAGGATTAAAGCAATACAACATTGTTACCTGAAAAATGATCGTTAATCGGTGTTATTTTGAAGAATCAAACTTGCGGAAGAAAAATCAAAAATTAAATTCGTTTCCAAAAATTAAGATCTGATTATTGTCGAATTCGAACGAACGAGATCACTCTTCGAGAGTGAAATCTGCAAGATAAACAAACCAAGTTAGATCAACCACGACGAAAAATAAGTCACAAAAATAATAATAGTCGCTAATAATTGCAAATCGTCGCAAATAATCTCAAGCGTCACAAAAAAAAATCAAGTCGGTCGTTAAGAAAAATCGCAACTTTCGTTGAAAACTTTTAATCACGAGACGTGCGGTAACTCGGGTACCGACGTGAGCTAACCAACCAAACTTACCGACCAAAAGATACTTACCTGACGATGGAATACTTACCGGGTGAGATGTACTTTCCGGACAACCTTGGTTCCCGGATAAAGTTAAAATCAAGTGGACTTACCGGATCAGAAAAAATGGTTGGTATACCGGATAAAATATATTTGCGACTTACCGGACAAATGGAGTTACCGGATAATGCACTTTCCGGACAAAAGATTCTTACCGGATAAAGATTGAAGTGAACTTACCGGAAAAAATGAACTTACCTGGTGAAAGTTATCGGATACTCGAGTTGCGTAGGAGAAGCTTACCGGATAAACCTTGTTTACCGGAAGAAAATCAAACCAAGCAAAAAACAATTAAAATAAACAAAACAAACCAAAAAAAATATATATATAACGAATATATATATATATATATATATATAGGGAGGTTCAGAGGAAAACCTCAAATAAATGGAAAACTAAAAAACACTTTATTAACCGTTGGATTAGATGATCTGATGGATGTGATTAGACGGACGGTTACAAAAATATTATCTAAATTAAAAAACCTCACCCCTTTGTTTTTTATTCGAAAAAATACGAAAAATGAACAAAATTCGAATGAAATAAATTGCACCAAATAAACGATCATATTTTTCTCGTTAATTTGACATCCATATTGATATACTTTTTTCTCCGTATTTTTGTGGTTTTGTGGTTTTCTGGTTTTCCAGTTATTTAGGGTTTTTCCCTGAACCTGACCATATATATATATATATATATATACACACGTATGGAAAAAAATAGATAAACTAATACCCAAATGAAAGATTGGTCAACACATGCTTGCAATGTTGGTCAAAAATCACGGCAAAGTTAAAAATAAAAACTCATCCGGAAATTGAGATTCAACCGGAAAGTATGATTCAACCGGAAATATGAGGTGTCCGGAAAAGAGCTAACCGGAAAGTGAGATTTTATTATTATCCGGTGACTTATTATTATCCGGTGACCTTTAAATAAAAATTGTCCGGTAACTTTGACAGAAAAGATTACTTACCCGGAAACTGCGGCTGTGGTTGCAATTCGGATCTGGGATCGATAGAGTTGCTTGATTTCACTCCTGTAGGGTTAGATTTTGACCAAAAACACAAAAACAAACACACCCAAATCGATTTCTAAGCAAATTATGTCCTATTTTTCACAAACCACCACAAAAACCTTAAGAACACCAAAAACTCAAGAATAGATTTTTAGAATTGAAAAATTAAAGTCTTTGAGATTTGATGTAAACGCAGATAACAGTAGATATAAACGAGTAAATAATTGAGATTTAACAAACGAATTATTAAATCAATGAAGAAGCTTTGCAAACCCGATTGAAGAACGATTTTTTTCAAGAAAATTACTGCAGTCTGTCGAAAATATATTGAATGCCTTCTGGACCTCAAACGATTAATCCAACCGTTCACAATGTGTAACAAGATGTCCCGAAGCTACTGTTCAAAAATCGCGACGATCCGACGGTTCAAACTCCGGGAATAGGCGAAACGGCTCGCTGCGTTTTTCCAGAAAATTTTCTGCGAATTTTCTTGCTTTTTCTCGCTTTCGTTCGATTTCTTTCGTATCTTCAAATCACCGATTCGGCTCTGATACCAATTGTTAGTCCTAGATTGATCAGGTAACAACGATTCAATGAGAAATAACAAGAACGATTTATGATTTCAACTTGTCATCCCTCTCATATTCATAAATCAAGATAGTTACAAAGGTTTGAATGGAAATCAAAACTATCTCTCTCTAACAATTAAGCTCTAATGAATGATAATGAATCGTCTAACCTAATTCTAAGGTTAACTAACCTTATATACTTAGGCCTTTAGACATACAAGGCCTAAGCCCATTAAGCAATAAACTAAGCTCATTCATCATTAAAGGCTTTTACAAGAAGATTAATTAAACTAATTAATCACTATATAATTATTTATATATCTTTCTAATATATAGGACATTTATGGTCCTAACAGATCTTTTCCTTTTTACAATTTCAGAGAGCTTTAGAGCGAGATTTTCTTTTCGATTCCTCGCGATTCTTCAGCGAATCTTTTCCAACCTGCAAAAAATCTTCGACCTGTTTTAGAGCTTTCGAGGTTTAGAGCGCCTACATAAGGTACGATTCTTTGATCTTTTGTAAGTCTGTTTAGAAATGTCGACCGAACCTATAAGTTCTATTCGAGAACAAAAGGATCTAGATGACCTTAGAAGTCTAGCAAAAATCCCTGTGGGGATTAAATTAATTAGAGCAGGTCAGACCCGACCAAATGAGTGTCCTGAGGGGTATACCGTGATATATGAATAACCTTTTAAGATAGGCTTCGAATGGCCTTATTCGCCTTTGGCCAAGGCTTTCATGCTTGAGTTTGACTTAGCACCGGGTCAGCTAATGCCCCAATTCTGGCGAGTCGTACAAGTGATTGAGCGCCTTACCGAAAAATGGGAGTCTCCCATGAATGTGTGCGACCTCCTATTGGCTTATCAAGTCAAGAAGGATGGGTATCATCGTTATAGCCTGTTTACTAGGTTTAAAGGCGATCGTACCTTGGTCCTAAAGACTGCCGTGAATGACCGTAAATGGAAGACCATGTACGCGTTCGCGCGTAAGTCGACTCTTGATTCTGAGAGCGACTAGATTAGGGCCGGCTGGAATATGTCGGGTGAGATTTTCTAGCTTTTTGTTGTATGTCGAGTGCTAATTTACCACTGATTTCTAACCCGTTTTTCTATGTGTCGACAGATATTAGGTTTGAGGACGTGAAGCCCTACGCCAACTCTCAAGCAAAGGTCGACGCATTATTGGAATTCAGTACCGTGGAGCGATCGTTTTTCACACGACATCTGGTGGACGACGACTGTAACGTCCCACTTTTCAAAACATGCAATAGCATAAAATAAGCATTCGAATTACATAAATAAGCTTGTCTTTACATCACCACTAAAACATACTAAACGAATAATGACAGCGGAAGTCTCTTAAATCCACAGCCGAGCACTATCTATAGTTATCATAAACAAAATCTGGAGTTGCTCTAACCTCCGAGTCCTCCTTGTAGTTTTTCCTAGTTCTTATTAGAAGAACCGGTTGTACGCTTACCTGAAAATGGTTTAGTTTTGAAAGCGAGGGTTAGACCAAAAGGTCTAGTGAATTCCCTCCGAAAACAACATGTAAAACAGTTGTAAAAAGAACATTTATCAATAAACCATAAAGTATCATCAGTCATGGTACTGCACTATGTATGGATCACATAAACATTCCGCGATTAGGGTTCCATTAGACTCCCTTCTCGCCCTCTTTGGAGCCCACACGGACTCCCCTCTACCGGATAGGAGGGAAACGAATTCCAACCTATCAGCCTGTCATACATATCCAAGGGATCCTCAGATCCCGAGAATCTCTCCCTGATCCCACAGTGCAGACCGACACCACATAGCATACACGTATGTTCATGAAAACAGGTAAGTTAAAACATTCTTACATCATGTCTTTCATTTCTTCATGCCAAACATTTCATTTAAATAAACAGATACGTTTGTGAAAATCATGCAAATCAGTTCATAACATTTCATGCTCGATAAACCATAGTCAGTTAAAATATTTATCACTTTGCGTCATAAAAGGGTTTTAGGGAACTCACATGCTTGCAAATTCTTCCCTAACTTCAAATCTCGTACCGACCGTACACCTAATGCATAAATTATAAATGAATTAGGCACGCCTCAATTTCTGATCCTAAGTCCTTCTCTTTACTCGGTCTTAACCAACTCATTTCTAAGTCCAATAACCAATTGCTTTGACTCATGAACCTTGATCCAAACTTTACCCAACCTCGGCCCAACTCTCTAGCGAAATGGGCCTGACAAACGAAGCCCAAAAGGTCCAGGTCTCGGGTGGTTTGCGCCACCCTGGTTTGCACCAGGTGGGTTTGCGCCACCCTGGTTTGCGCCAGGTGGGTTTATTTCTAAATGCGCACTTGCAGGTTTCGAACAGAAGCAAAACACTCTGATTCCTTTGGTCTAAATGCTAAATAATTACTTTACTAAACATTTACTCTGGATAACAAGCATTAAACTCAACTTAATTTCTTCCATTTAATAATTCAAGACATCAAAATAGGATTATACCTATTTGCTCTATACTTAGCTTTTTACTGCTTAGACATGGAGAAATGGACAAAAATTTCTTAACCCAGTAATCAAACAAGAGTCACACTACAAGAGGAAGATGATTTCTTACCAGAATAGGAGCTCACTTCCAGAAACACAACACTGAAATTTCTTCCTTCACGTCTCCTCCTCTTTTCAGCCGCCAAACACCAAGAGCACACCAACACTGATTTTTGGAAAATGAGGGCTGCCCTAGGGATTTGTGTCCTTAAATATGTTTCATAAATTGCAAAACAGTCCCTCAATACTAACTTTCCTTTCTTACATATTTGCCACCAATCTTTTCCCTTTCTTCTAGAAGCTAGGGTTGTTACAACGACGACGACGACCTGGTGTATTTAGGAGAGAATCTGGGAGAGAAACGCGAGGAGGAGGGGGAAGAAGAGGAGACAGAGGAGAAAGAGGAAGAGTCGAGAGAAAGAGAAGAAGAGATGACTGGTAAGCGTCTTGTTCACATCTACTCGACCTCGATCTTTTCCCTAATGTTCATCGTGTAACGTTCTTTTTTCCTTCGTTGTTTCCCGAAGAATCCCAAGGAAAGGTGCTAACTGCCAGTGCTAAGAGGGCAGCTCAGCTTGAGCTCGCCCGTAAGGGCAAGGAAAAGAGGCAAAAGACCTCGATCACTGAATCTGTGGTTCCGAAGAAGACGAGGATGACAATTCCGAAGGAACCGTCTTCGAAGGATGATGACTCGTCGAGAGTCGGCACGCCTGAGAAGGCGAAGGTGTCGGTCGCATCACCTACGAAGACGAAGACGTCTTCAGGTGCGATCGATGCGATACCTATCAGTTCGGCGCCTCCGGCGAAAACGACGAAGTCTCCATCTACCACGTCGACCACTTCGTCGGCCGACAAGGGCAAGGGTCATACGACGGGAGAGGATAAGGTCACGACGGTTAACTTTACGTTGCCATCGGACTTTATGGCTGCCAACGTCCTAGACGGGACGGACCTGTTTCCCCATCTGGGGAAATACTTGCTCCCTTCTTTCTGGGAGCGTTTCGAGGGATTCTCGATCGAGGAGACGGGATCTCATGTTGCCGGACTGGCGTTTCTGGTAAGTTTTTCTTTCAAAACTATGAGATATTTTATCGTTGTTTTAACCTTGTCGAATGTTTACTAACGTGCGTCTTATGGCCTATAGGCGTTCCAGTCTTCTCTTGCCTTGCGCGCTGAAACGGAGAAGATAAGGGGTCAGATTTCCTCTGCTCACGAGAGGGGGAACGCGGCGTTGGAGAGGGAGAGGGCTTCTTTAGAGCGTGAAGAGGCTACGTACAAATGCCTTGACGAGGCTCTAAAGAATTTAGAGGCCGTCGGCTGCGCTAAGGATGAGGCCAACCATCGTCTGACGCAGTCACTGTCCATGATCACTGACCATAGGGAAGAGCTGGAAAAGATCAAGGGGTCTTTGGCCGCAAGTGAAAAAGAGGCTGGAGACTCCAAATCTAGGGTGGCGGAGCTGGAAAAGGAGGTGAAGGATCTTAAAGACGAAGCTAAGTCCGTCTTTGCCTTGGGTCGACTCACTACACAGGCGGCGATCATGAGGCGACACTTTTCATGGAAGAGTCCTCTTGCTTTGGCGTCGGAAGAACTTGCCTACTACCTGAGTGATGTCGGATCTGCGAGAGATCTCGACTCAAATGACGAGAAGGAAGCCGACGAGGAGGAGGTGGGCGAGGGTTTAGAAGGTGAGGTCTCTGGTAAAGACGCGACCGATGCTCCCCTGCCCTAGGAATTTTTATCCTTTGTCTTGTTTTCTACTGCTCGACCGTTGGTGGTCGAGCCAATTTGGTATAACTAATCGTTTGATGAAATGAAACTTATATTTCCTTTTGAACTTGTGCATCATATTATTGTTAATCAATAATCAATCATCGAGCACAATACTGAATGTAAGAGAATAAGCATAAGTTGTATATATTACAAAACGTAGGCACTTGCGACAGAGGCATTTATCAAGATACGACGATTGAAGTATAAATCGTAAGACTTCGATATTTTTAGAATAAACAAACATGAGTACATACGACCAAAGCACTTGTTCAAAATACGAAGTTTTTCTAAGTTAAAAAGCCTAGATCGAGGGGTCGTTAGACCTTATGGTCATACAACTAGATCATAAGACGAACTTGGATCATGTGTTCTTAATCAGGTTATAGACTTGATCACTTATGTCATGCGATCCTGCGGGACTAAAGTTGTTTAGTAGACTTAGCAACTTATGTCGTGCGATCCTGCGATAGAATAAGGTTAGAGGTTGGTCGTCGGCTAACCAACGACCCTCCGATGTTTAAGTCAGTGACCATTGTGATGAATAAATTGTATGAAAGAAGGAAAAAGATTTAGAAGAAATACTTTTTCAAATGGGTTGCATTCCAGCTACGCGGGACGTCTTGATTATCGAGGGTTTGGAGCCGATAGGCACCTTTACCCACGACTTCTGAGATACGATAAGGACCTTCCCACTTAATGGAAAGCTTACCTGCATTAAGCTCTTGAGTGCTTTGGAACACTCGACGCAAGACATAATCGCCTTCTTGAAAGACTTTAGCTTTGACATTCTTATTGAAATGTCGCTCGACCGCTTGCCTTTGTGATGCCATTCTGATCAATGCTGATTCTCTGAGCTCTTCAAGGGCGTCGAGGTCATAACTTAAATCAACCAGGTTGCGGTCGACGGAAGTATGCCTCGAGGTTGAGAGCTGGACCTCGACCGGAAAGACTGCTTCGCAACCATAGACCAAGGAGAAAGGGGTTTGTCCTGTGGACGTGCGAGGTGTCGTGCGATTTGCCCACAAGACCGAAGGGAGTTCTTCGACCCACTTTCCCTTTGCAGCTTTTAGCCTTTTCTTAATTGAAGCAATGATGGTTTTATTACTCGATTCAGCGAGCCCATTCGCCTGGGGATACCTGGGAGTCGAGGTCGTCAGCTTGATGTTACGATCTTCACAGAACTGTCGAGTCCTGTCGCTTATGAATTGAGATCCATTATCGCAGACAATTTCGGATGGGATCCCAAACCTGCGTATAATGTTAGTCTGGATAAAAGAGACGACTTCCTTATTCCGAATTTGGGAAAAGGCAGCAGCTTCTACCCATTTGGAAAAGTAATCTGTAAGTACGAGGAGAAAAACCTTTTGCCCTGGGGCAGGTGGCAGCTTGCCGACGATGTCCATCCCCTACCTCATGAAGGGCCATGGGATCAATGTTGAATGCAAAGGTTCAGAAGGTTTATGGGACGAACATGAATGTCGTTGACAAGGATCACAGTTCTGGACGTAGCTGACAGCGTCTTGTCGCAGTTTGGCCAAAAGTAGCACTGTCAAGAGATACGATTAGCCAAACTGCGACCTCCTGAGTGGTTGCCATACTCCCCATCATGCATTTCTTGGAGGATTTTCTGGACTTGACTTTTACTGATGAGGCATCTTAGGTTTAAGCCTGTCGATGACCATCGATAGAGTTTATCTCCGATCACGACATACTTGGATGCTTTGAATCTGATCTTCCGCGCTTCCATCTTGTCTTCTGGGAGTTGGTCGTGCATAAGAAAATTTCGGATGTCGCACGACCAATCATCCTCTTGCTCTTCGATCTGGACGACATTGTCACTTTCAATGGACGACGTCGCTAGGTGGATCATAGGAATACTGTCGAATACTGGTTCGACTAGAGCAGACCCAAGGTTTGCTAGAGCCTCGGCTTGAGTATTTTGATCCCTTGGAATCTGTTCAATAGAAAACGATTTGAATTTTTCTGAAATTTCTTTTGCTACCTTCAGGTACGCTGTCATCTTTGATCTTTGGCCACGAATTCTCCATTCATCTGGTTCACGACCAGAAGAGAATCGCTTTTGACATGTAGCGCGGCTACCCCCGAGTCGCGGGCCATATTCATTCCTACAATCAGGGCTTCATACTCAGCTTCGTTGTTGGTGGTTTTGAAATTGCATCGAACGGAGTACACCATCTTGCCCCCCTGTGGCGACTTTAAGACGACGCCTAGTCCTGAACCTCTAATGTTGGACGATCCGTTGACATATAAAGTCCAAGGTACGTCGTCGTGAGTCGCCACAGTAGACACTTCGAGCTCTGCTTCTCTTCCCAACTCAGGACTAAAGTCGGCGATGAAATCGGCCAATGCTTGCGACTTGATTGCTGTCCTGGGTTTGAAATCGATGTCGTAACTACTGAGATAGATACTCCATTTTGCCAAACGACCTGTCAACTCAGGTTTCCTCAAGATAGACTTAAGAGGAAAGTTAGTCACGACAGTAATAGGATGCGACTCGAAATAATGCTGTAATTTCTTTGCGACTGTAACAAGCGACAAGAGTAATTTTTCCATTGAGGAATACCTGGTTTCGGAGTCTAAGAGAGATTTAATTACATAGTAGATCAGCAGTTGTTGTTTTTCATCTTCCCGTGTCAAGACGGCACTTACTGCATTTGGACTGACAGCTAAATATAGCTGTAAGACCTCATGGTCGTGAGGCTTCGACAACAAGGGCGGTGATGCCATATATTCCTTCCGTTTTTGCAATGCTTGCTCATGATCGTCGGTCAAGTCGAAGCCTTTATTTTTCCTGAGGACGTTATAGAATAAATGACATCTATCAGAGGATCGAGAGATAAACCTGTTCAGAGCAGCCACCCGACCAGTGAGCCTTTGGACCTTTTTGAAATTTCTAGGAGATTTAATCTCGGTAATAGCTTTGATCTGGTCGGGATTAGCCTCGATTCCTCGTCGAGTGACCATGTAACCCAAGAATTTCCCGGTGCTGACACCAAAGGAACATTTCGTCGGGTTGAGCTTCATGCTATATTTTCGAAGGATGTCGAACGACTGCCTTAGATGATCGACGTGGTAGATCGCTTGCTTTGATTTGACCAGCATGTCGTCGATATAGACCTCCATTGTGCCGCCAAGACGATCTTTGAACATCTTATTCACCAGGCGCTGGTAGGTAGAACCTGCATTTTTTAGACCGAACGGCATAACCTTATAGCAATAAATATTTCGATCTGTCATGAATGTAGTTTTCTCCTGGTCCTCGACGTGCATCAAAATTTGATTGTACCCAGAATAAGCATCCATGAACGCCAATAGTTCATGTCCGGCTGTCGCGTCGACCATGGCATCGATATGTGGCAACGGGAAAGGATCTTTCGGACAAGCTTTGTTGAGATCTGTAAAATCGATATAGACCCTCCATTTGCCATTTTTCTTTGCCACGACTACGACATTAGCAAGCCAGTCAGGGTATTTTACTTCTCGAATTTTCCCTGTCCTGAGAAGGTTGTCGACCTTATCATTTATCACCTTATTCCTTTCAGGAGCAAATTTCTGCAACTTTTGCTTGATAGGTTTAAATGATGGGTCGAAATTGAGTTTATGGGAAATGACGCCAGGGTCTATGCTGACCATGTCTTCGTGCGACTAGGCAAAACAATCGGCGTGTTCCTGCAAGAAAGATATTAGCTTGTCTTTTAGGCAGGGATTGAGGGACGATCCTACAAAGACTTTCTGGTCAGGTTTGCTTTGGTCCAGGATGATTTCCTCCAGGCGATAGTCATCGGCTGCCCCAGAGGCATCTTGTGCATCTTCAAGCTTCTCATGCATCTGGGCAAGGATATGCTCTTGGTTTCCGTTATCTGCCATTTTCCTGGAACAGAACAGAGAGAGGAAACTCCAAGAAACCGTTAGTAAAGCGCACGTTTGTCGAGGATTTTCTCTAGATGGGGTCCCACGGATGGCGCCAAACTGTTAATTCCAAAAATCGTCTAGAAGGATAACTTAAGGTTGATTGGGGAGCTTAACAACTAAAGAATAGGAATCTTTCGACAAAACGTACGACAAAGGCAAAAAATGTAAATGAGACAGAGATTTTGGTGACGCGGGAAAAACCTCAACGAGGAAAAAACCCGCGAACGACTGTGGAAGTCGTTGCTGCACTATGATCGCCAAACAGGGGCGATATCCTTATGTTTTGGGTGTCGGTCGTACAGTCATTACAATACAAATGAAAGAAAGACTTTAAATGTAAAGTAACAAGTGTTTCGAATGTAAAAACAATGTGCGCCGTGTTTAAAAACGAAGTGTCGTGTGGGAATGTCATGTGTCGAGAGCGATTCTTCGAGAGAGAATTCCTTGCTTTGAATGTTCTTCAGAGTTCAGATGATTTTGTGATCCTGGAGATGATGATTGAAATGATGATTGAGCTTGGTATTTATAGTCTTTAGGTGCTCTGAATAACTCCATAAATGCTTTTGGTAACTGTCGTAACGGACGCCGAGTTGAATGCTGTTAATGGCTTTTGTCGGTTATAGACGTTGATCATCAATGACATTGATTCCTGCATTTAAACACTAAAAACGTAACAGAAATATCGCATGTTAGCCGGTCGAGGTCGCAAGGTTTCACACGTCGGTCGTATGAGCTAGACGACATCGTGGTTGAGTGTCGTGAGATAAATAACTTTCGACTTCAACTTTGGTCGATGGATAAAGTACTATGATTTTACCTTATTAGGGAAAGGTGAAATAAGTGTTTTCCTTACCTTGGTCGTGGTCGAGACTGGTGAAATTTTACCCAAACAGTTTCCTCAACCCTTTTTACGCACGTGGAATATTTATAAATGTTTTCTAATCACTGATCATGGTTTTATCATTTCGGCATGATTTACAATTATGAATGATTTGAACAAACGTTTACTTAAGTTTGTTTATTACTGAACAAATATTGCATAATGTGCCTTATATCATGATATTACGATTTGGTTTTTGTTTTGGGCCGCACGGAAGGATTAGGGTACTTTAGGATCGTGGAAATCCCATGAGGGGGGTGGGGGTTATTTTATTTCCTTGTGCCTTGAATTCGTTTCATGTACACATTGGACTGGCCTGGACACTGTCCAAAAGCTCGTGGTTTTATGTTGAATGTTTACATTGTATTGTTTGGGACTTTATGGCGGATACTATGCTACCTTAAATTATTTCAATTGCCTTTTGAGAGGGAATTCACTAGACCTTATGTCTAACCCTCACTTTTCAAAATTAAACCATTTTCAGGTAAGAGAGTAGTTGGGAGTTACTCTCAGGGAAAGGAGAAGATGTGAAGCAGTTAGAAGAGGCTAGTTTTGGAAGATTTTATTAGTTTACCTTTAGACATTTGTAAAATCTCAGTTGTGGATGTGTTGGACCGCTGCAAACATTAAGATTATTGTGATACTTTGACTTGGTTTGTTTGGGACCATTTTGGTTATATTTCATGATTATGTTATCTTGGATTATGGGTTGCTACAAATGGTATCAGAGTCATAGTTAAGATATTTAGGTGATCGGTTGGGCCTAAACTTAAACTGTAGGATAGGTGACCCAACTGAGGTATATGAGACAATTAAGAAAGACCACGACAGGGACATATATGATAGGGTAGTAAGAACTATCATGTAAGGTAAATTTAGAATTACACTAGCTAATGTAATTGTGAATTTACAGGTACATGTGTGTGCTTATTTTACCTTATTATGTGGAAATGTGGATTTAAGTTTTGTCTATATGTGTTATTTCAGTAATCATCTATGTCAGAACATTCGCTAAGGAGTAGGAATGTGTCTGTCAATGAGACAAACCCTCCTAATGAGATACTTGAGGATAGGCATGTGGTGCCACTGAAGCGAACGATTGTTCAGGGAAGCCGAAGAGGCCATGGAAGAGGGCGGGGAAGAGAACCACGAAGGGCTACAACCCAAGTAGATCAAGCCAATATTGGGATCCGAAGTCGACCAAAGACACAGGTTCGTCATAGGGAGAGGTGTGTGGAAATACCGATTGAAAGAAAGCTCAGGAAGTGGTAGAGGCGAAGTTCATGTTCGGGGTCGTGGTCAAGGCCGAACTTAAGCCTTCATGACTCAAGAGGCCTTCGAAACTATGATGGGTAAACTGCAAACGACTTTGAAAGCTTTGTTGAATCAACGATAGAACTCGGTGTCAGGAAGCCAAGACAAGAGCAAGTGTGAGAAGGGAACGAGGCTTATAGCCCACCAATGAGTAAAGTGGGAGGTCATTCCTAATTAACCCCGTTGGTGCAAAATCGTCCTAAAATAGCTAAAGGATACATCTATAAGGATTCTCATCATGCAAACCTCCTTTTTTAAAGGAGAACGTGACCCGCTTTGGCCTTGAGGTGGATTAGGGAGATGGAATTGGCTTTTGACACATGTAATTGTGACGAGGAGGATAAGGTGGTGTTTGCACTTTCTATGTTGGATGGAATCTTTTGGTGGGATATTGAATATGGTGGAAAGGGGTCGGGAGCGGCCTAGAGTACGACTTAGGAGACATTCACGACTTGGGATGGTTAAGAAATTGGAAGAAGAGTTCTTGAAGTTATAACAAGGAGATATGAATGTACAAGAATACACATCCAAGTTTATTGAGAAGGTCAGTTTTCCAACTTGTATGTACCGACTAAGGTGCGTCATGTGGAGAGGTGTATTTAGGGGTTGAAGAGTAGTGTTCGTTAGTTGGTTACAACAAGCAACCCTACAACATTTCAGGCGGCAATTGATATGGCCGAGCTTACCAAGAAGGAAAAGAATCGGCAAGTATCTGAGAGGGTAGACACAAGTGGAAGTGGGAAGGACCAGAAAGCGATATAAAGAAGTCCAAGGCCTTTAGACCGGAGGAGCGTGGGAACTAAGGGTTCAGCAGTAGATCATGTGGGAAGGATCATTGAGTTCATATGAGAAGTGTATGTCAGATCAAAAAGATCCTACTTCAGGTGTAGATAGTCGGGGCATATGTCTAGGTATTGTCCGACTGGGAGATCTTGTTTTCGGTGCGGTTCACCTTCTCATATAAAGCTTGATTTCCTACAGTTGAAGAAGGAGGACTGACTCATCTCAGAAATCGTCAAGGAAGCAAGGGGGGGGGGAGGACTGAGTCGACACGTCCAAAAGGACGTGCATTTCATATGAATGCGGCGGAGGCGGAGGAGACTTCTGGAACTCTTGCTGTCACTATCGCTTAGATGGTACCGAGCCCTAAACTTGACCTGAATAGCCCCAAACTCCAACCTTTAACGTATGCCATTCTTAATAAAGGTTAACAACACGAGGTACGTAAAAATATTCGTATACTAAGAGAGATCTCACTAAAATGAAGACAAAAACTTACATTTGGATTTTCTGGTGTTACATGGTCGACCTGAGATATAACAAGTATATTTTTACGAAGTAACTGGGATAAGAGAGTTGTAGTAAATCGAGTGGCAATTTTGAGGGATATCGTGCATTTATGATTTTAATCAGAATTGCACAACCAAAGTGTGGTAAACTGTGGGTAAACGTTCTGCTGCTTAAAGGATTATGCAAGGTATGATCAAATAATCCTTATGGGGAAACGAGGAGGTTGGTCATGAGTTTGTTCTCCAGAGATATTCAAAAGGAAAAAAAATGTATTATGGGAGAAGTACCGTACTTTTCATGTACATGATCTAAGGAAATGTCGGGCTAACGTGAATATGGCCATGCCTTTAGATGGTGTTCGAATAAATGAGATGTTGAACTATGTCAAATAACCAGTGGCAATTGAAAATCGCGAAGTTAGAAAATTAAGGACCAAGGAGACTGGTCTTGTGAAGGTACAGTGGCGTTACCATAAAGGACAAGAGGCAACGTGGGATGTCGAGGCAGACATGAAATCCAAATACCCGCACCTATTCGACGGTGGAATTCCGGGGACGGAATTATTTTGAGAGGGAGGTGTTGTAATAACCCGATCATTGTTTGTGAAGTTTTGGGATCTTAAAGGTGTAAATGGGAATTCTTCCAATTTCAGGGACTAGAGTGCAAACTTAGAGCTAAAAGAGTTTAGGGTCTCGTCTCCTTTTCATTTTAGAAGTCGGTTGGTGGTTCTTGTATGTGTCTGTGTGTTTTGAGTGTGTGAAATTCTTGAGGAAGTATAAGTGATTGGGAGAAAGAAACTTCTTAAGCTTGAAGAAGTAGCAGCCTTGGATCAACATTTCTAGTAAGAATCATCCCTTCTATGCAATTCCTTCCATGGTTGGGTTATCTTTTGAGGTTTTATCTAAGATTGTTGGGGTTTTCATTCCATGATTGTTTTTGGATTAAAACTCTTTAGGGGTTATGGATTTGATTGAGTGGTTGTTGGTTTTCTTTTAGTTTTGGGTCAAAAACCACCATTGTTGATGATTTCTTCAAGGGTTCTCTATCTTGTTGGTTTTGAGAAAATGAATTCTTCAATGAATGGATTTCCATGGAATGAGTGTTGTTTTGAGGTTTAGTTTTTAGATAAAAAGGTTTAAGTCAACGAATCCCTCGATTTAGAAGCTTAAAACCGATTTGGGAAGGTTTGGGCATAAGAGGTTGCGAGGGTTTTTGGCTGAAAATTTGTGCAGGCCTAGGGGCCTGGTTTCAGCGACTTGCGAAGGTTATGGCGCGACTTGAAGCCGCGGGCCAAGCCGTGCAAGGTGTTGTTTGATCGTTTTTCGATTCTGCTTCATTTCTCGTGTGGGACTATGATCGAGGCGTTGATTAGATGATGGTTTTAGGGTTTGTTATGGATACTTTTGGGAAGTATTTAAGTGTCTTAATACCAATCGTATGTCGTGGATATTTAGGTGTTCGGTTGAGAAATCGTTGCTTCGGGTGCGAAGTTTAAGCATGGACGACATGTGAGTTTTTCTAACTTACTTTTATTGACGTACAACATTGAATACGCATGATGTTTATTAAAATGCATATTTTACTTTGGCATAAAGTGTGTTCGGTTTTGTGTGAAAATTCAAAATGTGCATTTATTTGGGGTGGGGCATGTGATGTCTTTATATGGTGGTGTTGTAACGTCCCAAAAACATAACATACATTAACATAGAATAAGCATTCGGATTACATAAATAACCTTGTCTTTAATTCATCATTAAACTATACTAAACAAAATTCGACAGCGGAAGTCTCTAAATCCTTCTTGCCATCCCTTAGTTCTTACTAGAAGAACCCGTAACACGCTTACCTGAAAATGGTTTAGTTTTTGAAAAGGGAGGGTTAGACCAAAAGGTCTAGTGAATTCCCTCCATAAACATTTATCACAGTATAAAATCATTTCGGTGAAAACAGTTCACATTCTTCACATACACTTCATTCAAGGTTCAACACAGGGTTCAGGGATCGCATAAGCTACCACGATCGGGGCCTAACGGACACCCTCTCGACTACACCGGAGTCCAAGTGGACCCCCTGTTATCCGAGTAGGAAGGAAACAAATTCCAACCTACAAGCTGACCTCATATGCCCAAGGAATTAGCAAATCCCAAGGTACCCTGATCCCACTGTGTAACCGACTCCACATAGCATACACATAACGTTTTGAAATCACATTGATGAAAAACTTTAAGCATCATTTCATTTGCTGAATAAACATGCAGTTCATGGAAAACATGCATAACATTTATAAGACAGTTCATGCTCATAAAAGAAACCATAATCAGCAAAAACATAGTACGTCATAAAAAGGGTTGAGAGAACTCACCTTAGGTTAACATTGAACGCACTTCTTAAATATCTCCAAGCTAATCAAATCGAACACCTAAGGCATTAGATTCGTATCAGATTAGACTGTCCGACTCTACTGTCCTGTTATCACTTTCCAGACAGTAACACTTCCCGGACATTAGGGCTTCCCGGACGCTAGGATTTTCCGGACACTATGACTTCCCGGACGCTAAGACTTTCCGGACACTTCTACCCGGACACTGAAACCTATCCGGAAATCCCTTACACCCGGATACTATGAGATTCAACCGGAAACTAAGAAAACACCCGGAAACCTCACCCACTGTCCGGACACTACTGTCCGGACGAGGCGATATCCGGAAACCTCGTGCTGGACGAAAAACCAAAATACCAAAGTGATCAGAAACGGGTTTTCAGTCAATACCTTGATTAGACGACTGTTGGGGTTCATTCCCCAACCTGAAACACTTGATTAAACTCCCTTTAAAACCTCTAAATCGGTTTAAAAGACTAAAACCCCAAAAACCCATTTAAGAACACTTGGTGAAGAAAACACAATGAAATCAAAGGTTTCTCACCCAAAATACTAGACCACAAAGAGAGGAAACATTAAACAATCATCAGCAAGAAGATTAAAGAGGATTACCTTCTTTGATTTTCCTTCTCTTTGTTTCTTCTTTTTCTTCTTCCTTGCTTCAAGCCGTCACCCACAAAACAAAACACACTGACCAAAACAATAGAGGCTGCCCTAGGGATTTGTAGCTATATATACTTCTCAAAATTGCCAAAAGGTCCCTCAAGTTCAACTTTCAATGCTCATACTTCGGCCACCAAACTTTCACATGTTCCATAAAAACCCGGTTGTTACAACACTCCCCCCTTAAAAGAATTCCGTCCCCAGAATTACTTATTGGAAAAGACGCGGGTATCATGCCCACACCACAACTGACACTTTCCCAAGGTAATGCCACGTCTGACTCAGTCAACCACCTCATTACATTCGAAACATGGAACATTGGATGCATTCCCTTCAGTTCTTACGGTACTCTAACTCGTAGGCTACTGTTCCTATTCGATCGGTCTTAACAATAGTAGATTAAATAAGGCTTCTCATGCATCTTTACTTCCTTTAAGGAGAAACTTGGCGAAATCCCCCGCTACAACACGAGATTCATTTACTAAGAAACAATCACTCACTTGATAGCTTGGCACAAGGCCAACCCTGTACATCCCGACAACGCACAACCCCGAGTTCCTTCATCGCATCACAACTCACAACCTTGCACCACCCAACAATAGTCTATGCAGATAACATTTCCCTTTTCTCGGACCACCTAGACCACAGTTCGTCCATCATCTCTCACATCCTCACTACTTCACCACCCCATACTTATACGTAACTAAGAGTAGGAACCACCAAACCCATCGTTGAAGTGTTTACCTACTCAAATTAAACTTATCCTGAAACACATCAATTCCTCGCTGATTGCCACGTTTGTTCATTCATATAAAACATAACTCCGGTTATCCTCACTCCACTGGGAGGAGTAACCATGGTCACACCATACTATTCTCACTAGCTTAATCACTGCATGACCAATTCGTTTAAACATTTCTCACAAAGTCACTAACTTAACTCATTCAGTTGTCTTGTCCACTTCTTTCCCGCACAAAATCA
Source organism: Saussurea involucrata (assembly GCA_033807775.1). NCBI lineage: Eukaryota > Viridiplantae > Streptophyta > Magnoliopsida > Asterales > Asteraceae > Saussurea > Saussurea involucrata. The sequence goes on along the minus strand of CM066321.1, from coordinate 92,621,042 downwards.
TACACAATTCCCTTCCTCAATACTCTTTCCAAAAGTTCGCACACTTATCAATGACAATCTACACAACACTGCACCTTTCGACATTACTGTCAAGTTTACTACTTCCAATTTACTCACTTATTCCGACATACAATCTTCACCTCCCCACGTTAGCGTGGAGCACGACCCACCAACATTACTCGCCCCTCTCTTCCGATAATTCCCAAAGCTGAAAATACTTTCTCATTACTATACAAAACCAAACGGTTGCACTAAAATTCTAACTTAAGGCTTTCGACCAATATCATCTCGAACTGACACCAGTGTTTGCTATTACTACACATTCTTTGATCTTCAACTATTACCTTCTCGGATAATCCTCTCACCCATAGGAACAATTCTCAATCATTAAAGATTTCGCATCTACTACCCCACATTTTGATTGACCCAACCATCATCTTCTTTAACTTACAACGATTTCAAGAATATATTTACTTATCGACTCACATAGCCAGAAAAACGCTTGGTCTCTCATTTGGGCAAGCACCCATTACTGCTCTGACATTCTACTCTGATAATAGACGTATCACACTGCCACTTATAACTACGTTTTCCAACCACTTGCTTAACAATTCGCACACCTCATCCGAAATCCCGAAAGAGGCTTCCCTCCAATGCTTCCTCTTTCTAACATCAAGTTACTACAACACTAACTGGCACATTTATCTTGGCAATTATTGTCACTACATGACCGTACATTCCTCACCCATAACATCACACTGCAGACCAAAATCTCTCATGGCCATCCATACACAATTTAAACTCGCCTTCAAATTTTCCCGCATAAAAATCGAGCCTATCTCGCTACTTTGTCCTTTCTCACTCTAGTTGAACTATAACTCCCTAGTTCCCACTTAGCTCAAATGTAATCGTTCTTGCTGGCTCTCTACAATCCGAGCCCTTACATAAACAGGGCACAATCCCTCACGGGACGATATAATTTACACACTCGCTCCGTTCGTGCTACATGCCTTATCCTTCTACGAACCCTCCATACCTCGTAAGTAGAACGCTTATCCAAAACAGCAGTCTCTCACTAACTTAACACCTCTACAAGGCGTTCTATCAACTTTCACTCTCCAGGTTCAAGTCTTCGGCCTCCGCCAACTTACACCGTTGCCGACTTCAACAACAAAAGTCAACTTATAACTACTTTCTTAACCTATTCTTTAACATGGGTTCCTTACGGAACCTATTCCTTCCAACACATCATAATCAACTTCATAATTCGTCGCCCTTATTTCAAAACTTACTCATGTAACATCAATATTACAAACTCACCTCAAAACTCATATCCCACACTGTGGACTTTTCATTTCTGCCTCACAACACTACTCATAACGAGTTGCTAAAATCAACACTTTGAGGACTTCTAGTCCTTCTCCCGGACACCATCGTCCCTCAGAAACTGTATTCCCAGTCCCCGAGCAAGGGTACAGACCCTCATACACCCGACACTATAATCCATTCCCGACTCTTCCACTGACCAACTCTCCTCTTGAACACATATACCAAAACTACATACGTTCTCCCCTGACTTGTCCAACACCTCTCCGCCCTCGGAGTTCTTCCTTAGCTTAAAATGTAATACTCTACGACCTAGTGGGTTCATAGCCTTCATGCATGACAATACAGTAAATAAATCTTTTCGCACATTCCATCATTTTAAATAAACAACGTTTGGAAAACACTTGGGTACACATGACCCCATCACTCTTATAACTTCAATGCCCTGCACAACGATTCGAGAATCGTTTGCATGCATCTTTCCGTGAACCTTAATCTTACTCAATTCAGAACGACGTTATTACGACAGTAATACGTTGAATGAAAATCCTTTCATACGACACAATTCCGAAAGAATTTACCGACACCAAGTAAACCAGTCGGTTCTCACACCCTTTTATATGATATCAACAGGTTAAAACTCATTTTGATTGTAAACGTTTTGCTGGCAAACGTTTTCTCAACCTTTTTGTAACAATTTAACTTATCATGAAAAGTGTGAAATACTTTGCAAATCGTTAAGCTCAAAATTTCATTGTGCAATGTGAATGAAATCACCTTTCCTTTAAACATACGCTTGCACATTCTGACTCCTTTTCGATCAAAATTGATATTTACACATTTAACTTAAATCGTGAAAATTTTCATGTTACGTTTAGGAAAGCTATGCATGAAACTCTACTAGCAATTGAAGGCTACTCACCCTAACAAGGTCAATCTCTTTACTCACGCAACTTATCCTTGACACTCTTCCTTCGACCAATGGTCTCCCTCTCGGTTATGCAATAACCTGTTGTACATGCGTTCCACATCTCACTTACTCAACCAATTCACACTATTTTTGTTTTGATCAACTATCTCACTTTTTACTTCTACATGCTTTCAATTCACTATAGGTATCTTATTTCATTTATCCTGCCATTGAAAAGCTCGACTAAGAAGTCAGGGCTCCATTGACACCTTCAAGATTTCGACACTGTCCTTCCTTATCACCCGAACTAATCTACTTCGCAATCTCTTGAACTGGGACTCTCCTGAAACAGGAGTCTTACTCAAACTCAATATCCATCCTCTTCGAATCCACGAAGAGCTACCTCTAGACGACTCATAACATTCTATACAACATTCCTCTCTCCGGTGTACACATACATCACATCATACATGATCTTACACGACACTTCCCAAACACTGGAGCTCGGTCTACCCCTCAGGGATCTTGCTGACCTATTCCTCAACGTTCTCCCAGCCATAGCGCTAAACTGAAAGAAACCGATAATTAATCCTTGCTAGACATGACAAAACAAATTTGCTATAAGTAAGGTATTGTAAGCACGCACATGTACATGTAAGTTCGTAATTACACTGGCCAGGTGTAATCCCAAACTTACCTTACACGTTTGTCCTTGGCACCTTATTTCTAAGCGCATTTATAGTGATCGTTCCTAGAGGCAATCCTATGTCTCGGCTGCGTTCCTCATCTTACAGTTTAAGTTTAGGCCCGGCTGGTCACCTAAATCCCTTAAACTAAGGCTCTGATACCATTTGTAACGTCCCAAAAACATAACATACATTAACATAGAATAAGCATTCGGATTACATAAATAACCTTGTCTTTAATTCATCATTAAACTATACTAAACAAAATTCGACAGCGGAAGTCTCTAAATCCTTCTTGTTATCCCTTAGTTCTTACTAGAAGAACCCGTAACACGCTTACCTGAAAATGGTTTAGTTTTTGAAAAGGGAGGGTTAGACCAAAAGGTCTAGTGAATTCCCTCCATAAACATTTATCACAGTATAAAATCATTTCGGTGAAAACAGTTCACATTCTTCACATACACTTCATTCAAGGTTCAACACATGGTTCAGGGATCGCATAAGCTACCACGATCGGGGCCTAACGGACACCCTCTCGGCTACACCGGAGTCCAAGTGGACCCCTGTTATCCGAGTAGGAAGGAAACAAATTCCAACCTACAAGCTGACCTCATATGCCCAAGGAATTAGCAAATCCCAAGGTACCCTGATCCCACTGTGTAACCGACACCACATAGCATACACATAACGTTTTGAAATCACATTGATGAAAAACTTTAAGCATCATTTCATTTGCTGAATAAACATGCAGTTCATGGAAAACATGCATAACATTTATAAGACAGTTCATGCTCATAAAAGAAACCATAATCAGCAAAAACATAGTACGTCATAAAAAGGGTTGAGAGAACTCACCTTAGGTTAACATTGAACGCACTTCTTAAATATCTTCAAGCTAATCAAATCGAACACCTAAGGCATTAGATTCGTATCAGATTAGACTGTCCGACTCTACTATCCTGTTATCACTTTCCGGACACTAACACTTCCCGGACACTAGGGCTTCCCGGACGCTAGGACTTTCCGGACACTATGACTTCCCGGACGCTAGGACTTTCCGGACACTTCTACCCGGACACTGAAACCTATCCGGAAATCCCTTACACCTGGATACTATGAGATTCACTCGGAAACTAAGAAAACACCCGGAAACCTCACCCACTGTCCGGACACTACTGTCCGGACGAGGAGATATCCGGAAACCTCGTGCTGGATGAAAAACCAAAATACCAAAGTGATCAGAAACGGGTTTTCAGTCAATACCTTGATTAGACGACTGTTGGGGTTCATTCCCCAACCTGAAACACTTGATTAAACTCCCTTTAAAACCTCTAAATCGGTTTAAAAGACTAAAACCCCAAAAACCCATTTAAGAACACTTGGTGAAGAAAACACAATGAAATCAAAGGTTTCTCACCCAAAATACTAGACCACAAAGAGAGGAAACATTAAACAATCATCAGCAAGAAGATTAAAGAGGATTACCTTCTTTTATTTTCCTTCTCTTTGTTTCTTCTTCTTCTTCCTTGCTTCAAGCCGTCACCCACAAAACAAAACACACTGACCAAAACAATAGAGGCTGCCTTAGGGATTTGTAGCTATATATACATCTCAAAATTGCCAAAAGGTCCCTCAAGTTCAACTTTCAATGCTTATACTTCGGCCACCAAACTTTCACATGTTCCATAAAAACCCGGTTGTTACAGGTGTGACCCATCTGGAATGCATGAATCTATGTGATTCTTTGAGGGTCGAGCGCGTTGTTACAGGTGTGCGTGACTTAAGCGTGTGTCATCTACATGTGATGTGTGTGTGCATGAGGATTTTAAAGGTGTGAATCATTTATAAATGCTTTATAACTCATTTTGAATGATATTTCGTGGTGAGATACTGAAACTTGATGGAATTCACTAGACCTCCGGTCTAACCCTCTCTTATATAGAATTGAAAACTATTTTCAGGTAAGAGTTTAGTTGGAAGTTCGTCCAAAGGAATGAGAAGATGTGATGCTGAGAAGAGGCATGGTCTAGCGGAGGCTTGTAGTCACCACTAGAGACATAGGGGCCGTTTACCTAATCACTTACCCGGGTAAGTGCTTATCGGTAAAATTCAACGCTATCACCTACTTCCCGGGTAAGATTTTAGTCCACCAAAATGGCATCGTATGCAAAATTTAGCCGATAAGCGCTAACCGTGGTAAGAGTCGTCGCACTCACTTACCGGGTAAGACTCTCGGTCCTTACTTTCGACTCTCGGTCCTTGCTCCCGCTCTTACCGGGTAAGATTCTTGGTCCTTGCCATATTCATCCGGTAAGCTAATGTGAGTTGGTAAGCACTTACCCGAGTAAGCGTTTTATAAACGGCCCCTTAGTAAATGTCAGTTGTGGATGTGCTTAACCGCTGCGAACTTGTATTTACTTTATTTTGGACCATTTTGGTTATAATGCCATGTTTATGCTTTTGTTGATTTCGGGTTGTTACATTAAATTTTGGACGGCGTCAGTGAGATGGACAAATTTGGGTATAAAAACACAATTTTGAACCACCAATATACCTTATGAATTTGAGCGACAAAAGCCAAAAAAATTAGTATAAACGATGTACTAAAAATATAATTCACTCATATATAAATGTATAACTTCAGATTGGATATAAATAATATAGAGTAAAACTTTGGAGTGGCATATTTCAATAACTTACCAATGAAAATAAGGAGGAAAATATAATGTTTTAAAAAGTTTTTAATTTGATTAAGATTTAATTATAATGATATAGAAATGTAACTATTAATTAATACTATCTTAATTATTATTTTTAAAAACATTATGTTATATTTGTAAATCATAAGTATGAGTTAATTTATAGACATCTCAATTCATCACATAGGTCTTGATATAATAACCAAACAACAAATACTCTAGTAACTTATAAAAAATTGAACTGGTCACCTTAAAAAACAAATCTAAGATGTTGCGAGTTGAGCTACCTTTCAGTATTATAACTTATTATTCAATATTTTTTTTTACCTAAAGTCTTAATTTATTCATAAAAATATTAGGGCAAACTTAAAAAAACATTTTCATCTAAACGTTTCTACAAAGGTAAACAAATAATAGTTTAGAGCAATTTTAATTTATTACATTAAAAATGGTTAAGATTAAAACAAGAGTAAACTACAAATTTGGTCCTGTGGTATACCTAATTCTTTGAAAATAGTCCGTGTGCTTCAACAACTGTAATTTACGTCCCTACAGTTTGCAAAATGCTTTGAAAGTGGTCCCTCGTCATTAACTCCGTTAAAAAAAACTTCGTTAAGTTAGGGTACTTTTGTCTTTTTACATTTTTTTGTCTTTTTCATTAAAAATAAACTAAAATAAAATATTTTATATATTTATATTATATATACATATATTATATACACAGTGAACGAACTCCCCCTTTGACCACCTCCGTCAGCCCTCCTCCACCGCCGATGTCCATCTCCGACGCCCTATCTCCCCTCTTACCTTCCATATATATATATATATATAGAGAGAGAGAGAGAGAGGTGGGTTCAAACGAGGACGCTAACTATTTACGAGAAGCATGAGAACGGCCGCCCATGTACAAAATCACATGTGATTCACATTACAAAATTACATGTGATCCGCGCGACAAGCCGCGAGACTTGCAAACCGCGGGCCAAACCGCGCGGGTCCAGAATTTTAATCACATATGATTTTGTATGTGAATCACATGTGATTTTGTACATGGGCGGTCGTCCTCGTGCTTCTCGTAAATAGTTAGCGTTCTCGTTTGAACCTTTCTCTCTCTCTCTCTCTCTCTATATATATATATATATATATGCATATATACCCACACGACATATATAAGTATGCATATATACATAATCACACAGACACAAGCACCGTAAGATCTCTAACCTTCTTCTCCGGCACCCTCCGCCCGTGAACCACCTCCATCGCCCCTCCCCTGTGAACCACCCCCATCGCCCCTCCCTCGTGAACCACCTCCATCGTCCCTTCCCCTACCTCTACTCGAATCTCTAGTTTCGATGGTCTTCTCCGATGGTTTCCAGTGGTTTTTTCCATCATCGACAAACACATGCATATACATACACAGCTGTGTAATAATGCTTGATGAAATTGTCAAATATTCATCCGGATCAATCCTCCTACTACTACTGCCACTTCCAAATTCCTATCGATCTCCTTCTACCAAATTTACACATATTCAATAGATGACCCAAATGACTCTGCTTGATTTCGTTTCACACTGTGCACACATATATGAATCTTGCTAAGAGAACTGAACTCAAATGATACGCTTGATTACGAAAGAATAATAAGAAAGCTTCAAGATTCTGCCTTATTTTCAGTCACCCTATTGACGGTTTCACGCAGCTTGTCTAATTGGCTGAAGTTTCCCTTCACTATGAACAACTGTGTATGATGTATGATGGTGTTTACCGTAGAGATTTTGGCCATGAGTTACGTAGTTTGATGGACTTTATAATATGAATTTTGATAATTTGGTCAAGATTTAGGGTTCCTTCTTCTAAGCCTCTTGATTCCTCTTCAAGAGATGAAACAGAATCGCCACCGTAGAGAAAGCTCTATGCTGTCATGGTGGTGGGTGGGGGTCTCAACGAGGAGGAGGGGAAGGGGCAGAGGTTGGAGGTGGAGGTGAACGATACCACAGGGACGATGACACATTGGGTCGGTCACGGGTCAAGGTGGTGCTCGGACCATCGCCGGAGATGGTGACCGGAGGTGTGGTTGGGAGTTGGCCGGAGTAGGTAAGGACGATTCTTGTGTGTATATATATATATATATAGCCTTAGGTTCATTTGAGAAGTTCTAAATATATGAGAAATAGAGAAGTAATCTTGGCTATTTATTCGGTCAAGATCGGTTTTAATTGGTCAAAAGTTGCGGTTGTTCCAAAAATAGAAGGGCAGTTTCGTAACTTTTACAAAAACACGGGACGAGTTCATATATGAACCTGTGTGATTCACATATGAACTATTTGTTCATATGTGAACCCATGTAGTTCACATATGAACTCTTTTTAACTAATTCATATATGAACCTTTGTGTTTCATATATGAACTAATTAACTGTAGGTTCATATATGAATCAGTTGAACCAATTAACTGATTCATATATGAACCTTTGTGGTTCATATATGAATCAATTGAACCAATTATATGAACTCTTTTTTAACTAATTCTCACATGAACTAATTAACTGATTCATATATGAATCACAAAAGTTCATATATGAATTAGTTAAAAATAGTTTACATGTGAATTACAAAGGTTCATATATGAACGTATAGTTCATATGTGAATCACACAGATTCATATATGAACTCGTCCCGCATATTTTTACGAAACTACCCCTCTATCTTGTGCAGACCACACGAGGAATTATCCGCTGCTTCTCGGTCAAAGCCGCAAATGTTGACTGAATGAATGACTAAGATTACTTCTCTACTTCTCATATATTTAGCACTTCTCAAATGAACCTCTCCCTATATATATATACACACACACATATATATATATATATATATATATATATACACACACATATATATATATATATATATAGAGGGACAATAAAATGTAAACTGTTAAATGTATGTAAACTATGTAAACTAATCTTAACCATTCAATTTTGATCTTGATCAATATCACCAAAAGGGCAGATTCGTCTTTTAAACCATTCAACTAAATACGGCAGTTTCATATTTTTTAGGAAAGGATTTCATTTTATATTATTTTATTATTTTTTCCAAAATAATCGTGGGCTTCTTCTTCATCAAGACGTGATATGCATCTTCTTCCATGATAATCGGGTTTCATACTCTCAACCATATAACTCAAGGATTTTCATAAAAATATATTCACCGTTCTTAGTTTCTGGAGTAGTTATCATCATGTCGAACGTTCATGAAGAAGGAAACAAAGGAGAACAAAATATACATGACGAGATTATGACCGAAGATGATATTGCCGACTTCGTTATTTCAGTTGCTTCCGATGAAGAGCGCGATGAAGATGTAATTCAAGAGCATGAAGATATGGAATGCCAAAATCCACACGACATTACACCGATCAAGAACAGTAACGTTCTTTTTCATAGTTTTTTTTAACATGGATGTATATTTTTTTTCCAGAATTTCAGTTGACAAATTGTGTATCTCGATGTTTTTTTTTGATTTTTTATGTTCGAAGCAACGATGTATGGGCTAGATGTATTGTGTATTTTGTTGTGATTTTTCATATATGCACCACCTGTTTTAATACGTTGCAGGTACTGTTAATATGAAAATAATCAGTAATTGTCTCTATTATTAATCTTTGATCCAATTTTCATACGTTCTATAATCCGTTGTATTTGTTACCTATGTAATTATCAAAATATTAATTTCCATAATATTTTACGTTTTAGAACTAGTTGTTTATGCATATAAAAACACGAAATCTGCTTGAAATAGTTTTATAAGACATTGTTTTCATAACCATAACACTGTTTTCATATATGAAATATGGTTGACATCGTTATGTATGACACTGTTTTCATATATGAAATTGTTGTATATCATTGTCTATCACATTGAACGTTTGTGTGCACTAGATCTGTGAAAGCAGAGTCGGTGTAAGTTCAAACTCCAATCTGGTTGGTGTAATCTCCGTCGGTCGAGGAACACCCAAATTCACATTGTCTTCCCCAACACTATCGTTCTCAACATCGTCATCTATCCTTACATCAGCAACGAAAATTGTATCGAATCTCTCTTGATAATTATCAAAGTTGACATCCTCCGGGTACAACTCCATTGCATCGTTTATTAACTTGCTCACTTCATGCTTCGCGTAATATATTTGATCCAAGTGAGCATCTATCTTCGCCATGTATTCCTGGTTTACATAATATGGTGTGTTACAAAGGAATGTCGAGTTAGATTTGACATCTTTTAAACTATACAAACATACATATTTTATGTAAAACAACTTTTGTGTAAATCTATATTGGTTTTTGTACTCAGATTTCATACCATACATTGTTAAACATACGAAATAATTGTTTTACCTTACTTAACATGTATAAACTCAGATTTCATAACCTACATGGAAAACAGATGAAATCATGTTTCACATAAACATATTGTTCTGAAGAACATTGTCTTTTTCACACAATCGCCCCATATTTCCCATGTCAATGTTCACATATTTTCAAAGTACTTTGCATAAAAAAATTGTCCTTCCATCGAAAGTGTGATTTCATATGTTTCGAAATTCCTTGCCGTTGGCAACGGACAGATTTCCCACAATCTGAGTTCACCCAAAACAAGATACATTATGTGAAATTTTGTTATTTCACATAATTTCATACATGATTTTTTCACACAATTTCATTCAGCTTTCACACAACCCCCCTTTTTTCCCCCAAACACCAAGACCCTTTTCAATCATTTTTGGGGTTTTCACACAACAGAGCATAAAACCACTTATTTGTTTTCGGTTTTCACACAACAGACCACAAAACCACTTGGAAAACCGTAATTAGTTTTTCATAGTATAGTATCACAACTAGTTTTCATACCTTCCTCTGTGGGAGCATTCACAGAAACGCCCTCCATGTCGATGTCGACGGGATTATCCCGTGTATTCTTGAACTTGGAAAAGGATGAGCGTATCTTTACCCGGCCGCTCGTTCTCCTCTCTACAGAAATCAAGCACCATTGTCAATATATGAACAAAGATCGACATTTTCATACATTTAGAAGAAACCCTAACCTTTAACTTCTCTCGGGTCGCCATCCATCTTCTTCGACTTCGCTTTCGTTTTCACAGAATAAAGTCAAAAAGAAATCTCAGAAGAATATTTGATGCAATTAATTTCATAGAATCAAATCTTTTGTTTTGGGAGTGATGTGGCGTGAAACATGGAAGCAATACCCATCCATCCCTAATTTTACGGTTTCCAAGTTTATGTAATCTCGGTCTACCAATTTTACCCCTTTTCATACTTCTATTTTGACCCTATTGCCACCGTGTTCATAGTTTATTACCAGATTGCCACCGCTCCAATTAGAACCATTTATTGATATGATCTACGACCTAGATTAGTTTACATAGTTTACACATTTTTCATAGTTTACATTTTAGTGAGCCTCTATATATATATATATATATATAGTATAATATAAATATATTAAATATAAAATATTTTTGTTTTATTTTATTTTATTTTATTTTAACAGAAAAGACAAATAAATGTAAAAGGACAAAAGTACCTTTCACTTAACTGAGTTTTTTAGCGGAGTTAACGATAAGAGACCACTTTCAAAGCAATTTGCAAACTCAAGGGACGAAAACTGCAGTTATTGAAGCATAGGGACCACTTTCAAAGAAACGGGTATACCACATGGACGAAATATGTAGTTTACTTTCAAAACAAATATCAAATAAAGTTTTTGGTAATAACAAGACAATGATCGAATAAAAGATAATTAAACAAAGAATAACGAGTCAAACACATAAATATATAATTGTAATCGTCCCTAAAGAACGCTACATTGAAGGTCTCAAAACTTTAAATGGCAATTAATAGAAAGTTATAATCCAATTAATAATTAAACAATCCATTACTTTAATTTGGCTTCCAATTATTTTAATCAACGATTGTAGGGTTATTGGCTGATGGAGGTCTTAGCCATGTGATACCCGCCTAAACCTAAACTCACCACCGTCTACACGAATCCCTTCCACTCTTTCCATTAATTAAAATTGTATACATACATACATTTATATACATACACACGTAGATGGGTAATAATTTGTAAACCTATAAATGTGTGTAAACTTTGAATTTCATAGGTTTTATTGATAAAATTGTTTAACAAAATTGTTTATTTTGATGAATGTGTTTCATATCATTCATTTCTTGATGAAATTATTTCATATATTTGTGTTTTTATAGACTAACGAAAAAGTTTCATCAAACTGAGAAAAAATATGAAACAGTTTAATAGGAATGAAAAAAAGTATATATAAAACTACATAAAAACACAAATATATGAAACAATTTCATCAAGAAAACCTATGAAATCTAAAGTTTACACGAAAAAAATAATTACAAAATAGTTGACCTCTACACACATATAATGACATTCATACATTTACATAACACAAACATACATATACACATACAAACATAAATGCTATATGTGTTTTTGAAGTATCCAATCTTAACATTATAATTAATAATTATCGAGTAATCTTGATATTGATTTACATACTTTTTTTTTGAAAGAAAATTTTGAGTAATTACTCCATTGTAATACAAAAGTGCATTCCATACTAAAGCCTACTATTCCATCGGTCTAAAAGAAAAGGTTTAATATCTTCTATATACGAATTTTCCTGAGAAATCTGTTGTTAAATAGGTGATTCGTCGTAAAACCGACATAAAATTGATGGATAAATTGTTGGTGGGCAACTCAAATTGTGATAAATTACCCATGGCCCTCGTTTATATTTCTTCGAAAAACATCGAATTCTACCGGCACCATTGATGTTTTATGGGTGATTCATCCGTAATCACCAATAGAAATTTTCTTGGGTGATTTTTGTAGATAAAAGTCATTTGTTTTGTGACGAGTGTGAAATCTATTATTTACTATAGTAAAAATGTAGACGAAGGGTCGTGTGATAATAAGAATAATTAAGATGAGAAATGTAAGAATATATTTAGGACCCTTGATTACTTTTACTTTGTGTTGATCTAATGGTTCATATTAAGTCCCAAAATAACTCATTTATTGATCTTTAATAATAATTGATCTAGAAGTGAAAATCTCTCCTTATCTTTTTCATGATAACATTTTTTTTACTGGAAACCAACTTTAAATATTTAATTTAATTTAATTTAACTTAACGAAATTCTTTTGTATAGGAAAAATATTATATATATTGAGAGAGATTCAAATGAGAAATGCTAATTGTGTGAAAAATAGAGAAATGATCATAGCGCTTCATCTGGTCAACATTTGCGGCTTTGACTGCGAAACACCAGATACTTTCTCGTGTGGTCCGCAGAAGATAGAGGGATAGTTTCGTAAAATACGCAGGACGAGTTTATATGAGAACCTGTGTGATTCACATATGAATTATACGTTCATATGTGAATCAGTTAATTAGTTGATATAAGAATCAGTTAATTAGTTCATATGTGAATTTGTTAATTTGTTAATTAGTTCAACTGATTCACAATTGAACCTACAGTTAATTAGTTCATATATTAATCACAAAGTTTCATATATGAATCAGTTAAAACGAGTTCATATGTGAATTACACAGGTTCACATATGAACATATAATTCATCTGTGAATCATACATGTTTATATATGAACTCGTCCTGCGTATTTATAAAAGTTATGAAATTGTCCTTTTATTTTTAGAATAACCTTAATTCTTGACCAGTCAAAGCTGCAATTACTTCTCTATTTCTCACACACATCACATTTCTTATTTAAAACAATGGCTATATATATATATATATATATTATAAATTGCAGAGATTATTATTTAATGTAGAAATGAGTTAGCAAAAGACAAAAGGGAGGTAGCCATGTGAAAGGTGGTGACCACAAAATTGGTATCATATAAAATATGCGAATCAACAAATCTTTTTATTATAATATTTATTTTATGCAATTATAATGATTTTTTATCAATTGCATTATTAGTATATATTAATTAAATTAACCAACTTCAATATTTATTTAAGGCAACATAATGAAAACTTTTATAGAGAGGTTGTCAATTATTTTTATTGCTAGTTTATGTTATATATGGTTGTGTTTGGCATACTAGACATGACAGAATAGAATAGGAATCACTGTTTTACATTTGACAAAACTTTATATGAAACATACAATAACATAGTGGAACAAAAGTTGAACAAACCTGTTCTAACCCCACCCACAATAGAAGAAGGTGGAACAGACTTCTATTTTACTAATATAAGCTCAAAATAAAATATAATTCTCTTCTAAAAAATAAGAATTGAAAACTACATAAATTTTTTATTCTAGGGTCACTTTAATAGGCTTGAACAAAAGATTTATAATAATATATTTTATTATAAAAAATATTTATTTTATTATAATTTAATAAATTACATAAATAATCAAATATATAAAATATATAAAATACGTAAACATCTTATTAAGGGTAAAATGATTGTGTTTTCTGTTCTGTTCCTGTCCAGTTCTGTCTTACCAAACGTTGAACATCTATCATGTCACGTATGTCTCGTCATGTCATATTTTGTCCTGTCTGCATACCAAACGCACCCTATATATATATATATGTGTGTGTGTGTGTGTGTGTGTGTGTGTGTGTGTTATATAGTGAAACATGGTAAATAAGTGATATAGATGTTGATTGTTAAACATTCATTTGGTAAATATTTATCGGTTCACTTTACTTTATCAAATTAATATGATACGGATTGAAAATCTCGGTAAGATCGGTGACAACAACCAAGAATTTATTTGATAAGTGACGTGACGACTCATATCTAATAAGCACTTAACGGATAAAAACATTGCATACAATATCATTTTAATGGACTAAAATTTGACATGATACATTAAGTGAAAGTATTGACTATTACCGATGACCACTCATCATGTAGTCATTGGATAAATGACCCTTAATATTTATAATTTCAATAATCACAAGATCCATATACTTTTCATATAACAAGCTAATTCAATGGTGGTTTTATTTGGGATTGTTTAAATATACATTTTCAAAGTAGTTCTTATTAGTGAACTTTTGAATTAAAAACCATAAAAGAAAATTTACATTTATTTCAATAATTAGCCTTTTTAAAATGCTTTTTACAAGCTTGTCTAAATCTAATTATTTTGACTATATATAATTAAGAGTAAACTCTACTTTTGGTCCCTGAGGTTTAGTGATTTCTTTTAAACAAATACATGTGGTTTCATAAGTCAAGTTGTGGTACTCATGGTTTTGATTTTGCTCTACATTCAGGGTCTGGTCACTAACGGGGTTAAATGGCTTCGTTAGTGTCAGAGGCATTTTCGTCATTTCACATTTTCTTCCTATTTTTGTAATTGTTTTTTGTTTTTTCTTATATTTATAAAAGTTATCAAACTTTAGGGACCAACTTGTAACACTACTCAAAACAAAAAGAAACCCCACCAATTGGAGTTCACGGCTGCAGCTTCACTCACCCATATTTGGGCCGCCGACCAACACCAACTTCGGCCGGCCACTTCCTCCGTCACCGTCGGCGACCAAACCCTTCATCCCTCCTCTCGAGTTCTCCCTCCTCTCTCATCTCTCCAATCGATTTCTCGATTTCAAACCTGAAACCTCAGCCACCACCGCCGATTGCATCCACAGCCGCCAGCCACCATCGCCCACAGACCACCTGCGATCTGCAAGTCTCCCTCTCACTCGATTTTTTTCACAGCAGCACTCATCTCCCTCTCTCGATTGCTCACACAGACCTGCACCAACATTTCCCTCAGCCACACCTCACACGTGTGTGCTCTGTGAGAGATTTGTGTGTATGGAGCGTCGGCCAAGCTCCGACCAAGCTCTAAAGTATAGAATATTGGCCCACTCTTGATATTTTATCATCAATTTCTCCAGATGTGTGTGTGTGTGAGAGAGAGAGAGAGATAGAGAGAGAGAGAGAGACAGAGAGGGAATGGTGGTGGTGGCCGGAGAAATGGTGGTGGCCGATGAACTGTGTGTGTGTGTGTGTATGAGGTGTGTGTATGTGTTTAATGTGAGTGTGTGTTGTGTGTGTGAGTGTGTGCTGTGTATGCTCTGTGTGTGTGTGTGTGGTAGTGGTAGTGGTGGATGGTGGTTGTAACGGTGGGTGGTAGTGGTGGTGGTGGTGGTGGTGGTTGTAATGGTGGTGGTAGTGGTGGATGGTGGGTGGTGGTTGTAATGGTGGTGGTAGTGGTGGATGGTGGGTGGTGGTTGTAATGGTGGTGGTAGTTGTGGATGGTGGGTGATAGTGGTGGTGGTGGGGTGGTGGATGGTGGGTGGTAGTAGTGGATGGTGGTTGTAATGGTGGGTGGTAGTGGTAGTGGTGGATGGGGGGTGGTAGTGGTGGATGGTGGGTGGTGGTTGTAATGGTGGTGGTGGTGGTGGATGGTGGGTGGTAGTTGTAGTGGTGGGTGGTGGATGGTGGTGGTAGTGGTGGATGGTGGGTGGTGGTGGTAGTGGTGGGTGGTGGATGGTGGGTGGTAGTGGTGGATGGTGGATGGTGGATGGTGGTTGTAATGGTGGGTGGTAGTGGTGGATGGTGGGTGGTAGTGGTGGATGGTGGGTGGTAGTGGTGGGTGGTAGTGGTGGATGGTGGGTGGTATATATATATATATATATATATATATATATATATATATATTAGTTAATTTTTACATATAGGTCCTTAAGGTTTGATTGTTTTACAAAAAACAATACAAACAAATAGAATTACAAAAAAGAGACAAAATGGTGAAAGGACGAAAATACCCCTGCCTCTAACTGAATTTTTTAACCCTGTTAGTGACCAGACCCTGAATGTAGAGCAAAATCAAAACCATGAGTACCACAACTTGACTTATGAAACCACATGTATTTGTTTAAAAGAAATCACTAAACCTCAGGGACCAAAAGTAGAGTTTACTCTATAATTAACGAATCAGATTTTGTCACACTTAAAATTTAGAGTAAACTCTAATTTTGGTCCTCGTGGTTTACTGAAATCTTTGAAAGTGGGACCTGAACTTTTATAAGTCTAAAACCCGTCCTTGTGGTTCTCCTTTTGTTCTGAAAACGATCCTTGGTCACTACCTTCATTAAGTTTCTCCGTTAGAGGAAGGGGTATTTTTGTCTATTCGTATTTTTATTTATTTAACTAGGCCCATTAAACAAATCCATCAAAACCTAAAACATAATACACATCGACACCTTGAAGTCGATTAAAACCCCATGTAATCTGTTTATGTTCGATCGAATTGTTCCTCCCTCCTTTGATCGATCGATTATTCCCCCAATCAATCTAATCGATTAAACAACCCTTTCCCTCCATCATTCGATCAAAAAATGCAAGTAGGTAGGCAGAGAAGGCAGTTGGGGGAGCTTACCGATAAGATGCGTGAATGCAAGAGGTAATTCAGATTATGTATTTGTAACACCCTCAAAATTGGAAAGAATAACTAAATAAAATTTTCAATAAAACAACCACTTAAGGATAAAATTCCTTCTACAAACCAATCTTGGAATTATCTCAAGAAAACATTAATATTTCAACAACCAAAACCTAAGTCATTAGCCAAGACAACAAAAGGTCGGGTGTTACTCAACCCCAAAATCAAGTTGCTATTCCCCAAGTGCGGAAGACTTCACCAAGCTATTTACTTCTGGAGCACACAACTAGCTCTCCACTCTTCACATCGTCACTAGAACTACAACCCAACCGGAACCTGTTTCACATGCCGACAAATAAAAAGGTTAGGCTAACGCCTAGTGAGTCCAAGAGTTTATATCATGGTTATATAATTCGTAAGACGAGAAAAGTGCAATTTAAATCATGAGTTCCAAAAAGGATTTCTTTAAATGCAAACCACCCATTTTCCAATGCACACAAATCCCGTGACGAAAGCTCCAATATAAAACGATTCTAAAAATTGGACTCAACCCAAACTCACTTGAAAAGTGAACCAGTATTTGATTTCCAAAATCATAAAAAAAACATGAATAAATCTCTATTATTCAAAACATCCCAAATACGGATGAGGCATAATACACAGCCAATAAAATATGGAAAGCAATCCATATAAATATAATACGTCACCGAAAACATGGATAAAACAAATACCCAAACAACACCTTTCGGTGACGGGCGAGACCCGATTCCATGGTATATGGCGGAACACAAAGTTAAGCCACATAACCATGTTGTTGAACTACACCTCAGATCGTGACTCTATTGTCTGCTTTAAAAAGCTCCAACTGAAGTCGGACTTTATTTCCTGCTATAATAAGCTACACCTCAAGTCCCACACCAGCCACGGGTGGCACCACCGTATCCTTTATTGAGTGTTGTGCCCAGCTACACCTCAAGGATACACGATCTTATTGCCTGTTCATTCTCTAGGAAGCTACACCTCAAGGTTCCATTGGACCTTTATTGCCTACTTACTAGCATTCAAGAATTGGAGCCCCGACTCCTTACTTGATAACTCAAGATGTTCAACCCTCGTGCACAAGTGTTAGAACATCAAACCATAAACCCAAAATACCGGAGTACAACCCAATACGGTTCCTCTCCACAACGTCGGGACACAAAATGCCAAAATGGCATACTTCCCAAAGTGAGAATACCAAGACTCCCCACTATTCAAATATGACTGACGCATATGCCTTTGGATCCAATGCACTACAGTCTAACAGTACATGACTCCACTTGAATGACACACACACTCAAAACATGTACTCTCCAAATAAAATGCAATAAATGCAACCGGCGACCAAAGCTCCACCTTTAATTGTTAAAACTCGGACAAATGTCCTCAAGACTCAATAAAGTCATAAACCGAGCCATAAGCTCGATCAAAACCAATTAACCACTCATAAAAGTCAAATATTGCATTAAAACGTATGTAACCCACGTTTATGCGAAACATGCTCCATAGACACGAATTACTCAACACAACCCTTAATTTAAGTCACGTCATTTTCCAAAGTACACATCGAAGTGCATTTATACCAAAAGATTTACAATCGTAAGATAAATCATTTAAAGTAACAATACTTAAGATTTATCCATCAAAATACCCAAATTACATTTTTTTTCAAACCGAAAGGTTTACAACTTCTAAAATGCTCACAAGGTCGGTAATGACCCAAAACCCAATGATCCACATGTTCGTATTTTCAAAACGTACCACCACATAAATTATGCATATTTCCAACAAAACACTAAAAGTGTATTCTTACTAAATAACCTCCAGTTATGCAATAAATTATCAAAACACTTCCATTTACACTTTATTTATCAAGTTACCAAAAAACCCCAAAAGCGGGTGTTTTACAAGATTTATAAAGTTAAATACTTTAAGTAATCAAAATCGATCCATTAACTCAACAATTGATATTTTCATGTAAAACATATAAACAATTTAAAATGGACATTTTGGCATGTACAACAATTTCACAAATCAACTTGAACTCACCTTGCTAGATTTAGGCTAAATCTAGACTTTCCCCAACTTTAGCTCCTTTGAAGAAACTTGTATCTTCAAGCCAAATCTTCCAAAAAACTAGATCCACAAGTTCCAACCATGAATAATCATCCCCAAACACTTAGAATCGTTTCCCCCAACATAAAACATCAAAATTCTCGTTTATACCAAAACCCTAACTTCTTAGATGAAGAAAGAGAGAAGCTTACATCAACCACCACCAAATACTCTTGGATCTTACAATAAACTCCAATAAGCTTACTATATCCTTGAAGATCTCTCAAAAACGAAACCATAGCAACTTGAATCACTGAAATCGGAGTTGTGATGCAAAAGTTATGAAGGAATGAAGAATGAGGGCTGAAAATCGCGACTTAATACTCCAGACTCATTCCCACGGCCTTCCACGCGACTTCAAGTCGCGTAGGAAGTTGCGCACTTCCCTAAAGTGGACTCTAGAGATCTACGCGGCTTGGGCCGCGGCCCCAAGTCGCGCACCAACCCGTACGGGCCCTCTTTGGTCGGATATTGTTTTCGGCCATAACTTCTTCGTTTTAGCTCCGTTTTTGCTCCGGAAAGAACCGTTGGACTCGTATTTGAACTACCCATCCAACAAGACTATAAAATCTAGGATTTAAGCCAAAATCTTATCTTTCATATTTATCTTAAAAGATCGATTTCTACACTGACTCGAAATTGTACTTTTCCGAAAATTACGTACGGGTGTTACAATATTAAACATGTTCACTGAAAATGAACTAATGTTGTCTCAAAAGCAATACTACAACTATGTGAAAATTAAAGATTATTGTTGCTTCTTGCAGTGACTCGTTCATAGCTTAATCGCAAATACAAATGTTTATTACATGGAGTAGAAGAACTAAAAACCTAGTCTTGATGGTTTAAAACCATGGAGAAGAAGAAGATTCTACAATCGATTCTCCAACAGAGGAAGACCATTGACCGGTTTTATCGAACCCATCCGATCGAAGAACCACCGGAGGACTTCTTCAATCCAATAGAAGAACCACAGTTATAATTCGACATTGCATCAAGGAATCAGGGGCTTCTCTTCATCAGGCTCTGATATGGGTTTTGATCGACCTTTTCACCAGATTAATGGACGGTGGATGGTGGACGGTGGAGGTCCAATCGAATTCCATGGGCGGTGGAGGTCCAATCGATTATCCAAATCCATGGGTTTGATCGACTTCTTCTTCAGACGCCCGGTTTTGATTGACTTCTTCATCATACGCATCTATGGGTGTCGATTCTCCAATTTAGGCTTTTGATCGACTTCTTCATCGTTGCAGACATGGGTGATTCTCCAATCCAGGGTTTTTGATGAACTATTTCATCCGACGCTGATACGGGTATGTCTGCCTTTAATGGATTTGGTTAAAATAAAAAAGAAAAGAAAAAATCTGAATAGTGACCAAGGACAGTTTTCAGAGCAAAATGAGAACCACAAGGACGGGTTTTAGACTTATCAAAGTTTAGGCCCCGCTTTCAAAGATTTCAGTAAACCATGAGGACCAAAATTAGACTTTACTCTAAAATTTAGTATTATAACTTGTATAATCAAACTTTTAAGTGTGAAACCAAAGACCTCCCTTACAAGACCGACGATCCATTTTAAAGACATAAAACATTAAACATGGACAAATTAAATAATTTACTAAAAGATAGGGGTTTGGACCGGACGAGTCTAATATAGTTTTTTGTTCAACATGCCTAATATAGCAAATCCAAGTCTGGTTTGTGAACTTATGGACTTGTTCATAGACCATAACCACCTTATAAATGAGTTAGGTTTGCCCACGGGCTAGTGACATATTTTTTACATTTAAAAAACAAAACTTATATAAAATCATCAAGTTAAGTAAAATCATTTAAATTACGTAAGTTCTATCGAATATAAAATAATATGTAAAAGATATCAATGTACATGGCGCATGAAAAAATATTTCACAATCTATGGAGCATGGACATTTTCTCTCTAACGATTTATCAACTTTCAAAGTCGGGTTTTTTCATTGACAAAATATTTATCCACTTAATATTTTAAGATCGAGATTTGAGATGTACTATATAACATAGTACATATTATATATATTTCGGTGACAGATCGGATGGTACTTAGTAAAGAGAATCCTATCCAAAGTCACTTCTAAATTTTTAATAAAAAACAATAAATTACTAATTATATATCAATTTAATTGAGTATAATAATAATATAACGGTTGAGCAGACTTGTCCGAATTCTTTTTTTCATTGCCCAAGAGTGTCTATTAATTGAGTATCCAAACCCGTCCATTTCTTTAAAATGATTGTCCAAGTCTACTTTTCCAACGAGCGAACTAGCCTAGTCTAGCAGGATGTATCGCACGTAAACAACTCTATGATTAAAACTTATTATCTCTAACTATATATAATGGTTTAGAGCTAAGAATTAAAGCAAACTTTAGTCTATATCTTGAAAAGATTTGTTATGATAAAAAGACAAAAAAGAATTCAACTTCGTTTTGTCATTTGGTAACGAATGTGACAAACGTTATACAATATTCAAACATTATTTAAAGTTGTTTATTACTAGGACCTAAAATTAGGTTGTAATATACATTTGACGTCGTAGGTTATTAATAATATTGTAATAATCCTCATCTTTTTATTTGATTAATTTATGGAAGTCTAGGGGTGTGAGTGTAAACCCCTTTCTCTTGCAGGGACTAATAGGGATGCGAGTGTAAACCCCTTTCTCTTGTATGAATAAATTTTGTAAATAAGGGGGTAAAAAGGAGTAAACCTCTTTTAATCCTCAACTAGTGTTATACGCGTTCGTTGGTCGGGTATACAACATGTTAGCACAAATTGTCGGCAGCCATCTTATATGTATGTTGTCGAGCATATTCTAGACTTATGATTCATAGAGATTTAAGAGACAAGTACTGAAAATCTATGCATTAAATGCTTATCAAACAATGATATATTCTATATTATTAAACGTTCATTCTTTCCACTACAACAAATATGAACAAATAGTTTCCAGAAAGAAATAGAGTGAAATAACACCGCTCACATTTGATGTTTAATCCTAGCATCCGTTCAATTTATAAAAGTTTGATCACCCTAATCACAACGTGATAAAATTAATCAAATGTCTACACTATAGTTAGTTAAATAGCAAGTTGATAAGACTCTCCACTATGCTTAAATACCAAACGCACCCTAATAGACATCTGATCTGGTGGATACCGCTAGCTGGTGGTGGAATCGGTTAGAACATCAATTCCTTTCTGATGTAAATAATCATCAGTTTGCAAGCACACGTTCAAGGTTTTAGAGCAGGTCTAACACTGAAATAGAACATTGAGGTCATTTACTAAACCTTACTGGATGAACATGAGAATGACCGAAAATCTTACCTGGTTAGAACAATGATATGTACTTCGAGTCTTACCCGGTAAAAACAATGATGAGGACCGAATATCGTGCTCTTGTCTCGCAACTTGATGCTCAGCTCTAAAAGCGCAACATCCAAATTTGAGTTCCACTGGGGGTTATCTAAACACTAAGGGGCCGTTTACCTAATCACTTACCCGGGTAGTGCTTACCGGTAAAATTCAACACTATCACTTACTTCCAGGGTAAGATTTTAGTCTACCAAATGGCATCGTATGCAATAATTTAGCCGGTAAGTGATAACCGTGGTAAGAGTCGTCGCAATCACTTACTAGGTAAGACTCTCGATCCTTGCTTCCGCTCTTACCGGGTAAGATTTTTGGTCCTTGCCATATTCATCCGGTAAGCTAATGTGACTTGGTAAACACTTACTCGGGTAAGCGTTTCGTAAACGACCCATGAGTTCATCTTTAAATTCTGAACAAACCGATTGTCAGCTTCAAAAACTTCACTTATTATATATGGAACATGGAAAGTGAAGTTAAATGTCTTGAGATTGATTAGCTTCTGCCAAAGTATTTAATTAGCAAGAATCAAGATAATGATGAGTTTACCTGAAGAAACCGGTTCAGAGCAGTGAGAATACATTGCATTGAAAGTTCATCTAGTTTAATGCCTTTGACATGGCAATAAACACCTCTGTAGTAACTCGTTTTGGTATCCCCTAGAGAAATGAGAAAAATGCATTAGTTATCTAAAATTTATCCTGATAAAGAATCAAAAACTGATGTTTTTAACTGAGGGTATTACTAAACCAAAAATCCTTCCACAAAAAACCTTGCTAAGGGTTGACCTCTCAACCTTCCACTCAGAAATGAAATTAAAAATAAATCTTCTAGAAATCATGAAAATCCTCCTTTGGCATTGCAATATATCATTAATGCGTAGTTCTCCAACAGGTTCTGTACATTTGGGTAAGCTCCAACTTCAAGCAAATGAAGAAGTTCATTGAGCATTAGGTGTCTAGTAATGAATGTTCAGAAGAAAAGACAATAATGTGGGGAAACAATAACTTATAGCAAACAAATATTGCACCAAAAGACAAGAAATATATAATGAGTATTATACGGGCGCAACTTTTTATTATGCTAACTACCAGAATTCTTTTTAGATGCTTGAAGGATAATAGTAGGAAAGGTTAAAACATACAAAATATGTGTAACTGTCTCGTACCAATCCCCATCATCATCATCTTTCCATGCTGCAACCTATGTGGAAAGACCAACTTTGAATTGGTCATAGAAATATTCACAATATGTAGTAACATCTACAGAGAACCTAAATTTTTAAAATTAAACCAAACATCTAGGCTTGCACTACTCGCTATATATAGAAGTTGTATTGCAAGTGAAATGCCTTAAAAATAATTCACCTTCGCCTGATGAGACTCACAAGCAAACAGACGTCCCACCTTAGTTATTGTACTTGCACAAAGGGAAGACGGAAAGAAAGCAACAGAGAAAGAGAACAACATGAGCAAAGAGAAACCACATGCACATGTGTAACAACCCACACCAAACTAACATGCTAAAAGTCGCTTCTTTAAATTAAAACACCAAAATGGCACAACGAAATCTCACTATCCAGATTACAAACTGGGTTTGCGGAAATAACCCTAACTACAGCTGAGATCATAACTACAAAATAAAAAGGAGAGCCTTCTAATCCTTCTATATGCAACCTCCGTCACACGCCTTGCTAACTTCTAAGCAAGCTTTCGACTACCTGCTTACCTGAAAAGGTTTTAGTTTTGAAAAGCGATGGTTAGACCATGAGGTCTAGTGAGTTCCCTCCACACCAAGTCACACCGAAAATATCGCAATTTATAAATCAGTTATGAAAGAGTTTATACAAATCATAACAAGCACACTAAAAATGATATGCACACATTGACACATGCTACTGGCATACGCTATAGTCACGCACACCGTGACAGCGCAATAGAGCACACATACACTATAGTCACACACACCGTGACAGCGCAATAGGGCACACATCGCCCATATATGAAACAAATTCATATATAATTATTATGGGACACACCCCCATTTCACACCAAAGCCAGAGTATGGTCACACACATTTAAATCACACATATTGTCACACAATTAATCTTCGCTTTGAAATAGAAACAGTTGAAAAGCGCACATTTAGATAATAACCATCAAACACACTTGTATAAAATTTAGGTTTAGAAAGACTCACCTGGTGTCCTGATTAGAAATTCTTACCGCACCGATCTTCTCTACTCGCACCTACAATTTAAACCCAACACACATACCAGGTAAGACACACTGGATTTTACTGAATTTATTGCCTTGAAAAGTCTCAGCCGAAAGTACCCAACACTTAAATACCGGATCCGTTGGAATACCGGGTCCTCACTGCCCAACTTACATTCCGGGTCTAATACTTTTAATATCCAATTCTGGTTCTCTTTTAAATTATAATACCGGATCCATACTTAAATTAAAACCCAACTCAAAAATAATTTCGGATTCAATATCTTAAATATCGGATCATAGATTCAAAGCCCATCAAACAAATCCGGATCTGGTCAACACAACTGTTAGTCCCAGATGGCTTAACAAGTATTGTAGAAGGGGGGTTGAATACAATACTTAAAAAATTTTCACAATTTTAATTCTTTTATTGAGAATCTTTCAACAAGAATTACACAAAGAAACTTAAAGACTGTTGCGGAAAAGAACGGATAAACTATTCTAACAATCTTTCACAAAGTATACTAAACAAAACAACTAAAAACACTTAGAACAATGCTATAAAGTTATCAAGCAATATGGAGGTTTCTTGCACTGAGAGAATTCCAGAAAGCGTAGTTTGCTTGGGACACTTGTCATCATCATTGTAACACCCTAAAATTCAGGGCCAACTTAAACCTCAAATAACAAAGTTATGATCATCAAGATATCAGACTTTTATAAACCAAAGGATCAAAAAGTAAATTTCTATATATACATTAAGTCGTCTAACTTAAATAATCTGATCAATCTAATTATACATCACAATAAGATCAACTAGATTATCTAAGGCCCGTCCCAAAAGTCATCAAAAGAATATCCTGATCCTTTGTTAACACCAAGTCCGATTCCCTTTAATTGTAGTCTCACTTCCCAAGCTATTTCCCAGAGCCAGTACCTGGTAAGACAGTTTAATTTGAAACATTAGGCTTTCGCCTAGTGAGATTATCCAAATCAAATTAAAATTTAACAAATAAAATATTAACAGATATATCAAACCTGTTATCAGCCATCTTACCATACCAAGTGTTATCAGCCATCTTACCATACCAAGCTCTTATCAACCACTGGAATCCACCTATTCCCTTACTTATGACTAATTCATCTAGTCATCATACTAACATCAAGAATTACTATAAATCCCACCGGATTATAAGTAACTCCAACTCCCAGAAATTACAGTTTCCAAACCTGCTTCTTTCTGAATTGAGATTACAATTTTTCTACATTGGTTTATCTCCAAACTTCTCTACAATGAAGATATCTCATCTTTCGTTTGAAATGGGAATTACAACTCTAAGTCTGCTATTCCTCATTTCATTTCCTCCCCACCTTGAATCACTGGTCCCCCTAAATGAGATTTTATTTTATCGCGATCATCAACCACCAGAGACCCTCACAGATGATTCAAGATTCACTCCAACAACTAGAAATACATCCCAACACTCCCTGGCTAGTAAACGGTTCTCATTATACCGTACTTTATGCCCACTAGACCAGATGCATATTTCTAGCCAACGCCACACAATAATTGTGTATCATCACTCTTTCTATTGTATACTAAAGTTATACAATTCAACATATATTCTATATCTCTATGTACAGAATATTAATTTCAACGATTATCCCCACTTTGCCATTTAGCATCGGGAATCAACATCTCAACAATTAACAACAACTCCGGACTCATAAATAAGTCCTTACAATTTAACATAACATGGTTTTTACATCAACAACAGAGTTATAAACATATAACAAATAGCATATATACCTCAGATTATGTTCCTCATAAACCCATAAAAATGATACTGGAATGGCTCAAAGTTCGCAACCCACTGTAGCGAAAAGCTACACTTTTCGCAAGCCAAAGCTGCGAAAAGTTCAGAACTCGCAACCCTCTGTTGCGAAAACTCCAGAACTCGCAACCCCCTGTTGCGAAAACCCCACTTTTCGCAACCCTCTATTGCGAAAACCTTCACTTTGCGCAACCTACTGTTGCGAAAAGTTCACTGTTCATCGTCACTTTCATCTGTTAAGCCAGTCTCAATTTTTCTTAACTATTAAGCATTCTAAGTGGTTCAATAACAATTAAAACACATCTATTAACATTCTCATTGCTTAATTTTAAAGAAAGTTGAATAACTCACCTTAATGAAACTGAGCTCTGATCGATTTCTTCACAGCTTCAAGTTAACTTCCCAAAACAGTTCTAAACAAATAATTATGCAATTAATTAACTTCCTTACAAGAATCAATAGAAGGATTCAAGTTTCTTACCACAAAATCACCAAACCAATTTTATCTTCTTCTTTTCTTCTTCTCGAATTCTTTCTCTCTGTCTCGCTTTCTCTATCTCTCTCTGTTCTAATTTAATTTCTTTTTGTTAAACAAATTAATCAAGGAAATCAGTATTTAAAATACTGATTTTTCTCCGTATGACACCTCATTTTAATTAATGGGTCATAAACTCAATTTCCAATATACACCCCAAACTTTCAAATAAGAACAAATCAACCCTCCAAGTTAATTTTCTCAAAAATAAATTGTACCAAAATACAATTTATCTACTATTAATTACAATGAAATTTTCGGAGTGTTACAATACTCCCCAACTTGAAAATGATTTCGTCCCCGAAATCAAAACTAGGGAATCAAAAGAGGATATGTAATCTTCATACCCTTTTCTAATCCTAAAGTCATATTAACATCTCAATTATATAGAACCATTGTACTTATAACCACATTCTCAGACCGAAATTTCCCAAAAGATTTCTTCTACAATCACTTCCAGTTCTTGGACATAACGACTTTTCTCACCCATTATTACTTCAGTAAATGGAATCACATCCTATCAATATAAAGCATGTCATATATCCCTTTCCCATTCTAGTCTTATATACTTACTCACTTTTGAATACTTCGATAATTACGGCAAATCATCATTACATCCTCACACCACTATCACCCTATGCGACCACATTGTAACCAAGCACTAAAGTGTAGTATATCAAGGGTGATAATTTAATTGAACTTGTAGTATAACTACATTCTTAGGTCCGACCTTTCTATTATTATTTGTCTCTTTTTTTTCCAACTTTTCCACATACCGATAACATTTTCTCATTACTATACATAACCAAACAATTTCACCAAAATTCTAACTTAAAGTATTCAACCAAGTTATCTTGAAACGACATCACCGTTCGAAGTTACTACCCATTCTTTGATCTTCGACTTATACTTTTTCGGACAATTCTTTTGCACATAAGAAGCAGCTCACATTCCTTAAAGATTTTGCATTTACTTCACCCCATTTTGACTAACACGTCCATCATCTTTGTTAAATTTCCAAAGATTCGAAAACATAAACTTGTTTAGCGACTCACACAACCAAAATTACTTTGGATAAACATTCATTGCTGTTCCGACATTCTATTCTGATATTAGCCATACCACTACACCATCTTACAAATCACATATTCCAACAACTTTATTGACAAATAGTACTCTTCATCTGGAATCCCCGAAAAGACTTCCATCGGATGTTTCCTCTTTCGAACTTCACATTACGTACTAGTTGACACATTTATCTCGGCAATTGATGCCACTACTCATTCGCACCTTCTCCACCCATTACATCTCACAGCAGACCAGATCTCTCATGGTCATTCGTACATAATTCAAACATACTTTCATGTTCTCCCGCATGATTAATTGAGTCTATTTCACTATTATATTCCTCCCCAACTTTAGTTGAACTATAACTCACAAGCTTCTTAATTAACTTAAATTTACTCATTTCTTGCTAGCTCTTTTGTGATTCCAAACTATTACATAGACAGGACACAATCCCCCACGGATTGATATAGTCTGAACACCCACTTTGTTCATGTCTAATACTTTATCTTTTTATAAGCCATCCACCCCGTAAGTAAAACGCTTATCTAATACAACAGTCCTTCTCTATTCTAACACCCCTTCAAGGTATCCCTTCAAGTTTTAAAACTTATGATTCAAGACTTAACATTCATACATGACCTCAAATGAATAACCAATGCACTCACATCATGTAAACTTCAATTATAATTCTATTCCTGCAATTCCAACCCCAAGCCTACGTTGAGCTTATTAAACTGAGCAAAAGCCCTCAAGACTCAACCAAGTCCAAAGCCGAACCATCTGTTCAAAGGATCTAATGATCATTTATCAATATCAACTAATGCAATTAAAATGCATCTAACCCTCATCACACAACACATGCTCCGAGGTGTGATAATCTCACGACCCCTTCATTGCTACCTTCCCAATGAAGCCAATTCATATTTGTATCTATATGTATACGTATATGCAACTCTTCTATACTCAACAATGTATATAATTCACCAAGGTTTATTAGTCCCAAAGGTACTAAAATACAGGATCATCACACGGTCTTTACACATAAGGCCAATACTTAAACCGGCACTTAAGCACATAACGCATCATAATTGTTGCACAACCACAATAAACTCTAAAAAGCGTATTTTGACCACATAGCTTCCACTTATGCAATAATTAACCAAAACTTCTTTTACTCGTGATTTATTTATCAAACACTCAAAATCCCCCAAATATGGGTGTTTCCCAAGATATATATATATATAGCTGCTTTGCGCGTACCCTCTGCATAACAATATACCGGTACCGCTCACGGTTTTATTCCCGCCCGCATAGGAATACGCGGGATGCACCCAGACCGCACCCAATGACAAGAAAAAGGGCCTCATACATTTAAGCAACTGTCGACTTCAACGTCAATAGTCGTCTGTCGATACTTTCTTAACCTATTCTTTAACAAGGGTCCTTAACTGAACCTAATCCTTACAACACATCCTAATCCATTTCACATCCCATCGTCTTCCTCTCAATTTATTCGTGCAACATTAATATCGCAAGACTACTCATAGCGAATTGATAATTCTGTCACTTTGATGACTACTAATCCTTCCTCCGGACACGACCGTCCCATTGGCAACTGTATTTCTAAGTACCAAACAAGAGTACCGACCTTCTTACAACCGATACTAAAGTCTCCTTTCGACTCTCCCACTGTTCACCTCTTCTTTTGA
This sequence comes from Saussurea involucrata, assembly GCA_033807775.1. Taxonomy (NCBI): domain Eukaryota; kingdom Viridiplantae; phylum Streptophyta; class Magnoliopsida; order Asterales; family Asteraceae; genus Saussurea; species Saussurea involucrata. Next base: position 92,590,996 of record CM066321.1, on the reverse strand, counting down.
ACACAAATACCAAAACTATAAACATTCTCCCATTGTTTATCCAACATCTCTCCACTCTTGGAGTTCTTTCTTAGCTTATAGTGTAATACTCTACGACCTAACGAGTTCATAGCCTTCATGCACGACAACTTGATAATTAAATCATTTTGCACATTTTCTCATTTTAAGGGAACAACACTTGAAACAACTTGGGCACACATGACCCCAACATTCTCATAACTCCAATATACTGCACAACGATCTCAAGAATCGTTTGCATATTAATTTCCGTAAAACTTAATCTTTCTCCACCAAACGATATTGTTATGACAATAACATATTAAATGAAAATCTTTTCATAAGACAAAAGTTTGAAAAAAATTACCAACACAAAGTAAGTTAATCGGTTTTCACACTCATTTATATAATACCATCAAGTCAGTTCTCTTGTTGGTTATAAAAGTTTTACTGGCCAACGTTTTTCTTATCCTTTTTGCTACAATTTAACTTTTCATGTAAAGTATGAAGTATTTTGCAAATTGCTAAGCTCCAAAATTTCGTTGTGCGACGTAAAATGAAATTACCTTTTTCTTTAAATACACACTTGCACATGCTGACTCAACATCGACTAAAATTGCTATTTATGCATTTGTTTTGGAATCAAGAAAACTCATGTAACACACACTAGGACACCATGCATAAAACTCTACTCGCAAACGAAGGCTACTTACTCAAACAAGGTCAATTGTTGTACTCAGTCAACTTATCATTGACGCTCTACTTTTGACTAGTGATCGCCCTCTCGGCTTTGTATTACTTGTTATACATGCATTCCACGGCCCACTTACTCAACCATTTCATACTATTTCCTATCTTGATCAATCACTTCACATTCTATCTCCACACATTTCAATCCACCTATTAAAGGTTGCCTTGGCGGACTTTCATGAGTCCCGCCAGTTCTAGGTTGTCCTTCCAATTCCCAATCATTTACTGATCTGTCCTCCAAAGAATTGAAGGACCTTAATGGCGTATTCTCCATCATTATACTATAACATAAGGGGATAACCATAAGAAATGGTTATACACATAAAACATACAATATGTACTTTACCGATCATTAGTCACCGTAACAATTCAGAAATAAGAATGCTTACGTAACAATATATTCATAATAACAGTAGCTAATTGGAATTATGAACATATTATACATGAGAATCCTCGTTACCATCGTTATAGTACTAATTTCACGTATTTCCGTCGACTCTAAAACTATCCCGTCTTAATACTTCTACCCAAATCTCACAAGTCATAACTTAATTCATCACAGCTTAAGTCTAAGTATCTCCTCAGCATACTTAGTTCACTTAAACTAATGCTCTGATACCATACTGTAACACCCTAAAATTCAGGGCCAACTTAAACCTCAAATAACAAAGTTATGATCATCAAGATATCAGACTTTTATAAACCAAAGGATCAAAAAGTAAATTTCTATATATACATTAAGTCGTCTAACTTAAATAATCTGATCAATCTAATTATACATCACAATAAGATCAACTAGATTATCTTATGCTCGTCCCAAAAGTCATCAAAAGAATATCCTGATCATTTGTTAACACCAAGTCCGATTCCCTTTAACTGTAGTCTCACTTCCCAAGCTATTTCCCAGAGCCAGTACCTAGTAAGACAGTTTAATTTGAAACATTAGGCTTTCGCCTAGTGAGATTATCCAAATCAAATTAAAATTTAACAAATAAAATATTAACAGATATATCAAACCTGTTATCAGCCATCTTACCATACCAAGCTCTTATCAACCACTAGAATCCACCTATTCCCTTACTTATGACTAATTCATCTAGTCATCATACTAACATCAAGAATTACTATAAATCCCACCGGATTATAAGTAACTCCAACTCCCAGAAATTACAGTTTCCAAACCTGCTTCTTTCTGAATTGAGATTACAATTTTTCTACATTGGTTTATCTCCAAATTTCTCTACAATGAAGATATCTCATCTTTCGTTTGAAATGGGAATTACAACTCTAAGTCTGCTATTCCTCGTTTCATTTCCTCCCCACCTTGAATCACTGGTCCCCCCAAATGACATTTTATTTTATCGCGATCATCAACCACCAGAGACCCTCACAGATGATTCAAGATTCACTCCAACAACTAGAAATACATCCCAACACTCCCTGGCTAGTAAACGGTTCTCATTATACCGTACTTTATGCCCACTAGACCAGATGCATATTTCTAGCCAACGCCACACAATAATTGTGTATCGTCACTCTTTCTATTGTATACTAAAGTTATACAATTCAACATATATTCTATATCTCTATGTACAGAATATTAATTTCAACGATTATCTCCACTTTGCCATTTAGCATCGGGAATCAACATCTCAACAATTAACAACAACTCCGGACTCATAAATAAGTCCTTACAATTTAACATAACATGGTTTTTACATCAACAACAGAGTTATAAACATATAACAAATAGCATATATACCTCAGATTATGTTCCTCATAAACCCATAAAAATGATACTGGAATGGCTCAAAGTTCGCAACCCATTGTAGCGAAAAGCTACACTTTTCGCAAGCCAAAGCTGCGAAAAGTTCAGAACTCGCAACCCTCTGTTGCGAAAACTCTAGAACTCGCAACCCCCTGTTGCGAAAACCCCACTTTTCGCAACCCTCTATTGCGAAAACTTCCACTTTTCGCAACCCTCTATTACGAAAACCTTCACTTTGTGCAACCTACTGTTGCGAAAAGTTCACTGTTCATCGTCACTTTCATCTGTTAAGCCAGTCTCGATTTTTCTTAACTATTAAGCATTCTAAGTGGTTCAATAACAATTACAACACATCTATTAACATTCTCATTGCTTAATTTTAAAGAAAGTTGAATAACTCACCTTAATGAAACTGAGCTCTGATCGATTTCTTCACAGCTTCAAGTTAACTTCCCAAAACAGTTCTAAACAAATAATTATGCAATTAATTAACTTCCTTGCAAGAATCAATAGAAGGATTCAAGTTTCTTACCACAAAATCACCAAACCAATTTTCTCTTCTTCTTTTCTTCTTCTCGAATTCTTTCTCTCTGTCTCGCTTTCTCTATCTCTCTCTGTTCTAATTTAATTTCTTTTTGTTAAACAAATTAATCAAGGAAATCAGTATTTAAAATACTGATTTTTCTCCGTATGACACCTCGTTTTAATTAATGAGTCATAAACTCAATTTCCAATATACACCCCAAACTTTCAAATAAGAACAAATCAACCCTCCAAGTTAATTTTCTCAAAAATAAATTGTACCAAAATACAATTTATCTACTATTAATTACAATGAAATTTTCGGAGTGTTACAATCATATTTGCTGAGGATGTTGACTCCTGAAAAGCTGAGATGTCCTTATCACCTTTTACTAGGTACTAGAAATAGAACCCATGCTGAAGAAAGGGACTTTAACTAATAATGGATAAAACGACAAACAGTCACTTTTATCTGCCAAAGGATATTGTCCCATAATAAATGATCTTCTTGATGTGTATTCTAAGACAATCACATCGATGAAGTTTCACCGATACAATTGACTTTGGAACTTGAAACAATCTGCAGAGAGAAAATCATTTATTTGATAACACATAGATCCCACCGATTTTAGCACCCTTATCGGTTGGATGATGCTGACCGACAAAGGATATGTCGGTGGAGGGGTTGTCCACTGATTTGTGAGAACAAGATCGGTGATGGGTTGTCCACCGATCTGTGAGAACAATATCGGTGATGGGTTGTCCACCGATTTGTGAGAACAAATTCGGTGAAGGGTTGTCCACCGATTTGTAAGAACAAATTCGGTGGATAATGACTTGGTTGAATGTAGAGAAGAGTCTTCTATTTTCCACAAGTAGAGTGTCTTCAAGCTTGGTTCCGGTTGATCTTCGACTTCACCGAACAGTTGATATTTTGTACAAGTCATCTTTAAAAGAACCATGCTAAAATATTCTAAGTAAGATATAAGGGAGAACATCGGTGAGTCAATTTCAAATCTAGATGACCCAACAATCTCCCCGTATTTGAATTTGAGCTCTTCCCTTAGAATATTTAAGAGTATAGAAAAGTAAAATGCATTTTGACCCTTTTTACTCTTTTTGGGTTCTTTTCACATAGACCTTTCTTTTTGTTCTTTTGATCTATTTTTCTTTTGTATGAGTATGTACACTATATAATGTATTTACAAGTAAATGAAATTAAAGCTATGTACCAAAAAAATTCAAATAGAAAGGTACTTGTATTTAGATAAGAAGAGAAACAAACTTTTACAAGTACCATGAGAGAGAGAACCTATTTCTTGGAAGTTTGTCGTTGCTTGATTTCGTCCAACAAATTTCGGTAGAAAGGTTGAGCTTCGGGGATGTTGGGAAAGAGGTTGGAGATGCCTTGAAGAAACACAGTATCGGCGATGGGAATTTGTGCAAATCTGAAGAAGGCACGATGTCCAAAACCATCATTAAAGAACAGTCCAGGTATCGGTGAGAGGCTCAAAGTTGTGGTAGGATAAGGCACAGATGTGGGGAGGGACAGATTTAGGTTGCTTACATTTGGAATCTTCCCTTCAATTTCCATTTCTTTGAACACCTTGTCGGTAGGATTCTTGACTTTGGGAAGACGGATTTCTTCTTTCATCGATTGAAGTTTCGCCCTTTCATCGGAGGAAAGGATGATGTTGTGTTTTCTTTTAATCTCCTTCATCTTTTCCATCAGTCCTTCAATGCATTTGATAAAAATGTCTTTCTTTGGGTTTGCACTTCTGACCAAGTTTTGAGAGATCTCATACCCTTCGGGAAGACCGTAATGTTGGAGGTTAACATCTCTCACACTTTTCATTGAGCCGTCTTCTTTATCGATGATCATCCTGATATCCTTTGGGTTGGCTCTGGAGGTAGCAATTTTGACATTTTTGATCGGGGATTTGGACATTCGGTGGTACATGGTCTTTTTGTACCAACTTATTTCTTCATTCTTTTCTTTTTCAATGGCACTCAGCACCGATTTTTGGGTTAAGAGTGGATCGGTAGACTTAGCTTTGATGGCCTCTTTTTGTGCAGCTTTCAAAGATAGAGCCCTGGAGTCATCTAAATCTTTTTGAGCAAGTCTGGCTTCCTCAATCTCCTGAGGAGTCAGACCGAGGTTGAATTCCTGAGATTGTAGAGAAGGAGGCTTTAACTTCAAAGTTTGGGCATCAGCAGGTCGATTCCCATATTTTGTCAATTCCTTCTTTTTCTTTTCTTCTTCGGCCAACTGTTCAGCAGTGAGGGTTTTCTTGCCTTTGTCTTTGGGGGTTTTAGAAACTTGCTCCCCCTCAGATGTTGCCTTACTTTTCACCCCTGATGGAGACTTGGTCGGTGTGGAGATTTGATCGGTGGTACCTGTAATTTTTGGTGAGGTTATAAGTGGAGCTTCGGTGGCCTGTGGTGATGTTTCGGTGGAGGGTGAAGACGTTTCGGTGGTAGGTGATGTTTCGGTGGAGGGTGAAGATGTTTCGGTGGTAGGTGAAGGCTTGTTGATGATAGATCTCTTAATCGAAGGAATTTTTGGATGACTAAGAGTCTTCTCCCCCTCAGCAGCAGCCGGAACTTTAAAACCTAACTGCAGAAAAACACTATCAAACTTGGTGTGAAGATGAGCCAAGCTTTGAGTGGTGTCACCGGAGATCATAGAAAAATCACCCAAGTCCATTTCCCATTGAGCTTTCTCCAGCATGTTTTCAGCTTTGGTGTGAAGAGAGCTAAGAGAATCGGCGATGCTTTTGTCAAGATCCTGATGAGTTTTGGCCTCTTGAATAAGCCTCTGAAGTTCAGTATCCTTGACTAGATATGAGGCCTTGAAAGCATCGAATGAAACTGCAATGTTGGAGTGGGAAGTGGTCAAAGTATCCACTTTGTTGGATAATAAGGCCAAGTTGTTAGACAGAGACCGAAGAGTGTCACGAAGAGCATCGGTAGGGGGAGGATTGCTAGCTCGGAGATGGGGTTCTGTTGGTGCCAAACAGGAATGAGGTAGTATGCGATCCTCAATAAAGTGAGAGGAAGTTGGTTGAGCCCAGGAAGGTTCGGGGTAAAGGAACCGATGTCGGGGAGAGGGCGGCGTCGGTGTAGGGGAGAATGGTTTATGAGCCGGAGAGAGAGGCTCGGTGGAGATGCCTTCGGTGGGTTGAATATGCGGCTCGGTGGGACTTTCTTCGGTGGACGGGATGGTTCGGGGAGAACCAGTGTCCTCCAAAAGAAATTCAAAGAAGTCATTCGGGGGGGGGTTTGGGGGGGAACTCAGATCGAGTTGTGCTTCATCATCGATCATAAACTGACCGGGTGAAAGGACGTGCAGTGACAAGTCAACTCCTTCGAGGGGAGAGTCCTCGAAGTCATCTCTATCACCCGAAGAGGTGAGGGAAGAGGCAAGATATGGGTTCTCCATTTCTACAACTGTAGTCTTTAGAGAAACTGCAGAGGAGTCGGTGGGGATAATGACGGATTCCCTTGGCCCGGAGGGGTGAAGTTCAACAACTGGCGATTTTTGAGAATCGACAGTTGGATTAGTCGGTTGGGCCGATGGTTTCCGAGACCTCTTTGAAAGAGGTCTCGAAGGGGAAGTTGAGTGCCTCCGCTTACGAGATGGAGATTGAACCGGGGAAGCCTCCGAGGGATCTCTCGGTGGCATAGTTCGAGAAGCGGGTGCGGAGGTGTCGGGGGCCGTGCGTTGTTTCTTTTTCGCGCCGCCCGACTTTACTCGAGAATGGGAAGAGGGAGCCACTACAACTTGGGGTGCCCCGGGAACTTCCGGGTGTTGAAACCCGTGAGCTTCCGCATCACCCCAGTGAAGATCGGGAGATAAAGCGAAAGAAATCATACCTTGGCGTAAGGGGAGATCAGTAGCGAGATGGCCAATATTGAGCGTCTTTTGGCCAACAAAGGGTGATGACCAATCGTAGATGAAGCAATGAGTTTTAGACTTACGATCCGCATCCAACGCCGCATCGAGTTTGTGTTGAAGGATCATAGAGATGAAACGAGGATATGCGACATAACACTTTTTAGGGTGTTTGATTACTTCAGTCAGCTCAGTAAAGAAATACTGAGCAAAGTCCACCTTTCTTTGAAAAATTAGTGCATGAGAAAGCTTTGTAATATAAGATGGGGATTGGTCTTGACCACTTGTCTTTCTAGAGAGACAATGGATCACATGAGCAAAGAAGAAGTTCCAAACCCCACCCATATTTTTGCGAAGAAGGGTACCTGGTCCTTTAGAAGACTTGGAAGCTTTATATTCAGAATGTTGGACATAGCCAAGAGTGCTGATGACTTGCTCAAGAAAGTTGTTGACATGCATGTCAACATATTCTGAAAAGGCTTCGATCCGGAGAGCACGACGGACATCATCCACGCCAAAAGTAACATCGTGTTCACCCTCTTCGTCATAAAAGATAGAGGCATGAATTGCTTCATTTGAAATATCATACACACAGGAAAGCCAAAATTTGCCAATGAGCATTTTGCTCATCTTTGGGTTGCAGGAGAAAGCATGGAGAAGAGGTGAGCGGGTTAAGAATTTGATAATGGTGTTGAACTCGGGATGTGCGGGATCGGATTCGAACCTTGCTACATGGTTGCAAGGGTTGAAGATGAGGTCTTCAAAGCACGTAGGTATCTTGGTGGGTGCCATTGTGAGAATGATAAGAAGTAAGAAAGTGAAGGAGGAGTTGCAGGTTTCGAAATAAGAAAATGGAGAAGGAGGGCGAAGGGTTGTATATATAGGAGGAATGTGAAGGGTTTAGGAATATTTAAAAAGAAACGAGGAGGGAACGGTTATGAATAAAAATTTTAAATAAAATAAACAAATTGGAAAAGGTAATGATGAGGGTTTCGGGGTATGTGGTTGAAAGGGTTTTACATGGAAAAGGAACGGTCAAGGTCACTGACATCTAGGGTCTTAGGGGTGATGTGAGCATGGGGAAGCGTATGGGATAAGGTTAGGGATTCAGTGGTGTATTTCGGTGGGCAGATCTCACCGATGGGGATGAATTGGACAAGGAAATCTGTGGGAAGACGTATAGACGTCGGTGGATGAAGAGAGATTGGTGGAAGAAGTCATTCGGTGGATATTTCGGTGGAACATAACTCACCGACAAAGAGACGTCGGTAGTAGATATTTTACCTATGAGAAAGTTACATCGGTGATCGGTGTATATGTCGGTGGTGAGAATGGTGTGCGTTCGGTGTAGAAAGAGGAAAGAAGAGAGTGTCCACCGATGAGATTTCGATGGAAAAAGAGAGAAGGAGAGAGTGTCCACCGATGTGAGATCGGTGGAAAGAAGAGAGACGAAGAGAGTGTCCACCGATGTGAGATCGGTGGAAAGTGAGGACACAGTTATTGAAGATTACACATGCCAAGTTCACTTATTAGGAAGTTGAACCTGGCTTCATCTAGGGGTTTGGTGAACAGATCAGCAAGTTGTAGATCGGTGGGAATGAAATGTAACTCAATCTCACCTTTGGAGATGTGGTCCCTGATGAAATGATATCTGATATCTATGTGCTTTGATCTGGAATGAAGAACTGGGTTGTTTGCAATAGCTATTGCACTTGAGTTATCACACAGAATTGGGACTTTGGAGTAGATTTGAGCATAGTCCCTGAGTTGATTTCTCATCCACAGGATCTGAGCACAACAGCTTCCAGTAGCTACATATTCAGCCTTAGCAGTAGAGGTTGACACAGAGTTTTGTTTCTTGCTGGACCAACTTACCAATTTGCCACCAAGAAGCTGGCAGCTTCCTGTAGTACTTTTTCTATCAATCTGGGAACCTGCATAATCTGAATCTGAATACCCAATTAGTTCAAAACCTGAGTCTTTGGGATACCAAACACCCAAGTACAAGGTACCCTTGTGTTTATCCAAACCCTCAGTGATTTGATAATGACCCTCTCTTATATACTTAGTGAAAATTGTAAGTAAACAATATGTATCAGAGTTTCACTATCGCTGATAAGTACTAAGATCTTCCAGTACCGCTGATAGGAACTCTCGCTCTTTAAATTAAACATTCAGCGAACACTGTTCATCATTAATGCTCTGAGTTTGTTCAGTCATTATGATGATCGCTGATAAGTTAGTTGTTTACTTATGATCCCTGAAGACAAGTTTCACGTCAACAAAGGTTCTACGCTGAAGTCGAAGATCAAGCTCAAGAACCAGCGACAAGTCTCCTAATGAACTGATGCAGATCAGCGAAGACTCAGATTTGTCCACTCAACGTGAAGTATCAAGTACAAGACTTCAGCTATCGCTGAACTTTATCATTCGCTGAATAGAAAATGATAATCGCTGAATCAACGAAAGCTGATCATGAAGTCCTCCGTACAAAGTACTTTTGTCTTAACCACCCTTGCACGACTCCGTACGAAATGTCAGAAAAGAACCTCCGAAAATCTGAAATCGTACAACCACTCTGATACTACACTATTCATCCATACGGCTACTAAGGTTGTCAACCAAGGTCAATGACATGCAACCAACCAGCTGATGACACGTGTAAAGTATATACTGACTTGCATTAAATGCATGCAGTATATAAAGATATGAACTCACTTCTTTTGAAGTAACTTGCTAACTCTGGACAAGTTCAAATCTCTTATCTCAGATAGGTTATTATTAGTAATTTCCTTATCTCTCTTAGTGCAAGAAACCTTAGTGTTCCAACTTGTTTAGATTTAGGTTTATCCTTAATCTTGTCTCCGCAACAAGCTGTAAAGTGTTAATGATTTATCAATAAACAATTTAGAAAAGTAAAATCTGTGTGTTTGTATTCAACCCCCCCCCCCCCCCCCCCCTTCTACAAACTTGTATAGGCCTTCGGGACCAACAAGTGGTATCAGAGCGGATTTGTTTAATCTCATAAACAAGATCTAATCTAGATATTTCTCTTCCTTGCTATTATCTGAAAATGGCCACCAATACAAACACAAATTATATAGACAATGGTTCTCTTGCAAAACCCCCTAGATTTTCCAGAGATAACTTCAACTTATGGAAAAATAGGATGACACTCTTCTTAGAAGGTGTAGACCCTACTATGCCTTACTATATTGAGAATGGTCCATTCATCCCTGTAAGATTTGATGCTCCAGTTCCAGGCACTGAGAATAGACCTGCTATTCCAGAAAGGCTGGTACCTAAAGAAATCCATCAATGGACTGACGAAGATAAGAAGAAAGTGGCTATAGATACAAAAGCCAGATCCATACTATCCATGGCTCTTCATGACGAAGTCTACCATTCCGTCAAGAATCTGAAATCATCAAAAGCCACGTGGGACACAATATGTGTTCAGTATGAAGGAACGTCTGAAGTCCAGGACTCAAGAAAGATCAACCTGGTAAGACAATACGAAAGCTTCATTTCTGGTAAGAATGAAACTCTCTCTGAAGTTCACCAACGTTTTAATTGTTTAATTATAGATCTGAAAACTGTTGGTAAGGAATATTCTAACTTTGAAGTGCTGACAAAGTTTCTAGAATGTTTACCTGAAAGCTGGGACAATTATTCCATGTGTCTCAAGCTGTCAAAGGATCTAAGATCAATGACCCTTGCTACCTTATATGGCACGTTGCTGAATCATGAGCAATCAAGCCATCTTAAGAAGAATCTTGTAAAAGATTCCAAAAGCACCCCTGTTGCTTTAATCTCAGAGGAACCTTCTACTCAGCGACCCTCGGTCACTATCACTGAGTTAGAGAGTAACTCTGAAAGTTCATCAGATTCTGATTTTTCAGATGATGAATCCTTGGCTCTCCTAACTAAAAAGTTCAGGAGATTTGCCAAGAAGAAAATGTTTAGAAAGAACAAACCTCTTTCCATAGCTGACAAGCCTAAATCATCAGTTTTTGTTGATAAGGCTACTGCTACTTGTTTTAACTGCGAAAAGATAGGACATTTTGCTAACGAGTGCAGGTCTAAGAAAGTTTCTAGACCCTCAGCTTTTACAAAGAAATCCTTTGTTCCAAGGAATAAAGATGACAAATACTCAAAGCTGAAAGACAAATATGCGAAGCTGAAAAGCTTTAAGAAGAAAGGAAAAGGCCTGATGGCTGACTATGATTGGGCTGCTTCTGATGAAGAAGCATCATCATCTGATTCTGAAGATGATGAAGCAAATCAATGTCTCGTGGCCAAGATTGAAGAAGAGGAAGAAAGTTCAGACATTCCCTCCACTTCAACCTCTGTTATTCAGGTATCACCTTCTTTCTTTACCAATATTGCAAATATTGATGAAGCTGATAGTCTCCGTAAGATCGATCTCTTGACTAGAAGTTTATACGAAGCCATGAACGGCAAAACTGTGGTTGAAAACCAAAATCTTGATCTCGCTGAAAAGCTTAAAAACTGCCACCTTCAAATAGAAAAGATTTCTAAAATTGAAGAAGATTTTAAAGATCAAGTATATTTAAATCATCTAGTCAAAATCGAACGAGCAGAAGCTATCGCTGCATTAGAGGCTGAAAAAGCTACTGTTGAAGGATGGTGTAATTCTTCAACAAAGATCACTGAGATAATTAAGGCTCAGATTCCTCTGAGTGATAAACGTGGTCTGGGTTATAAATATGATACTCCAAAACCAACCACTGAACGTTCAATGCTTAAATTTGGAACGTTCGTATCCTCAGTCGCTGACACTTCATCATCTCAGTGCTCCTCGTCCATTACACCAATCCCTGAGGAAACTCCTACCTCCTCAAAAGGTAAGGAGAAAATGGTTTATTCAAAACCTACCTCTGTCTCTAAAGACAAAGGTAAAGGAATTGTTATTTATCAAAATCCTCAGAAGGGTACCTTAGTACCAAAGCTGAATGCTTCTAAAGCTTCAGTGACCCATCCCTCTGGATCAAAGAAGTTGATCTCTGGATCTATTCAGAGATCTACTCCTAGACTCAGAGTGGATGTCCTTGGTAAGAAATCTGAAGAACTGAATGTTCGTCCCGTTTCTAAAGCCAATAGTTTACTTGGTGCTGGCACTTCTAATTCAAAATTAAAAGCTCAGCATTCAAATGGTCCTAGAACTACTTTTAGCTATAGGAAATGTTATCACTGTGGACTCACTGATCATATTGCTAGTAAGTGCCCCACAGCCACCAAAGCTGAAAAGATAGCTAAGGTGAAGATTGCCCCCAAGGCAAAGAAGACCAACCCTGGTGCAAATCAGGTCAAGGTGAATTCTACCACTGAGGTTAAGAAATTAACCAAAGTGAAGAAAGACAAAGCTGAATCTTCAAATGCTGCGAAGACCGCTGAACCTTCCATTCCAACTACTTCCACTGACAAACGTGTTTACATGGTTAAGTGGGTACCCAAGAAAAACTAATCTTCCTTTGTAAATGCAGGTTAAGAAGGGTATCTGGTATCTCGATAGCGGATGCTCTAGACACATGACTGGAAAGAAAAACATGCTCGCTGAATACAAGGAAGAGAAGGGTCCCTCTGTGACTTTCGGTGGAAATGGAAAAGGACACACCCGAGGGTATGGTGTACTTTCAAATGGTACAACCTCCTTCAGAAGAGTCGCATATGTTGAAGGGCTGAAGCATAATCTTCTAAGCATCAGTCAGCTTTGCGACATGGATAACAAAGTAATTTTTACTAAGGAATCCTGCTTTGTCTCTGACAAAAAGGAGAAGATAGCTCTCAGCGGTTATCGTTTGGAAAATGTTTATGTAATAAACATGGACTCAACAACCACTGAGAACTCCTGTTTCTTCTCAAAGGCCTCATCTGATGTCAACTGGCTATGGCATAAGAGGCTCTCTCATCTAAATTTCAAGACACTGAACACTCTTTCGTCCAAAGAGTTAGTCACTGGTCTACCTCAGCATTCATACGCCAAAGAGTCATTATGTTCAGCGTGTGAAAAAGGGAAGCAGACCAAAGCAAGCTTTAAGTCAAAGCAAGTCTCCTCAGTGTCATCTCCTCTACAACTACTCCATATGGATTTGTTTGGCCCTGTTAACAAACAATCCATCGCTGGAAAGAAATATACGCTGGTCATAGTTGATGAATTCTCACGCTTCACTTGGGTAATGTTTCTCCGTTCTAAGAGTGACACCCCTGAAGAACTCATCACCTTTGTTCGGAAGATGGAAACTCTGAACAATATGACTGTTCGCTCAATAAGGAGTGATCATGGAACTGAATTCAAAAACAGTTCTCTTGATTCCTTCCTTGAGAGTAAGGGTATTTCTCACAACTTTTCGTCAGTGAGAACACCGCAACAAAATGGAGTCGCTGAAAGAAGAAATAGAACAATTATTGAAGCTGCACGTTCAATGCTCAGCAATTCTCACCTGCCTACTCAGTTTTGGGCAGAAGCTGTCAACACTGCTTGTTTTACGCAAAACAGGTCGCTGATAGTTAAAAGATTCAAAAAGACATCCTATGAACTCTTTCATGGGAGATAGCCTTCAATCAGCTTTCTTCACATCTTTGGATGTCAGTGTTTCATACTGAACAACAGAGATGCCCTTGGAAAGTTTGATCCTAAGGCTGATGATGGAATCTTTCTTGGATACTCCTCAGTTTCCCAAGCCTTCAGAGTCTTCAATCGAAGAAGACAAACTGTAGAAGAAACTATTCACGTCACGTTTGACGAATCCCGTTCAGCGAACTCTAAACCGAACGCTGATACAGAAGAACTGAATCAATGGATGTTTTCTCATCTTGGTGATTCAGAAGATATTCCCACTCCTCATGCTCATCCAGTAGAAGATGATAGTCCCACTATCATTCCAAACATGCAGAATAGTGAAGCTGAAACATCATGGGTCTCAGCTGTTCCTATAAACACTATACCTGCAGTTGATCCAAATGTCTCAGAAATTCCATCTATTTCTCAGCAATCAGTGAATGAAGTGACAAATGCAAACATTCCTCTCTTAGCTGATAATCCAGAAGTAGCTGAAGCCTCATCTTCAGTTTCTCCAGTTCAGACTGAGTCAGCGACGTATGCTCCGGCTCAGCGATGGACTGTAAATCACCCAATCGATCAAATTCTTGGTGATCCAAACGCTGGTATTCAGACTCGTAGAAGTGCAGGTAATATTTGTTTATTTGTTAACTTTATTTCTCTAACTGAACCAAAGAAAATAGATGATGCCCTCAAAGATCCAAACTGGGCCAGCGCTATGCAAGAAGAGCTGACTGAATTCGAAAGAAACAAAGTTTGGAAACTCGTTCGTAGATCAACTGACAAAACGGTGATAGGCACTAAATGGGTCTATCGAAACAAGTTGGACGTACATGGTACTGTAACTCGCAACAAAGCTCGTCTTGTTGCTCAGGGATACAGACAAGAGGAAGGCATAGATTATGACAAAACATTTGCTCTTGTAGCAAGACTTGAATCTATTCGTCTTTTCTTAGCATATGTTGTACACAAAAACTTCACTGTACATCAGATGGATGTTAAGTCAGCGTTTCTGAATGGAAAGCTGAATGAAGAAGTTTATGTGGAACAACCTCCAGGATTCTCAGATCCTAAGCGTCCAGGTTATGTTTATAAACTGGACAAGGCACTTTATGGCTTAAAGCAAGCTCCACGTGCATGGTATGACACTCTTTCCACTTATCTCCATATTGAAAAATTTGAGCAAGGTAAGATTGACAAAACTCTATTTTTTAGAAAAGTGAAAGGTCATATCATTCTAGTTCAAATATATGTTGATGACATTATATTTGGTTCTACTAACCCTGAGCTTTGTACTCGTTTTGCTGATAGAATGAAAGATGAGTATAAAATGAGCATGATGGGTGAACTAACATATTTCCTTGGTCTTCAGATTAAGCAAACTGAAAAAGGAACTTTCATTAATCAGAGAAAATATGTTAAAGATATGCTGAAGAAATTCGACTTAACTGAAAGTTCAGCTATGAAAACCCCTATGGCACCACCGCTGACACTTGATAAGGACACAAAGGGTGTTCCTGTCAATGTCACGATGTACCGTGGGATGATCGGCTCACTATTGTATCTTACAGCTAGCCGACCCGATATTATGTTTGCAACATGCTTGTGTGCACGATATCAAGCTGAACCTAAGATATCTCATATGAAAGCTGTAAAGCGAATCTTTCGATATCTTAAGGGTACAGCGAATCTAGGTCTTTGGTATCCCAAAGACTCAGGATTCGATCTAACCGCCTATTCAGACATTGATTTTGCAGGTTGCAAAATGGATAGGAAAAGCACCACAGGAGGATGTCAGCTCCTGGGTGGAAAGCTGGTAAGTTGGACAAGTAAGAAGCAAAACTCAGTGTCCACTTCCACAGCTGAAGCTGAGTATGTAGCCGCTGGAAGCTGTTGTTCTCAGGTCTTGTGGATGAGAAATCAGCTACTAGACTATGATCTTCAGCTCTCAAAAATTCCAATCTATTGCGACAGCACAAGTTCCATCGCTATAGCCAACAACCCAGTGCTACACTCAAAGACAAAACACATCGAAATCAGATATCATTTTATCAGAGATCATGTGATGAATGGTGATATAGAACTTCATTTTATTCCAACTGATTATCAGTTAGCTGATCTATTTACCAAACCTCTTGATGAGACAAGATTCAACTTTCTCATCAGCGAGCTTGGAATGCTGAACTTTGAAGTATAAAACCTTCAGCGGTTCACATTGATCAGCGATAGGATAAAATCAACTTGTATAACCCATTCTATCATTCTCTCTCTGAATAAACTTGATTCGCTGATATCAAGGTATGTTTACTCTCTCTAACAAACGCATGAAAATGCAAGATTTCAAAACAAATGCATCACTGAATATCTCTTCCTTAACAGCGACTTTTTGAAATTTCTTTAAACCTTCACTGATATTTTCTATTCAGTGCTTCATGTTTTCAAAGAATCCCTGAGTTTTTCAAAACCTCAGAGACAACCAAGAATATGAAAGGACAGTTGTGACGTCATTGCAACGGATAAACCCCGGCACGATTTCTTTCTGACACACGTTTGCACGTTTCGTTCAAACTTCCAATCAAATGCAAACACGTGTCCGTGTCATGATGAAAATCTTTTCCCGCTCAAGGTTTTCTCTCTCTAAAATCTCTATATAAACAACTCTTGGTTTATATTTTATCTTTTACGCGATCAAATCTTCCTCCGCAAGAAAAGAATTACTGTTGCATTTGTGCTCTCAAATCTTCAAAGAACTGTTCATCATCTTCGTTATCAAACATCAAGGTTAATATGTTCTTATTTATTACCAAATGCTTAACTTGTTTCTGATCTTATCATTGTTTTAAACAAGATCAAACAAAAGAACTTCTTAAAAATAAAATCATTTCTTTCATGGTTTTATGAACACAACCATTTCATGGTTGTTCTTCAAGTTTTAAATCTTAATCTTAAACTTGTTCTTCATTCGTATCCAGTTTTTTTTTTGAAACTGGAATACAAGACTTTATGGGTTTTACATTTCGTTTCAAATCATGAAAAACCCTAATCTTCATTAAGACATTTTTGTCTGAATGAAATGGATAAAATTCGAAACATCTTAATGGAAATTTCTTTCCACATTAAGATAATTCTTATTTGTTAACATCTTTGGTTGAACTGATAATACAGAGAAATGGCAACTTCAAAGATCAATGTTACCGCTGAGAACATCTCCGCTGACTCTGAGGAAGTGGAAATCATCAAAGCCCCTCAGGTTAAGTTCAAGTTGGATCAACTAGATTGGACCAAGGTCAACAACCTCTCTGCGCTTCTCGAGTTTCCTCATCGAAAGCAAGTCACACATCTGGATGATGCTGTAAATTTCCTGAAAAACTGCTGCATTTCAACAGCCCTGACCATCACACCTCCTGCAAGTCAGCTGCTACTATCCCAGTTCTGGTACTCTGCCAGACACTCTCAGCTACCATCCGCCAAAGATCCCTCCAAAACTATTGATTGCATACTCAGCGATACTGAGTATGGCACAATAAAGATAACCCCCGCAATCATTCGAAAAGCCCTGAACTTTCCCAATGCTACCAAAGAAAAACCGTTTGTTCCATTCCCTGACCATAAGAAGCATGCTGACAGAGAAGAAATCATTGCTTTCCTCGACGCAATGGGTTACATCTGGGAAACTGGAAGGGACAAGAAGCCCAAGAAGAAGCTGACGCTGATAAAGAAGTCCAAAATGCCTAGCGAGATGAATTTCATCTTCGCACACCTGATCAGCTGCATGACAGCGAAGACCGGCTCCTCTGATCAAGCCGCTCAACCTCAGCAGGCTTTGGGATACGCACTGCTGAAAGGTCTACATATTGACTGGGCATCTATCATTTATGATGACCTAGTACAAAGAGTAGATTCTGCTGCTGACAGACCTGCATGGGTTCCCTACCCCCGATTCATCAGCGCCATCTTCCAATATGACCTGAAGGACAGCTATCCTCAAGAGGGTGACCTGAAACTTTCTCAGGTTGGCCCTAAGGTGCTCGATTTCAAACCTGTCGACAATGAGGTACGTCTCTTTACCCTTCTCTCTCTTCTTAACCCTAATTCTTCGACTTCTGTGGCTCCTTCAGCGACAATACCCATCGCTGATTCCCCGGCCACACAATCCTCTCCTTCTAAGAAAAGGAAACACTCTTCAACCCAACTTGGTTCCAAAAGGATCAAGAAAACCAAGGAGCAACCCCAGCAATCCCATGCTGAAGACTCCTCAGCTCATTCAGAATAGCTGAAGGAAAGTTCCGTGGTACGCTCTGCCACACCTGTGCAAGCCATCCCTCCAATCCAGACTTCAGCGTCTCCAAACGCTGAGGTTAGAAACTTGGAACCTAACCAACCTCCCTCAGTCTCTCAAAAGACTGATGAAGTGATTCTCAGCGATTCCAACGCTGAACTCAGAACTCGAACCCCATTCTTATCCTTCGCTTCTCCCTCCACTCACTTGGACACTCCTCCAAAGATCACTGGATATGCCATCATTCCAGAACCCACAGCTGAAGCTTCTCAAAGAATGATGAAGAAAGGACCTGCAGAGATCACCATACCTCACCGTACTTTCGAAGAGGATATGGAACATTTTTCAGGAACTTGCAACTTTGACGAGTTCATCAATCCTCCTGCAGGTACAAATAAAATCCTATACACTGTAACTAAACCTGAAACTTCTGAGCTTTCCTTTGTTCACAAGTACTTATCTGTTATAGGTCCTAATTTGGGAGACATCAACGCCTCTCTGAAGTCCGTGGAAACCAAGCTGACATATCTCACCACTACTCTTTCCAACAACTCTTCAGCTGTAACAAACGCTGGAGAGAATTTGCAAAGCTGACAACGGTGGTGGAAAAGAAAGCTTCCACAGACGACATCAAGATTGTTGATAAGACTCAGCGATTTCGCCAAAGTGCTCGCTGACATCTACACTGACTACACCTCACTCAAAAACTCCGTTTCCTCCATGTCTGGCGAAGTCACAACGCTGAAGACATCGGTTGGAGCCTTAGAGGGTGATATGTCAGTTGTAAAGACTGACTTAGGCTCTGTAAAGACCGACGTTGGTGAGATGAAAACGATGATCCAGCAGCTACTCAACAAGGCAAATACTCCAGCTCCTGAACCGACCCCTGCCCCTGCATTGGAAACTTTCACAGCGACGGATCGCAAAGAGCTGGAAAAGATCAATCCTGCTATAACTGGCCTAGAAGTCAGATTAGCAAAGATTGAAAACTGTGTGGGTATCTCTGGCCAAGAAGACAGAGAGCCTCCCACAGCTGTAGAGTCTACCCATTCCTCCCCCAGTCATCATGAGAAAGAGGGGGAGAAGAGCGTTGAACATCCCGAGGAAAAGAGCGCTGAACATACCGATGAGAAGAGCGCTGAAGACCTTTCCCATGATGAATCTATCAGGGGAGAGGAGAATGAAGATCTTATCGTTGGACCTCAGGGAGATGAAAACCCTGAGGGAACAGAGAAGCTCGCCTCTGTATCTGAGGGGGGGCAACTCGAAGACGAAGCTGAAGAATCCGAAGCAGAAGATGATGAAGTCGTCGACATCCCTGATAATGAACCATCCTCCTCTCCAAGGAATGATGATGATGATGACGAAGATGACGATGACTTCTTTATCGTCAAACCTGCCCCAAGGATTAAAGCTCTTAAGGGGATTTCAATAAATGAACCAACAGGGGAGCGGAAAAAGACAAAGCCCTCAGCCTCTGGAGCTGAGAAAGGCAAAGGCAAAAGCGTCGCTGAAGATGACAATCTGACGATCTTGCTTGAAAAGCCGGTTTGTCAGATACACTAATCATATCTCACTCCATCCCTCCTCTATAAGTTCTACTACCCTAGCCTGCACCTGAACATATTTCTCTTTCTCTTTCTACCCAAGTTCTTCTACCCATGTTCTTATTTGTAAGATCGTTGTGTTTCAGCTAGTCCTCTCCCCTGTTTGAGGATGTCACTGAAGGTTCTACTACTGCGACTTCACAAATAAAGCCAACTGCTGCTGATGAAATAATCCCAGTCTTAGATTTGATCTCTGAGACTGATGAACCAGAAGAACAACCTCTCTCGCACAGAAACAGACCTTCCTCAGCTCCTCAAAAGCTGAGTGAAGAGGATCAAAAGAGAAGAGAGGAAATAATAAAGCGATTCGAGGATCAGCGAATCATTCTGAGGCGTGATCAACTTCCTTCAGTTCCTCCTAAGTTCAGAATCTCAAAAGCTGAATACAAGGAACACCTCAGAGCTGAACGCCTAATCGCTGAAAGGAAGGAAGCTGAAGAGAAAGACAGAGAATACGCCATCAAGCTTACTCAAGAATCTGTCAAAGACCCCAAGCTGAAACGTGTTCCCATTCAAATCCAACGAAAGCTTTGGGAAGAAGCCCAGAAGATCGTGGAAAAGAAAACTGAAGTTTCTTAGACCACCCTGATCTGGTGTAAAGAGAAAATTCACTTCAGATATCGTCCAGCGAAGATCAACAAGGTATTCATCTCTGGAAGAACCTCTATCGGAGTACCTATTGTTGACATCAAACTTTTCAGAGAAGATGGCCAATCTGAAGCCTTTCGTGCTGACAGTGTAAAAAGGTATGGTCTCTCTGAATGGCTGGAGATGAGGTTAGCTATCCATTCGTCACAATCTAAGTACAAGGATCATTTCGAAAAGTTGATAAACAGACAGATCGACTTGATATCTTCTTGTGTGGACATTCCTCCTCTTCCTGATCTTAAGCTGAAAAGAAAAAGGGCCTCTCCAAAGAAGAAACGTCAAGATTCAAACTCAGGTCCTGTCATACGAAATGAAACTGGAATTGGTTTCTCTCGCGCTGAAGTGCTTGGTCCTGACCCTGATCTATCTGCCCTTGACATTTCTTTGCCACCATGTGAACTTTTCGTCCCTGGTAAAGTCATCAGTAATCCTTATGGAATATTATTTCTCGACTACGACGGACGTAAATGTTTTCAACGGATCGCTGAGCTTCCAATCACTCCAATCGAACAGCTCAGAGATCTCATCTACTGGTGTGACTTCAGAAAAGACATTCAGGCACGACACCTAAAACCCTTGATCTTTGAAGAAGCGTTGAACAAAAGAAAACAAGGCGTAACGGTTCCTGACTGGATGATTCCCACTGAAAAGACGACCCTTGATGAACTTCTCATTAAGGAAGAACCTTTTGAAAACTGATATGATCTCCTATTTCTCTATTGTATCAGTTATCCTTCTGTACTTGTAATTTATTTCGCTTGTACTTGTAATCTTTTTGTTCTTCATTGTAACCTGATTCAAAGTTTTAAAGAAAGATTTCAGCGAATGTACTTTACTCCATCAGTACTGAAAAGATCCCAGAAAACAGTAAAAGGGACAAATATTTTATGAGTTCTTTTTATCCTTATGTTTTCATTAAATAGCAATTTTCTTTGTTGCTATGTCATAATCAAATATGGGGAGATTGTTGATCCAAACCCTCAGTGATTTGATAATGACCCTCTCTTATATACTTAGTGAAAATTGTAAGTAAACAATATGTATCAGAGTTTCACTATCGCTGATAAGTACTAAGATCTTCCAGTACCGCTGATAGGAACTCTCGCTCTTTAAATTAAACATTCAGCGAACACTGTTCATCATTAATGCTCTGAGTCTGTTCAGTCATTATGATGATCGCTGATAAGTTAGTTGTTTACTTATGATCCCTGAAGACAAGTTTCACGTCAACAAAGGTTCTACGCTGAAGTCGAAGATCAAGCTCAAGAACCAGCGACAAGTCTCCTAATGAACTGATGCGGATCAGCGAAGACTCAGATTTGTCCACTCAACGTGAAGTATCAAGTACAAGACTTCAGCTATCGCTGAACTTTATCATTCGCTGAATAGAAAATGATAATCGCTGAATCAACGAAAGCTGATCATGAAGTCCTCCGTACAAAGTACTTTTGTCTTAACCACCCTTGCACGACTCCGTACGAAATGTCAGAAAAGAACCTCCGAAAACCTGAAATCGTACAACCACTCTGATACTACACTATTCATCCATACGGCTACTAAGGTTGTCAACCAAGGTCAATGACATGCAACCAACCAGCTGATGACACGTGTAAAGTATATACTGACTTGCATTAAATGCATGCAGTATATAAAGAGATGAACTCACTTATTTTGAAGTAACTTGCTAACTCTGGACAAGTTCAAATCTCTTATCTCAGATAGGTTATTATTAGTAATTTCCTTATCTCTCTTAGTGCAAGAAACCTTAGTGTTCCAACTTGTTTAGATTTAAGTTTATCCTTAATCTTGTCTCCGCAACAAGCTGTAAATTGTTAATGATTTATCAATAAACAATTTAGAAAAGTAAAATTTGTGTGTTTGTATTCAACCCCCCCCCCCCCCCTTCTACAAACTTGTATAGGCCTTCGGGACCAACACCTTGAGATACCGAAAAATCCGTTTTACAGCCTTAAAATGTGATTCCTTTGGATTGGCTTGATAACGGGCACATAGACAAGTAGCAAACATGATATCCGGTCTGCTAGCAGTTAAGTACAGAAGAGAATCAATCATGCCTCGATAAAGGGTAACATCCACAGATTCACCTTTAAGATCAGCATTGAGTTTCAAAGGTGGTGCCATGGGAGTTTTCATAGGAGAGCTATCTAAAAAATTAAATTTCTTCAGAAGATCACGAATATATTTACTTTGGTTTATAAAAATCCCTTCTGAAGATTGTTTGACCTGAAGGCCCAAAAAGAATGTAAGTTATCCCATCATGCTCGTCTCATATTCACTCATCATGAGAGAAGCAAACTCATCACATAGTGACTCATCAGTGGCACCAAAGATGATGTCATCAACATAGATTTAGACAAGAATAAGGTTACCTGAGGTCTCCTTGATGAAGAGAGTATTGTCAATTTTACCTCTGGAATATCCATGCTTTAGAAGGAAGTTGGCAAGTGTGTCATACCAAGCACGTGGAGCTTGCTTGAGACCATAAAGGGCCTTGTCAAGTCTGTACACATAGTCTGGATGAGCTGGATCTTCAAAACCAGAAGGTTGTTTCACATAGACTTCCTCTGCAAGTTCCCCATTGAGGAAGGCACTTTTGACATCCATTTGAAAGACTCTGAAATTTCGGTAGGCAGCATGAGCCAGAAAGATTCTTATTGCTTCAAGTCTTGCAACAGGGGCAAAAGTTTCATCATAATCAATGCCTTCTTCCTGTCGGTATCCTTGAGCAACCAGTCTGGCTTTATTTCTGATAACTGTACCATCTTCATCCATTTTATTTATGAAGATCCATTTGGTTCCAATGATTGTTTTCTTTCGGGGTCTGGGAACCAATTTCCAAACTTTGTTTCTCTTAAATTGAGAAAGCTCTTCTTGCATGGCAGTGATCCAACAGGGATCTGCAAGAGCTTCATCAATCTTCTTGGGTTCAAAAAGAGAGAGAAAATTTACATAGAGACAAATGTTTCCAACTCCTCTACGTGTTTGGACACCTGCTTGTTGATCACCGATGATTTGATCTATGGGGTGATCGTTGGTCCATTTTGTTGCAGGAGGTAAAGGTGGTGGAATATTTTGTGTTAGGGGTGAAGATGGAGTGGGATCAGAGGTTCGATGGCAGGCAATATTTTCGGTGGATGAAATTGGATCGGTGGAAGGTTTTTCGTCGGTGGAGGGTTGCACATCGGTGGGAGACAGTACATCGGTGGAAACATGGTCAATTTCGGTGGGAATTAGAGAGGATGACCCGACTTGGTTATTTGATGGAGATGGATTGGAGGGAGTGAAGGATGTATCGGTGGAGTTTGATAAAGGAGCATCACCGATGCATGAAGAGATCCATCTGTGTAATTCATCATCATCATTTGACAGAGATGATGATCTAAGATCATCAAATTTGACATGAATAGACTCATCAATGCATTTTCTCCTGAGGTTGTACACACGATATGCTTTGGAGGATAGAGAGTATCCAACAAATATTCCTTCATCAGCTTTGGGATCAAGCTTCCCAAGATTGTCACGGTCATTTAGAATAAAGCACACACATCCAAAAACATGAAGAAAGCCAATGTTTGGTTTTCTGCCATGGAAAACTTCATATGGGGTTTTATCATGTCTTTTGGATATCACTGACCTATTTTGGGTAAAGCAAGCAGTATTAACAGCTTCAGCCCAAAAATAGGTGGGTAGGTTGGATTGACTTAGCATGGATCTTGCAGCCTCACATATAGTTCTGTTTTTCCTTTCCACCACTCCATTTTGCTGAGGAGTACGGACTGCAGATAAGTTTTGAGAAATTCCTTTCTCAGTGAAGAAGTCTTCAAGAGCACTGTTTCTGAATTCAGTGCCGTTATCACTTCTTACCGAACGAACAAGTTGACCATTAAGAACTTCATTTTTCTTGACAAAATTGATGATTTCTTCAGTTGCATCACTTTTATACCTGAGAAAAGACACCCAAGTATATCTAGTAAATTCATCAACAATTACAAGAATGTACCTTTTGCCTCCTAGACTTGGAGTGCTGACTGGTCCACATAGGTCCATGTGCAGCATCTGGAGAGGAAGAGTGATGGAAGAGCATTGCTTGGTCTTGAAGGAAGTTTTGGTGAGCTTCCCTTTTTCACATGCATCACACAACTTCTCTTTGACAAAGTTCAACTTTGGCATACCAGTCACTAGCTCTTTGTTGGAAATTTTATGAAGGGTTTTGAAATTTAGATGAGAGAGACGCTTATGCCACAACCAGTTCCTTTTGGATGTGTCATCTGACACAAAGCAGACATTGGATGAATTGTTATTTAGTCCCATATCAATGATATAGACATTTTCCATCCTTTTTCCAGATAACACCACATTGAAGTTCTTGTCCACCACAATACAGATACAAAGTTCAAAGATAACTTTATATCCAAGATCACACAGTTGGCTAATGCTGAGAAGATTATGCATGAGGCCGTCAACAAAGGCCACTTTATTGAAGGTGACGGATCCATTAGTGAGAGTTCCATATCCTTTGGTATAGCCTTTAGAGTTATCACCAAAAGTTACAGATGGACCTTTTCCAGGCACATAGTTGATAAGGAGAGATTTGTTTCCCGTCATGTGGCGTGAGCACCCACTATCCATATACCATATTTGATGGTGCTCAAAAGCCTGAGCATAAGCTGTCGAGCACCCAGTTGACACAAGAGCCATTGGAGAGGTAGCTTTTTCAGAATCTTCCATCTCTTCAGAAATGGCCATGAAGCACATATTGTGAGAATCACTGTCAGAGGTGTCTTCTTCATCCCAGTCATGAGTTTCTGCTATTAGACCTTTTCCTTTTCTTTCAAGACCCTCACTCCTTTCTTTCTCTTTCTTGTACTTAGCTTTATACTTCTCAGCACGCTCCTGATGGTCTAAGGATGAGGATTGGAAATCCTTTTTGGAAAAGGTTTATTTGAAAGAATTATTTCTGGGTTTCTCATTCTTTGAAGAATATTTGTCAGAGGATGGGTTCCTAGACTTAGTAACACGCTTGCTCCTGCACTCAGATGCAAAGTGTCCTTTCTTGCCACAGTTATAACACTCTTCATTTGACTTATCAGATGATGTCTTGGAAGATGAAGATTTTCTAAAATTTCTGGATTTGTTGAAAGGACGAGACTTGTTCTTAGAACCAGCCATCATTGCCATTTCATCAGACAACTTGTTGGGTCACCGAAGATTTGAAATTGACTCACCGATGTTTCCTCTAAATCTTACTTAGAATATTTTAGCATGGTTCTTTATAATGACTTGTACAAGATAGCAAATGTTTGGTGAAGTCAAAGATCAACCAAAGTCAAAATTGAAGATTCTCTCATTGTGGAAGTGAAAGATCTTTTCTCAACACATACAAGTCATTGTCCATCGATGGTGTTCACACACATCGGTGGACACCTCTCCACCGATCACTCTCTATATCGTCCATCATATCCCACCTATGAAGTCTCTCAAATAGGTGGGATCTCAAAGAAGTCTCAAAGATGGTTTTCTTCAAAGATGTGTCACATATCTCAAAGATGGTTTTCTTCAAAGATGTGTCACATATCTCAAAGATGCTTTTCTTCAAAGATGTGCCACCGAAGTCAAAGATGCTTTTCTTCAAATATGTGTCACATATCTCAAAGATGCTTTTTCTTCAAAGATGTGTCACATATCTCAAAGCATTCATCGGTGGTGTACTCCTTGAAGACAAAATGAGAAGCAAAATTATTATGAGACAAGACAAAATGAGAAGCAAAATTATTATGAGACAAAATCAAATTTGCCAAGAATCATCCCACCGATGATGATGCTTAAATCGGTGGGATCCTTTGTCAAAAGATTTTCTTTGAAGAAAATATCAAGTCTCAAGTAATATTGTCTTGGAAGACACACCAAGGAGACAAGCATGGTACTATTCCTATTTCCAATGAAGTTCAGCATGGGTATTCCTCCTTGTTTCAAGGAAAAGGTGATTGTGACTTATCAACTTTACATAAGTCCATTGGTACGAAGCAAGTAACTGGAGGACATTCGTACTAAGCATTTAATGCTCAGTACACTCATCCTCACTATAAAAGGAAGACCTCTCCATGCAGAAGATAGGACTTACATCTTGAGATACTTGAAGATTACTGTGTGCTCTAAGATATTCTACGCAAACTGGAAGATTTCTCTCAGTGCAAGAATTTCCATTTTGCTTGAAAAACTTTACAGCTTTGTTCTAAGTGTTCTTAGTTGTTTTGTTAGTATACTTTGTGTAAGATTGTTAGAATAGTTTATCTGTTCTTTTCCGCAACGGTCTTAAGTTTTCTATGTGTAATTCTTGTTGAAAGATTTTCAATAATAGAATTAAAATTGTGAAATTTTTGAGTATTGTATTCAACCCCCCCCCCTTCTACAATACTTGTTATAGCCATCTGGGACTAACAAGTGGTATCAGAGAAGGAAGTTTAATTCATAAACTTGATCTGCAATGGCTGCTTCTTCTTCCAAAAATGAAGCTTTTTCTCAAAACACCTTTTCTGAAAACGGCTCTATAGCCAAACCTCCCAAGTTTAATTCCAACAACTTTTCTTTGTGGAAAAGCCGAATGATGCTTTTCATGGAAGGAATGGATAGTAGATATCCAACTATTCTCAATGAGGTACCCATAGTCCCTAAAGTTTGGTCTCGCTATGAAACCAAGAAATCCGGTAAGGAAGTTGTTGGCAAAGATGATTCTGATGATTCCTCTGATGAAGAAAAATCTGCTGTTAATGGTCGTTACATTCTTAAAAATCCTAAGAAATATTCTGATGAGGAAAAACGTCTTGTGTCTCTTGATTCTAAAGTTAGAACTATCATTGCTCTCTCTCTTCCTGATGAAGTGTACCACTCTCTGGTAAATCTCTCTACTGCCAAAGAAATGTGGTCCACTCTGTGTGTTTTGTACGAAGGTACAAATGAAGTTAAAAAGAGCAGAAAGATTGCTCTTGTTAGAAAATTTGAACTCTTTTCTTATGAGAGAGGAGAATCTCTCTCCAACTACTATAATCGCTTTAACAGTCTTCTTAATGACTTAAAGCTGTTAGGTAGAGTGTATGACAATGAGGAAGTCTTGTGCAAGTTTATGGACTGTCTTCCTGATTTTTGGGAAAATATCTGTACTTGTATAAAGACAACCAAGGATCTTGATCATATGCCTCTCACTTCTCTTTATGGAACTCTTTTCAACTATGAGCAGTCTAAGCTGCAAAGGAAATCTGTCATCACAGACATAAAGAGCTCTCCTCTAGCTCTCCTAAGTGACTCTTCCAAAAAGACTAAGTGTTTTTCAAAAATCACCTACCCATCTGACTCTGACCATGATAGTCAAGAAGATCCCAATGATCATTCGGAGGCATATCTTAGTGATGCTAAGGATGAATGTGAGGAAACTTCAGTTGATAAATTATCTGATGAAATGGCCATGTTGGATGGGTATTCTAAATCTAAATCTCACCACCTTTCTGGAAAATCTAAGTCTGGTAGAAAATCATCCTTTTCTCTCTCCAAACACTCTTCTTTGGACAAATCTAATGAGGAATGTTTTAACTGTGGTAAAAGGGGTCATTTTGCCTCTGAGTGCAGAAGTAATCTTCTTGAAGGACCCAAAACTTCTTCCTCGGGCCGATTTTCCTCAAAATCGGAAAGATCCAAACATGATTCCACCAATCTCTCCTCTTCTGCACATTCTGACCGGGCTGAAAGATACAAGGAAAAATACAAGAGAGAAAAAGAACGAAATGAAAGACTTGTTAGAAAAGCAAAGGGTATGCCTGCTAAAACTCATGATTTGGCAGATGAACCCACATCTGAAAGCGAGAATGACATCGCAAATGTCTGTTTCATGGCCAATATAAATGACATGGATGATTCAGAAGGCCACATCTCCTCAACTGCTCTTGTATCAGCTAAGTGCCTCTCCTCCTCATCACAGGTACATCCATTTCTATCTCTTTCTGATAATGAAAAGGTTGAAGCATTTGATTCTTTAACCATTGATCTTTTTGATGCTAAAACTGCTAAGCAAAAGGCAAATGCTCAAATAAAATCTCTTTCCTCTCAACTGCTATTTTGTCACTCTCACCTGGAAAACTTTGAAAAAGTTAAGGCTGAGCTTGAAGATCTAAAATCCATCAACTTTATTCTTGCCAAGAAGAAAAACAAAATATTCAAACGTTTTCAAAAGGAACAAGAAATCATGAGAAAATGGACCAGTTCTTCCAAAAACCTGGAAAAGATTTTTCAAGATCAGATTTCCTATAATAACAAAACTGGTCTAGGCTTTGGAAAAATGGAAACTGATAAATCTTCAAAATCTCATGCTTCCACCTCATGTGCTTCACCTACTTCTTGTGAAACTTCCAATTCCAATTCTATTGGGTCTATGTCCATGAATTCTGCAGATTCATCTGAAGATTTAAAATTTGGAATGTTTTTAAAGGCAAAAGATCATATTTCCTTTCCAAAGGAAAAGGCTCAAGATTCCAATGATTCTTCCACACCTATCCATGAATTTCAAAAATTCTTGACTTTAGATGATGCATCATCCTCCTCCAACTCAAGCAATATATTTTCTAACTCTGAAAAAGGAAAGTCTCTGGGTGCCGATTCTTTATTAAAAAGAAATCCTCCAATTTTTTCTAAAAATACCTATGTGACTTCCCCTACCGATTTTCTTCCCCGATCTGTGAGTCTCAAAATGTCCAATTCAAAAGAAAAGATTTATGTCCTCCCAAATTTTGAAAAGGGAATTATAGGTGCTGCACCCCAATTCTTTGTTACCTATTCAAAATCTTTGAGCAAAAATAAGGAAAAATATCAAAGTTCTAAAAAGGCATTTCTTTATAGAAAATGCTATATCTGTGGTGATGTTTCTCATTTTGCCAAACACTGTCCGAAAGAAAGAATTGATCTGAGTGACATAAATTCTTTTCCCTCATCATCTAACCCAAAAGGACCCACCACCAAATGGGTACCTAGGAAATAAATTTTGTGTGATTGCAGATTTTGAGCTGGACAGATGGATCTATGTGGACAAGTGTGAAAGTTGACAAAACCTTAGAATTCTTTACTCTCATGACATCATCACCTATTATCTCCTAACCATGAAAACCCACCGAATCACCATGAAAACCCATCTCACAAAATCCCTCCATTTTTTTCTTCTTCGTGACATCATCATCCACCACCTTTTTGTCACCACCTTATTATTAATATTATATATATATATATATATATATATATATATTTTTAAATGACCATCGGTGGAAATTTAAATATGTATATATATAATAATAATAAACTCTTCTCTCTTTCTTTGTGCCGACAAAAACAAACACATAACTCTTCTCTTAAAAATATCTCTTCTTTTGTCTCTAACTTTCTATCACCGATTTTAAATCACACTCACCTCCCAAAATCTCTCCATCACCAAAGCCACCACCAAATCAAAGAGCATCTCCACCGAAAATCTCTCTCTCTCCTTCCCTCTAAACCTCTGATCCCACTCCATCATCACCCCTAACACAAAATATTCCACCACCTTTACCTCCTGCAACCAAATGGACCAAAGATCACCCCATAGATCAAATCATCGGTGATCAACAAGCAGATGTCCAAACATATAGAGGAGTTGGAAATATTTGTCTCTATGTGAATTTTCTCTCTTTTATAAACCCAAGAATATTGATGAAGCTCTTGCAGATCCCTGTTGGATCACTGCCATGCAAGAAGAGCTTTCTCAATTTGAGAGAAACAAAGTTTGGAGACTGGTTCCCAGACCCCGAAAGAAGACAATCATTGGAACCAAATGGATCTTCAAAAATAAAATGGATGAAGAAGGCACAATTATCAGAAACAAGGCCAAACTGGTAGCTCAAGGATACCGACAGGAAGAAGGCATTGATTATGATGAAACTTTTGCCCCTGTTGCAAGACTTGAAGCAATAAGAATCTTTCTGGCTCATGCTGCCTACCGAAATTTCAGAGTTCTTCAAATGGATGTCAAAAGTGCCTTCCTCAATGGGGAACTTGCAGAGGAAGTCTATGTGAAACAACCTCCTGGCTTTGAAGACCCAACTCATCCAAACTATGTGTACAGAACTAGACAAAGCTCTTTATGGTCTCAAGCAAGCTCCACGTGTTTGGTATGACACTCTTGCCAACTTTATCTTAAAGAATGGATTTTCCAGAGGTAAAATTGACAACACTCTATTCATCAAGGAAATCTCAGGTAATCTTATTCTTGTCCAAATCTATGTTGATGACATCATCTTGATGACGTCATCACCATGATCTCATCTCACCAATCTACCTCTCACCAGAACCAACTTTCTATGTGTCATCTCCTCATCCCATTCTTTCTTCCATCATATTTCACTCTTGGACAGCAACCCAACTCTCCTTTTCTCAAAACCCTCATACTACAAACTCTTCCACAGATATCATCCCAAATCCTTCTACTTAAAAAATCCTCAAACTCAATCTTTGTGGGTCATCAAAAAATTGGAAGATGAAATTCCAATATTTTCTTCACCTTGAAGATTTCCTCCATGATGCCGTAGCAGATTTTATCCAAACTCTTCTGAAGATGCCAGAAGATTTCCTCCAACCTCTTCAAGAAATTCCACCGACTTTCAAAATTTCGGTGGGAATGATAAATTTTCAAAAAAAAAAATCTACCGAAAATCCTACCGAAATTAGCCAATTTTCGGTGGGTTCTCCTTAGTTTTCGGTGGGGAAGCAAAAAAAAAATCAAAATTTTTTTTGACCATACCACCAACCACACCACCGAAATTTCGGTGGTTGGCCTCCAAATTCGGTGGTTATGAGTGAAAAAAAAAATTACCATACCACCGACCACACCACCGAAATTTCGGTGGTTGGCCCCCAAATTCGGTGGTTATGAGTAGGGGTGAGCAGCGGAACTGGGTACCCGCCTTTGGAACCGGAACCGCTCCGGAACTGCCGGTTCCGGAACCGGAACCGATGTGACTGGTTCCGGTTCTGGTTCCTAAAATAACGGAACCGATGTGACTGGGTCCGGTTCCGGTTCTCATTTTTTTAGAACCGCTACCCGCTGGGTACCCGCCGGGACCGGTTCCGGGACCGGGTATCCGGAACCGCTGGGTACCCGGTACATTTTAATAGAAAATATCTAATATTTAATATTTATTACATATTTAATCTATGTGAAAAAATATCTAAATTAGATTAATAATTAAAATTTTAAAATTATCTAAATAAAGATTACTAGTTTAAGAAAAAATTGTTAAAGAACATTCATAAAAGGTTGACAAATTGTATATATAGTGTTAGGCCTTAAAAAAATTGTTTACTCTTAGCGATGTGGGAGCTGGCAGCACCATCTTTCAGTTTTTGATGAAAGACCTTGTCCCACATCGAAAATTTTGAGAAAATCATGCCTCATCTTTCAGTATATATAACCCTCATCTCTTCCCTTTCAATTGCATCAATAGTTCACTACATTGCTTGGGTTTAGCCTTTGGCTTGAGCCCTTTTCCTTGAGCCCTTTGGCTTGAGGCTTTGTAAAAATATTAATGGATTCACTACATTGCTTGGGTTTAGCCTTTGGCTTGAGCCCTTTCCCTTGAGCCCTTTGGCTTGAGGCTTTGTAAAAATATTAATGGAGCACCCTATTAGAGTGGTTGCACCATTTGTTTTTTTAAATATAAATGTGTTCGATTAAAGTTTGTTTATGTTCGTTTAGGTTCGTTTGTTTGTGTTCGTTTAACATTTTAACAAACAAACATAAACGACTATTTTTTAAACGAACGTACACGAACACCAAAAATGCTTATGGAAGAAGTTGTTGGACATTTAAAATGTTAAAAATTAAAAAAACAATTGCGGGTACCCGGAACCGGAACCGGTTCCCAGCGGTTCCGGGACCGGTTCCAAAATTATGAGAACCGACGGGAGCGGTTCCGGTTCCGGTTCCTTCTTTCTAGGAACCGTCGGTTCCGGTTCCATGAAAATAGGTCGGGTACCCGGTATTGCTCACCCCTAGTTATGAGCACACACACAAAAAAAATAAAAAAATAAAAAAAATCGGTGTTTCCAATTATTTGTGGTGTTTCTTCTCCGTCGTACGCTGAGGGGGGAGAAACCATCTGAGGAGGAGCAATATCAGCGTCCAACTCGATCAACACCAACCCTTTGTACTCGTTTTCAGCGTCCAACTCAGAAAAATGAGAAAATCGGGCGGACCGGTCAAGGGGGAGCACATCTGTCCGGGCGGATCTACCTGAGGGGGAGAAACACAAAACCGACTGATCTACTGAGGAGGAGCAAAACAAAGACAAAGGATGATGATGCTGAACAGGAAGTGCTGAAGATGCCAAGAGAAAGAGAAAATGCAAAAGATTGGCAAAAGCATCCTGAGGCTGATTCACTCAAACTCAACCCTCCTCAAAGATTGTCACTATAATGGATGTGTCTCCTATCAAAACCCACAGACTCACTTGGCTGAAATCTTTTGAAGTAAGTGGATGACTTGAAGATTTGGAACATCTGAAGAAAAGCAAAAGTGCCTGAAAGATAAAGTTCTCCAACACATCAACAGACTGCTAATCAAAATGAAGAATCCTCAAGCCAGATACAAGTTTCAACTCGCCCCTCCAAAGATGCAAGTAATATTCTTTCTGTTCATATTGTTTATACTTCTTTCCTTTTTCTTTCAATTATTTGTACAGCTATACATTTTTTATTTTTTCTTACTTGTAAATATCATACACACACAAATCCATAAAAGACAAAATAGATCCAAAAAAATGGTCTATGTGAAAAGAACCCAAAAAGAGTAAAAAGGGTCAAAATGCAATTTTATTCAGATACTCTTCAATATTCTAAGTATGGAGCTCATATTCAAATAGGGGGAGATTGTTGGGTCACCGAAGATTTGAAATTGACTCACCGATGTTTCCTCTAAATCTTACTTAGAATATTTTAGCATGGTTCTTTATAATGACTTGTACAAGATAGCAAATGTTTGGTGAAGTCAAAGATCAACCAAAGTCAAAATTGAAGATTCTCTCATTGTGGAAGTGAAAGATCTTTTCTCAACACATACAAGTCATTGTCCACCGATGGTGTTCACACACATCGGTGGACACCTCTCCACCGATCACTCTCTGTATCGGCCATCATATCCCACCTATGAAGTCTCTCAAATAGGTGGGATCTCAAAGAAGTCTCAAAGATGGTTTTCTTCAAAGATGTGTCACATATCTCAAAGATGGTTTTCTTCAAAGATGTGTCACATATCTCAAAGATGCTTTTCTTCAAAGATGTGTCACCGAAGTCAAAGATGCTTTTCTTCAAAGATGTGTCACATATCTCAAAGATGCTTTTTCTTCAAAGATGTGTCACATATCTCAAAGCATTCATCGGTGGTGTACTCCTTGAAGACAAAATGAGAAGCAAAATTATTATGAGACAAGACAAAATGAGAAGCAAAATTATTATGAGACAAAATCAAATTTGCCAAGAATCATCCCACCGATGATGATGCTTAAATCGGTGGGATCCTTTGTCAAAAGATTTTCTTTGAAGAAAATATCAAGTCTCAAGTAATATTGTCTTGGAAGACACATCAAGGAGACAAGCATGGTACTATTCCTATTTCCAATGAAGTTCAGCATGGGTATTCCTCCTTGTTTCAAGGAAAAGGTGATTTTGACTTATCAACTTTACATAAGTCCATTGGTACGAAGCAAGTAACTGGAGGACATTCGTACTAAGCATTTAATGCTCAGTACACTCATTCTCACTATAAAAGGAAGACCTCTCCATGCAGAAGATAGGACTTACATCTTGAGATACTTGAAGATTACTGTGTGCTCTAAGATATTCTACGCAAACTGGAAGATTTCTCTCAGTGCAAGAATTTCCATTTTGCTTGAAAAACTTTACAGCTTTGTTCTAAGTGTTCTTAGTTGTTTTGATAGTATACTTTGTGTAAGATTGTTAGAATAGTTTATTTGTTCTTTTCCGCAACAGTCTTAAGTTTTCTATGTGTAATTCTTGTTGAAAGATTTTCAATAATAGAATTAAAATTGTGAAAATTTTGAGTATTGTATTCAACCCCCCCTTCTACAATACTTGTTATAGCCATCTGGGACTAACACAACTGTTCAACCATAATATCCTCACCTTCATCATCAGCATCACTAAGATATGCCTCCGTTTGGTGGGTAGAGTTATTTTGGTTGTCATTGTCAAAGTCTGATGAAGGATAGGTGATTCTAGGAACATTTTGAGATTTCTTGGAACTTTCACTAACAAGAGCTATAGAAGAGCTCTTTATCTCTTTGATGAAAGATTTCCTTTGTAACTTGGTTTGCTCAAAATTGAAGAGAGTTCCATACAGGACAGTTAAGGGCATGAACTCAAGGTCCTTGGTAGTTTTAATGCAAGTACATATATTCTCCCAAAATTCTGGAAGACAATCCATGAACTTACATAAGACTTCCTCATTATCATAGACTCTGCCCAATAACTTCAGATCATTTAAGAGAGAGTTGAAACGATTATAGTAGCTAGGAAGATTCTACTTTCTAATAAGACCAATCTTTTTACTTTTCTTTACTTCCTCTGTACCTTCGTACAGTACACACAGTGTGGTCCACATCTCTTTAGCAGTTTCAAAGTTAACCAGAGCGTGATAGACCTCATCAGGAAGTGAGAGTGCAATAATTGCTCTTAGCTTAGAGTCAAGAGAAACCAACCGTATTTCCTCATCAGTATATTTCTTAAGATTTTTGAGGATGTAACGACCAGTAGCACTGGATTTCTCTTCATCAGAGTCACTAGAGATTTCTTTTTCCATAAACCAGGCCTCTGCGTTTCATAGCGAGCCCAAACTCTAGGGATGATAGGTCCCTCTTTGAGAATGGTTGGATATCTAGTATCCACTCCTTCCATGAATAGCATCATGCGGCTTTTCCACAAAGAAAAGTTGTTAGCATTAAACTTAGGAGGTCTTGTTATGGAGCCATTCTCAGAAAAGTTGTTTTGAAAAGAGTTTTCAATGGTTGAAGAAGAAGAGGCAGCCATCGCAGATCAAGTTTATGGAATTAAACTTTCTGCTCTGATACCACTTGTTAGGACACTTGTCATCATCATATTTGTTGAGGATGTTGACTCCTGAAAAGCTGAGATGTTCTTATCACCTTTTACTAGGTACTAGAAATAGAACCCATGCTGAAGAAAGGGACTTTAACTGATAATGGATAAAACGACAAACAATCACTTTTATCTGCCAAAGGATATTGTCCCATAATAAATGATCTTCTTGATGTGTATTCTAAGACAATCACACCGATGAAGTTTCACCGATACAATTGACTTTGGAACTTGAAACAATCTGCAGATAGAAAATCATTTATTTGATAACACATAGATCCCACCGATTTTAGCACCCTTATCGGTGGGATGATGCTGACCGACAAAGGATATGTCGGTGGAGGGGTTGTCCACCGATTTGTGAGAACAAGATCGGTGATGGGTTGTCCACCGATCTGTGAGAACAATATCGGTGATGGGTTGTCCACCGATTTGTGAGAACAAATTCGGTGAAGGTTTGTCCACCGATTTGTAAGAACAAATTTGGTGGATAATGACTTGGCTGAATGTAGAGAAGAGTCTTCTATTTTCCACAAGTAGAGTGTCTTCAAGCTTGGTTCCGGTTGATCTTCGACTTCACCGAACAGTTGATATTTTGTACAAGTCATCTTTAAAAGAACCATGCTAAAATATTCTACGTAAGATATAAGGGAGAACATCGGTGAGTCAATTTCAAATCTAGATGACCCAACAACAACCCATTTCAGGTCTGGTCCACACTATCAATTCCGGAACTGTGGAAGTCCCGGTTCCTTAGGCCCATGATAAAAATATATATACCGGATCCATAAATTTAATTAAGTATTGGTCCACTAAATTGCAACAACACCCGAAACCAATTAATTAAGCCCACCAACAAAGAATTTCGGTTTCTTAATTCACAAGGCCCAACAGATTCAACTCTGGTCCACTAAACTTCCGGATCAGACCCAACAAAACAATTCCGGATCACCTTTGTGATTCCGGATCAGGCCCATGCAAATCGGTTCCGGATCTCCTTTGCAAAATTCTGGATCACCTTTGAAATTAAATTCCGGATCCTTGTCTTAAACACCGGATCCACGACCCCAATTCCGGTTCTCAACATGTATTCCGGATCTATTACTAATCAGTCCATTCCGGAACTCTCGGCCCAAATCACTCAGTTCCAGATCCATCAATTGGATTCCGGGTTCTTTCGGTTCCGGACTGCAGAATTCTGGACTATCGCAATGGCCATTTGGCGATGTGACACGAAATAGCATTAGGAACAGAAATTAATCCATTCCAACCGATTGTTAAGACTCTTTCCCCCAAAATGATTATTCTAACACTAATAATCCTCTTTGCATGATTATTTAATTCCTTTAAAAACACCTTTTAAACCCTTAAATAGAGAACTCTCAGACAACCCACACAATTTCAGCAGAACTCAAAAATAAGGGTTGGAATTAAGGATTACCTGATAAATTGACGTAGAATCAGGATTCCAATTCTCTTTTCTCTTCCAACTTTGATGATTGAAGAACTTCCTTCTCCAATTGTTCTTGAGACCACACTCTCTCTCTTTCTCTGCTCTTTTCTCTCTGAGCCGCCACACACATTCACAAAAGGAATTCTCTTAGGGTTTTGAGCCTGATTTGATGATTAAAATATCTTCCATCCAACTTACAATCAGGCCCCTCAAAAGTTTTTGACTTCACATTTTTCACCCCAAAATAAATCTTTATTTTCAAACAGAACACGGTTATTACAACATGGGCTGAGACTAATCTTCTACCCATCATTTAAAAGTCAAAAACACCAAGACCAAGAATGTTTATTAAACTAGGGAAAAGTTCAAAAAAAAACCCAACAAACTATCTCATTTTGAATGGTTAAGTCCCTAAACTATTTTTTTGAATAAAAAAACCATTAAACTTTCTCATTTTGAATTATTAAGTCCCTAAACTATTTTTTTGAGTGAACAAACCA
This sequence comes from Saussurea involucrata, assembly GCA_033807775.1. Lineage (NCBI taxonomy): Eukaryota > Viridiplantae > Streptophyta > Magnoliopsida > Asterales > Asteraceae > Saussurea > Saussurea involucrata. Next base: position 92,553,793 of record CM066321.1, on the reverse strand, counting down.
TTAAAACTTCTCACTTTGAATGAAAAAACCATTAAACTTTCTCATTTTGGATGATTAAGTCCTTGAACGTTTTTTAATAAATAAATCATCGAACTTTCAAAGTTGGTTACGTACATCGTTTTAACAACAAAAAAACTATATGTAACCGACTAGAAATTTTTTAAAGTAGAATAAAATCAAAATGGGTTTTACCGTTTACAAACTGTACGTCATTCAAACTCCTAGCAAACAACGATACCCCCCCCCCCCCTCGCCACTCCTCGTCATTCTCTATTCTACATATCATCTATCAAACTGTTTTCCTCGGTTATTGCGTGGGGTCTGAATGACGTAAGGTTTGTGAATGGTAAATTTAATTTTTTTTAATTCTAAAACATTTTTAGTCGGTTATAGAAATTTTTTAAAAGTTCGGTGATTTATATTTTTAAGAAAAATGTTCAGGGACTTGATCATCCAAAATGAAGAAGTTTAATTGTTTTTTCATCCAAAAAGTAGTTTAAGGACTTAATCAATCAAAATGAGAAAGTTTAATGGTTTTTTTATTCAAAAAAATAGTTTAGGGACTTAACCATGCAAAACTGGATAGTTTGTTGGGTTTTTCTAGACTTTTCCCATTAAACTATTACCCGGTAATTGCTTAGTGGGTCATTCTTACCAGAAAAACATGACAAAGACCGATAATCTTAGCGAGTAAATGCGATGATAAGAATAGAGAGTTGTAAGTGATGGTAACGACTTTTACCATTTCCAAAACTGAATTTCAAACATCAACCATCTAATTTCCAGAATTTCACCTTCTTATAACCCCAAAATCAATGAAAAAACCCTAAAGAAATCACTTTAAAACACATTTACAGGAATATGCAACCATCAAATTGAGACCAAAACCCATTTACTCCTATTTTGATATGAAGTACAACGATAAGTAGGCATAGCATATTCAACAATCCATATTGCCAACATATAAACAATTTAATTTACCTCCCACCTTCAAAAATCATAAATGGCATAATGCAATTATCAATTAAAAATTGTTTTGAGAGCCCCTTTCAACAACAACAATCAGATAAAGAATATTATTGTCCATCTCAACTACTACTCAAAGTATTACTGAACACAACCTAGGAAATCCAATGTCTTTCTCAATTTATTGTACGATGAACACAAAAAACCAAATGAAAACATTTTGTAAAACAAATACATTTTCTATCTTACACAAATTGATATTGAAACATATCTCCAATACATGAGAACTTTCATTAAACTCTACTTTAACATTCCAAGGTACATATGCAAATAAAATGAAAGAAACAAATAAGAACTGACCAATTTTTCCATCTTCCTTATATCGCCACAGCTGCTCAAACAAAATTTTCATTTTGGGTTTCCAAAATTTTGTTAGTGGGTTTTATATCATAAACATGGCATTGATTTTTTTAACTTTCATGAAGCATGAATTTCAAATCTTTGTAAACACAATAGTTTTCTTCATTTTTATGATTTTTTTTAACACGAACCGGAATTTTATTAAAAGCTAGCAAGCAACTAGCAAAAGAGGAAGCAAAACATTACAAATTCGTGATACAGACGGAAGGGTGAAATCTCCACGTCAGGGGATTTTTGAAACTCCCGTTACACCTAGCTAATAACCAGCAAAACGATTTTTCCACAATTTGATCCAGGAGAGAATCTTTACGAGGGGGAACATTATCAAAAGCGCACATGTTCCGAAAGCACCACAAACAGTAGCAACTTACAAAAACGATTGCTTGTATCGCTTCCTTGCCTTTACGATCTTTGTAAGCTGAATTGACCGCGTTGAGCATCGATCGCTTCATTTTTATGATTGATGTTGGGTTTAATTGAAAAACAATAAAGTTACTATTTTATGTTAAAAATATTTGGAAAAAAATGAATGAGGAAACAAAAATCAATCTTGACAATGAGCTCGGTCTATCCTCAAAGATAAACCAACCTCATTCTTTTCGGATGTCCATTCCTTGTTTATTCATGACTTTCAAGATTGATTTTGGTTAATTGTACTTATTGCTTTGCAAAGATTTGGGAAAAGAATGAGGTTAGTTTCATTGCAATTAAGTTATTTTGGTACATTTACAACCACTTTGATTAACTTTTTACCTCCAAACCCTCCACCTTTCTAATAGTCTTTTTACTTTCTTAATCTCTTAATCTATTTATAACCTCTAACTCTTTTACTCTCTTCATCCCATAATTTCTTCATTTTGATCCAGGTTTGTTTTTCTTCTCCATCTCCCAAGTTTTTTTTTCATTTTGTTTATGGTTTGTTTTTATTCCTATCGATCTCTTTCATCCCTCAATCCATGTCTCTCTATTTCCTTACCAATTATCTCAACTAACAAAGAGAAGTATAGATACACGTGAGAATAAATTTGTTCATCTACGGAAGTATAGTATACACATGTTTATCAATATTATATATAAGAAGGAATTGGAGCATGGATCTAAAGAGACTTTAGAATTTTGTGAGAACTTTGATCTGTTTTTTGCTTTTGTTGTCTTCATAGGCTGCGAGAATAAATATGTTGGAGTTCAAGAGGAAGTTGTCCGGTTCAAGTACGACAATCGTGGACTCTCATCTCTGTCTTTTATGTTTTTTTTATAGTTTATCAATTTGTAGTTTTGTAAGAAAAAACACCGATAATAAGGTGACTTTTTAAGCATCTCAATCCCAATTTTATTTGTTCTCAATTTTTTTTGTTTTTTTATTGATGTAACTATTATTAAATCATTAATTAAATCAATTAGACTATTCATTTTTGTTGGTTACACCTAATATATTTTTAATTCTTTTATTTGAGATGACTCTAATTTTTTATTTACTTAATATATATATACATATATAATCAAAATAATTATAAACTCATTTATATAAATGAAATTATGATCAATATATGGATATTTTTATTTACGTATTTGAATATGATATATATATATATATATATATATATTTATATTTACATGAGATGTAAATACAATAATATGTAATTTTTGTATTTACATTTTTCTAAATTTCATGTTTTGATGAGTAAAACTTATATCTTAAAAGAAACAAATGAGAAATGTAATGAAATACTTTGATATCAAGTGTAATATATATATATTTATATTAGTTTAATATCAAATATGTGGTTATCAACTCATTTAACTTCAATATTTTTTTTAAAAAAAACATATCATCATCACGCAACGCGCAATGTCGAACACTAGTTACTATTAAGGCAAAACCTTCGACTCTGTTAGAGTGAATAGACATCAACTATAAGACGACTTTATCTTATACGTATATGTGCATGTTGAGTTTCATGTTTTGAAGAATAAATTGACATATGCAATCATGAATCTATGTTTTGAAATATGTGATCTTATTCTTGTTGCATATCGGATTTTATAAAAACACCTCATGCATGCATGCTGATAAGTTTAATTTATTATGGAAAGTTGCACGAGTATGTTATTAATGTACTTAATGGTTAAATGAGCATTAATTGTTTTGGATTGACAAACTGTGTTTTATTCTGTGGCCACATGTGAATGGTTTTGGGATTTTCTATCCCTACCCCCTTGCCACATTTGTATACCCCCTTCCCCTTACATTGCATTTTTTTATTTTATTAATTTCAAATTTACATTTTATTATTATATAATTAATTTACTTTATACCTTTTAGTTTTCTATTTATCATTTTACACTTTTATTATATTAACACATATAATTGTATATTAACTAAAATACGTTAAAAATACTTTTTAATTTTAATAAGTTACACCGTTATAATCGTCTCGTCGATACCTTCGAAATGAGCCCAATATTGAATATTTTTTATTTAATTATATTACCATATGTCATACGTTTACGTTATTTTTTGATTTAATTGTATTATTTCGAAATGAGCCCAATATTAACTAAAATACGTTAAGAAAATAATTTTTAACAACTTTCAAATTTTAAATAGTGGACTCTTATTAGTTTATTCTTACCTCTAACCACTTTCACCACTTTCAAATCCTCAAATCATGAACTCCTCAAAAACGTCATTCTTTAAACATATTTATAAAAAAAACTTTGATAGTTTTCTCAAAACCAATTAAAATAATTTAGAATATTAAAGTTGAAATATTTATAATATAATATAGACACATATATAAATCGTTCGGCGGGAAGTTCGTTTATGTTCGTTTATTTAATAAATGAACGAACATGAACACATTTTTTTGTTCGTTTAGTTAAATGAACGAATATAAACAATGGTCTCGTTCCTTCATTTATGTTCGTTAATGTTCGTTCGTTTATGTTTGTTTATGTCTGCTTATAATAAACATATTAATATAATATGAAATTAATGTGTAAACTCATCAAGTAAATTGATCTTTTAGAATTTATTTTTTATACCTCCTAAGTTAACCCGGTTTTTCATTTTGTTAAGGTAATTTCGTTCGTTTATGTTCATTTAAGTTCGTTCGTTTAACTCTTAATGAACGAACATAAACGAACACGAACAAAAAAAAATTCTTAACAAACGAACATGAACACAAAAAATCTCGTTCGTTTACCGTTCGTGTTCGTTCGTTTGTTCGGTTAAGTTAAACGAACGAACATGAACCAACCCGGCCAACCCAACCCAACCGAGGCAAAAAAACTCAATCCGAGCCAACCCGATGTATAATCGATACTATTTTTCACCAACCCGCATATTTGGGTTGATAACGGGTTAACCCCAAGCCAAACCGACCCAACCCGCCAACCCGTGATGTCGCATTTATAAACAAAAAGACTTTTTAATTTAAACAAATTACGTCATTATAATCGTCTCGTCGATACCTTCGAAATGAGCCTAATAAAATAATATAACAATTTTATTTTCATGCTAAAAAATATTAAGATTTCGTTATAAATATTTATGTAATATATATGATATATAATAAAATAATTAAATCAAAAAATATTCAATTTTGGGCTCATTTCGAACGTATCGAAGAGACGATTGTAATGGTTTAATTTGTTAAAATTAAAACGTATTTTTTTAACGTATTTTAGCTAATATACGATTTTATGTGTTAATATAATAAAGGTATAAAATGAAAATTATAAAAATAAAAGGTATAAAATAAATTTATTTAATTACTATAGGGGGTAAAATGTAAATATTAAAATTATATTATGTTTGTGAGAGGGATCGATGGGGGACAAAATTGGCAAGGGGTAGGAATCGTGAGGGGGGTAGGAATAGTATCACCCATGGTTTTTTCTTGAAATAATTGTACATAGCTACTCAGTTGTAGTGGTGTTGTGTCATGCATACACAATATTGTTATGTGGTTGTCAAGATCATTAAATTTTCAAAAATAAAAATGATTTTAATTATCGGGTCAACATGCATGATGGTCATGAACTCACTGGTCCACGGAGGATATTGCAAATAAGGACCAATAAATGTTTTGAGAGTTGAAATTGTCGGTTGAGTCGTTTATTTCAGCGGAGGAAGGTCGGTGAGTAATTAAAATCCCATGCATTAATTTTAGTGATGTTCCTATATATTATCTAGACTTTAAATTTTGGTATTTCAGAATGATGTTATGAAGATTTACAAATGTGTTTAGCACAACGCCTAGGGAGAGGAAAAGGTTGAAGATGAAATATGGAATGAAAGCAGAAAGTTATTATGGGTTTTGGTACGTGATGTTGTGTTATGAATGCATAATTTGATTTTTTTTTAATTGGAGTAGTTAATGAATATAGTTTATTGGAAAATTTGAAATTTCAACTCATCATCAGTACGTATGAAAATGTGTAAAACGAACACAGGAAAAAGATGGTAAATTGGTGGATAGTGTATGTAATCATTGTCCGGGAAAATTTGTGACCGTTTATCAATGAAATTTTGGGCTACTCCGGTCAGTGTGTGAAAAATGAACATTTTCGTTTGAGACGAGTTTGTTGGAACGGAAGAGCATTATTTGTGAGCTTCAAAATGTGAGTTTTGGTTTCGAGAAGTTTATCATTTGGGGAAACGTAGTTGCCAAAGGTGGAATCAAGGTGGATCCGACATATATTGAATCATGTTGATTGTTAAATAATTGTTGTCAATCATTTTAATTATTAGAGGAGATCGGTCATTCGTGATATGGGGTTGGGTGCATGCAAAGGCATCATACCCTATTTTTTCGGGCACTAATACATGTATGGAGACCCTTAGTACTTGACTTGTCTATAAGTGATTGGGTAGCATCGGTGACTGTATGGAAGACCTATAACCTTCGAGTATTTCTGAATGAAAATGTAATCATGATGTTGGATTTTGTGGCAAAGTTTTCAAGATTTCCAAAGAGTTTTGCTGTCAATTGGATAATCATGGATCGACACTAAATTGACCCAATTTTAGCAATTTAAAAGACGTATTTGGTAAAGATGTTAGCAAAATGATTCGTCACCGAGATTGAGACCAAGTTCAGAATGTGGGTATCTAGCATGTCAAAGTATAACTACTAGTTCACTTCCGCATATCAGTTGTATCACTTTTTATAACTTAATTAATATTTTTTGGTGATTGAGACATTTAACGGAGGAACCCCAAGAGCAGATCTACTTCTAAGGCAATGGCGACACACGCTACCACTAATTATTTTTTCGTAAACGTAAAATAATTATGACTCTTAATGATGCTACTATTGTCATCCGTTTTGTATTTTATCATTGGACATCACTGCTAGAAAATTTAGAGGTTACACGAAATTCCTCACTATAATAGTAGTGGAACACAAAAACCCTTCCCATAAGTAATTGATATTGTCATGTATAACTTATTTATGGTGTTTATAAATTTAATTTTATATAATAAAAACATATTTTTATAATTAAGTCAAAGCCATAGATTTCTTTCTTATGATATTTTGATAATTCGATGGTCAATAAAAACCAAGTATGATATTATAAAAGGTCAATCGTGTAGCCAGTATTTAAGCTTTTTAGAAGAAATATTTTTCAAAAGTATGAACCTACTTGCGAACCTTTGAAACATAAAAAGTATGTTCACCGTCTTTATATACTTTGACGACATTTTTTTTCTCCATGTAATATGACAAGATATTATTCTTCTCAGTGTTTCATATGATGAGGTATCATAATGTTCAATGTTTCATTTACTTCCGATGATTCATCAAACACTCGTAACATGCTAGTTTTAGGTTGTTTTTGTATCAAAACTTGTATCGTCTAAAAGAGACGTTACAATTCAACAAAAACACAACAAATCCCACAGTGTCCAGTATATGTTCGGGTGTTATCTATAAAAACTCATAACATCTTATAACATTATCATAAAGGGCGAACATATATTCAACAATTGAGGGATTTATTGTGTTTTTGTTGAGCATGAAGATGGCTAAAACCCAAGAATGATGTTATAAAAAGTCAAAGAAACTCAAATCTTAATGCAAATCCATAGTTTCGACTCTAAGGATACTTGAGCAATTAATTAAATACAGTAGTTGGGCCTTGTAGCCCATCAATATATTTAACTGTACGTCAAGCGGCCCAGATCCAAATCGATAATGGGCTATCATGATTATCTTTTTGACTCAGAAGAACAATCAGAAGTTCAGAACTCAGAAGTCAAAATTACGATTTTAGTGGGCTAGCTTTATAGAGCCTTCAATATTACAATGAACAAGGCCCAAATATATTTATTTTGTCATTTTTTATATGATATAAATATAGGACGATAATCAATTGAGAACCACAAATATGTTACGAACCCATGAGAACCAATATAAAAATATTTGTTTACATGATTTTTTTCATCAAAACTTATGATTTAAGATATTATTACACATATGTTCATGTTCACCTTGTGAAAAGATTACATGTGAAAAATGAAATGAAAAATACTCGTAAAAAATATTCACATGGTGAAACAAATCCATACGAAACTATCATATTATGAAACAAATATATGTGAAGCAAAATATAACAAATCCTAGCATTTGATGAAAAAATATCATGTAAAAATTATTTTTTATATCGGTTCTCATGATTTATAACATATTTGTGGTTCTCATTTGATTTAACCCCTATAAATATATGTCCATTAAAACTACCTTCAAATAAAGAACTTTATTAAATTTCCAACTAAATTGTCTTTGTATGTTATTAAATAAAAGTTTCAAAAAAATATCTTTATATATTTAACTATCAAAGCTTATTACCAGGCATACACGATACACTAAGGGGATGTTTACCAAAATTTTCATTAAGTCTTGTCTGGATAAATTGTTGTTGTTGTTTACTTTTTTATCTGAATCATCGATCTGAATAACATAAATGACCGATTTACCCCTGAGTATGAATTTATATTTCTGAAACACAAAGTTATTTAAACATCAAAAATATAAATTCATAAATTCATTGATATAATCCAAAAATCAAAACATAAATTCATAAAAATAGTTAAAAATCCAAGTTCAAACACAAAGTAGCCAAGATCAAATACAAATACTTCAAATTTAAACATTGTTAACCAAAGTATTTGCAATTTCATCACGCAAAGTAGCCATACAATATTGTGATTTTTCCAACTTATCCTAATCCGCTTTTGTTGGTGTGATTCACCTGTTTGTTCCATACCTAAAACAACACATAATCCCACCATTTTTGAGAAAAAAAACACATAAATCACACCACAATTACAGATTGCATAAAAATCACCAAAAATCTGTCTAAACACATAAATCACAGATTACCAGATCACATATTGCATAAAAAACACATAAATCACAGATTGCATAAAAAACACATAAATCACACACAAAATCACAGATTGCATAAAAACCACAATCTTTATCAAACGTATGGGAACAACAACAAAAAAAAGAAAAAAAAAACATATTGCATTTTGTAGAAATGAAGATGCACACATTTGACGATATTGAGTATAATATCAGACATCACCTTCAACCAAACATTAGAATACATTGGCAAAAAGAGATGTAGCAACGAAATGAAAAGAAAAAGGAACGGTGGAGATAGCAGCGGATAAAAACGAAGGAGATAACAGTGGAAGAGGGCAAAAACGAAGCAAAAGCAAAAAAAAAACGTACCTGGAAGAGAGCAGCATCAGGAGAAAGGGCAGCAACAGGCCGCCGGCGAAAGAGAGCAGCAGCAGGTCGCTGAAGAAAAGGGATGTCGTCGATGGAGAAGGTGTGGGAGATAGGGGCTGGAAATGAAATGGGAGACGATGGAGAGGAGGTAGGGTTTACACCGTTCTTTTTTTTGGTAAGGGTAAAAATGTCACATTTTCATCTTAATGGGGACAACACCTCTAAACCCATTGTGCGAATAAGCTCATTACTGTGCGATTAAGTCACAACTAAACACCTAAAAATGCCTGCACGAATAAGTTGGTTTTCTCAATAAGCCGATTAAGTCGCAAGTAAACACACCCTAATTAATAATAATTTAAGATTAAAATTAAAATTTGCATAAGAAATATATTCTTCGAATAATCGAATGTTGAAAACCCATCAACGCACAATTAAGGAGTATGTAGGGGTGGGAGTTGAGAGTAGTTAGAGAGTGAGACGGGGGAGGGGTAATACGGAAGTGTTTAAATTAGGGTTTTACTGTAACATCCCAAAAATTAGGACAAACAACAATTTCCAAAAAACGAAAATGTGTTATATAAATGTTATGATATGAATCATCCTAAAAGGGGGAAATAAAATACGTCTGTTTAATTACAAGTTTATAATCAACGGTAAATGAGATAACAAACTATTGAAGATAAAGTTCTTCCAAGGAAATGTGTCTCAAAAATTGCTCCCCAAGCTCATTTCTATCCCGACTAGACCTTCTTGGCGACCACACCGCTAGAATCTGAGATATATATCGACACCAAACAAATGTTCAGCCAAAAAACATAGTCAGTTTGAACAAATAATATAAACCAATAAATAACGATTAAAATGATTTATAAAACCATATTTCAGTTATTTGTAATCAATGGGGAGACCCATAACACTTATCAAGTTTCATCTCAAGAGTCGATTTACCTTAGTGTCTACTCTCATGAGTATCACCACAAGGTCGGACACATTGAGCACTACGTCCAAAGCATTATCCCAAATGGCGAAGATCCTAGTGCATACCTCCAAGGTGGCACTACAAGACTAAATCTTTCTAGTGCCTACTTAAAAGGTTTATCTACAATTCCCCAATACAATTATACTCATTTACCCGAAGTAAAATGTAAATGTTGCCTATAAAAATAGGTTAGTGGTCCAACCACTATATTTCACATAAAATGAGATTTCCAAAATACTCATGGACCTCTAATTAGGTCAATTATATATATGACCTCAAATGGGTCATCTTCAAGTAGAAGAACCCAATATCATGGAACGAAGATGCAAGACTATAAACATATGATTATAAATATGGGAATATCATATATAGGCCAACTCCTCAAGTTAGGTCAATAAATCCATAAAGTGTATATTTGTATAGATGCGTGGAAATCACAAGTGACGTACTATACAATCTTCCCATTATGCTCTAGGCATGAACTTATGTTCATAAAGTCACCTATATGGTGGTTTATACCAAAAACACTCAATAAAGCTTTCAAATATACAAATATGAACAAATCATCAAGTGAGAAGAGAATATGTAACGCCCCAAAATCTGAGCCAATTTAAACCTCAAGTTATAACAGGTTATGACAATAAACACTTCAACTTATAAAAACAGACAGTGGATTAACCATCCAGAGTGTATTCACTTTACATGATCCTTCAGATAACCTATCAATCTAATTATGTTACTACAACCAGATTAATCAAGTTATCTATCAATCCATCAAAATCTCTTCTTTGTTAAAATCATCCACCTCTGCTATATCAAAACGCTCGTTCCACAACCCATTACCTCCCCGAGCTGGTACCTGGTAAGAAAACATCATTTGAAACGATTAGGCCAACGCCTAGTGAGAACATTAGTTTCCAAGATAACATTTGTAAAATCAATGTAAACAAGTTACAACAAACCTGATTATTCTTTTTCTTACCGTACAACAACTCCTTTCACTACTGGGAATCTACCCCACCTCCATAATTATGACTAATTCACCTAGTCATATTATCATATACCAGAGCCTTCTACGAATCAATCCCAGATTCTAGATCAATGCTCTCATCTAATAAATCGCAACCACATATGCCCATTTATTAGAAAGGATGTAGAGATTACAATTACTCATGTCAATCTCTATTCATCCTAAGAAATCAGGAATTACGATTACTCACATCAATTACACATTTCTTAATAATGCAAACAGGAATTACGATTACTCACATCAATTCCTTATTTCACATAAATGGGAATTACGATTACTCACATCAATTCCACATTTAACATACATACAAGAATTACGATTACTCACATCAATTCCTTATTTCACATAAATGGGAATTACGATTTCTCACATCAATTCCACATTTAACATACATACAGGAATTACGATTACTCACATCAATTCCTTATTTCACATACACACAGGAATTATGATTACTCACATCAATTCCAGGTGTTTATATCAAGCTAATGCCTATGGATCCATATCACCTAATTGTACTCACACATGTATTTACTTAATATAGATTCCTCATATCATTCAGTATGAGCCAACCTTATTCATTACACTTAACACATTCCTGCCTAGCATCGACTAGCGCAGTCTATAAACCTAACATACTATTTTTCAAGGGTATGTATGTTCAAGCTATATAATTCCCATCACAATTCCTAAATCGCATATTTCCACGATTTACATAAATGCACATTTCATTACATCCAGAAAGATACATAAAATGTAACACCCGTAAAATCCTCGTAAGTAATAGTAGGTCTAATATTTTTCATATTTTGACTTTTTAGATTATGATTGACATCTTAAGTAATTTCCGTGATCGTTACTTGTTATTTGATAATTTTCGATAGAAATCAGTAAGTTATTTCTTAAGGAAATTAAGGAAAAATAGATGATAAAGTGAAATATTAGATTTTATGGATTAGTTGGATGGGTAATTTGAATACGAGTCCAACGGTACTTTCCGGGGTAAAAACGGGGTTCTAACGAAGAAGTTACGGCTAAATTAGTGGAAGTTGGGAGGTTTGGCAAACAGAAGCTGGCGCCGATGGGTTGGCGCCGATGCATCGGCGCGGGTGATCGGCGCCGAACTCCTGACGTGCCAAAAGGGGATTAAACCCACCTCTTTACCCTTAGTCATTCATTCATTATCTTAGAACTCTCAAAACTGATAAGTTGCTCTGCTCTACATCTTGCAAATGATTCTCCATCTAAACCTAAGGTAAAACTACATCTCTTAATCTTAATCAAATTCAAGTAAGTGTTATATGAATCTTACCAATTAAACTTCAATTAGGGCTTTGCATCATTCATCTTCTTGTTGGAGAAATTAAGCTCAAATCCTCAAGATAGGGTTATTTCAATAGAAGATTTGAGGTGAGTAATTCGTACATAATTGATTGTATTATAATTATCTATCATTCCTTATCTTGATTTTGGTATTGTAATGTGAAATCTTAACTTATATGCTCTTAATGGTTAAGAGGAAACAAGAAGAATACAAGTAAGTAAAGGTGGATAATTTGTGTTATTTACTTAGTATGTCATGGTATATGTTAGTATGTAAAGGTTTGGGTTTGATATTACATCATTGGTATGTTATTATGATAATGACTTAATAGATGTCTTAATGATGAATTGATGGCTTAATGGTCAAAATGGACTTATTCTTGAATTGTAAACATGGTGGTTTATTATTGAAATCATATAGAATGTGATTTAATACATGTGGATGTATGTGAACTACATGGAAGTAGAGTTGATTATGCCAAATGGTTGGACCATTGTTAAGTGTTTAATATGCTTTGAATCTTATTTGGATTAACATATTTGGTATTCACATAATTGGAGGAGCACCTAGTATGCATTGGAGGATATATTCATACATACCGTGGGGTAAGTGTATTTGGTTCATACCTTCGGATACCGTGGGGTTTTCCGTTGTGTTATGCCTTGTGACAATACCGTGGGGTACCGATCAAGGTATATCTTCGATTATGATGTAACTGGGTAGCGATATGGACCTTCTCCATGGAATCCAATTTGTGAATGTATCGAATTGTTATTCCTACATGCTATGATTATGCTCTATGTGCTATGTGTAAACCTCACTTAGGCTTTAAAAGCCTAACACTTGTTATGTGTTTTATGTGTTACAAATTGTAGTGGTTCCGGACACAAGAAGGTCTAGAACGGGGTTGTGAGCATGGGATCATGGTTGGAGAGTTAAAGATTGGAAGATTGATATTAGAACTTCCCGACATCCTTTTGATATTGGATTGCCATAGTAGTGAGCAATCTAGCAAATAGTCCATTAGTAGTTATACATTAACTAAAGATTTGTATTAATGGTTTTGTAATGATGAAAATGTACACTTTCACTTTAGTAATGTGTACCACTCTTCCGTTTTATGGAAGTTTTTGTTAACCCCTGTTTTGGGGTGTTACAAGTTGGTATCAGAGCTCTAGTTTAAGTGAACTAGGTATGATTATAGTATGCCTAGACTTAAGCTGAGAACAATAAGATTGAAATATTGTTGAATGGGTAGATAACATAGGATGGGAGAGTGTTAGGAATTGTGAAAATACATTTGTTGAAAATTATAATGATGGTAATAAGAATACTTGTATAGTACATGTTCATAATTTCATCTAGCTAATGTTATTATGAATATGTTGTTATGTAAGTGTACTTGATCTCTATTATTATGGTAATTGATAAGTGTATTAGTACACAAAATTAGTCTGATTCTTACCTCCTTCTTGCGTGCTTGACAGACTGAAATGGTAAATACTCGTAGTCATGTGCAGCAATCGCGTGATGGTCAGTCAGCATCTGAATCTACTGCTGACCAACCTGAAAACCAAGCAACCACTAGACATTCTCCGAGACCACGTAATTTAGGCGGAGGGGCAGAAAATGTATCGAGACTTAACATTGGTACATCGAACCCAGTAGCGAAAGAAGACGCGCTTGAAACTCGGTTGAGGAATAGTATGCTCCGAGCCATGGAATCTGCTATGACTCAACAACAGGAGCGAATTATGAAGATGTTGGATGACAGAGATAACAGCATTCGACAACGCGAGACAATGGCAGAAAATGCTTTGAATGGGCAAGGTAATTTGGAAAATACTTTGAATACGGAAACAGACACGACTATTCGGGAAGGAAGAAAGGAACGGAGATGCACATACAAGACGTTTTTGGGATGTAGACCTCCAGAGTTTGCAGGAACTACTGATCCCACTAAATGTATGAACTGGATTCGAGAAGTTGAAATGTCTTTTGAAGCAAGCGAATGTGAAGACTCTCAAAAGGTTAAATTTGCATCTCATCTCCTTAAGGGTGAAGCTCTAACATGGTGGAATCTTACACGATCATCAATCGCACCGGCACTATTGGCCAAGTTCACATGGGCAGCTTTCAAAAAGAAAATTCTTGAAAAATATTGCAGTGAGCGGGCACTAGATAAGATTGAAGATGAGTTCCGTGGGTTGAAGAAAGGAGACATGTCAATTATGGAATACTCCAGATCGTTTTTAGAGAAGTTAAATTTGGTCGAACACTTAGCTCCGGACGAGAAAACAAAGATAAAGACATATCAAAGGGGATTACCGGCTAGTATGAAGACTACTTTGAGAAATGCTAAGGTTTCAACCATACAAGAGGCAATTGAAGAAACCTTGCGGATAGAAGATGATTTGGTTCAAGGAAAGTTGGAAAGTGGACCAACAAGTGAGAAAAGGAAATGGGAAGGTTCATCTGGAAATTTTCGTCAGCAAAGACCATTCTCGGGGAATGAAGTTGGAGATAATCGTAACGAGGCTAGATGGTGTAATCAATGCAGGAAATCTCACGTGGGTCCGTGTAACACTCGTCAGTATCAGGGTCCTCTAACTTGTAGTAAATGTGGAAAAGTCGGGCACTTAATGCAGGATTGTTCAATAAAGGGGGTAATTTGCTTTGAATGTCGTGAGCCGGGTCACGTGAAGAGAGATTGCCCAAGGTTGAAGACAGGCGGGTCTAGGAAACCCAAGTCAGAACCACCAAAGGCAACGGGAAGGGCATTTCAAATGTCGACTGATGAGGCTAGAAGTTCAAAGGATGTAGTGTCGGGTATTTTTCCTAAACTCCGTACCTGCGCGTGTTTTATTTGATTTTGGTGCAAGTTATTCATTCGTGTCCTTATCATTTGTTCAAAAATTGAAATTGCCTGTTAGTCAGTTAGATGAAGCTTTGTTAGTAGAAATAGCTATGGTGAAAATGTTGTGGTAAGGGATGTTTTGCGGAGATGTCCGCTAGAGATAGAAGGGAAGAATTTTCCGATAGAGTTAATGCCAATTTTGATTTGGGGATTTTGATGTAGTAGTTGGGATGGATTGGTTAGCAGAAATTCAAGCTGAAATTGTGTGTGCTAAGAAGCTAATTCGTATACCATCTTCTGACGGAAACCCTATTGTCATGTATGGAGATCGAAGGAAGGGAGAAATGGCGTTTATGACTATGTTGAAGGCGCGGAAATGTGTACAAAAAGGTTGTAAGGTATTCTTGGAATATGTAATTAATGCTAAGATGGAAAAGAAGAAAGATGGTTCAATGCGTATGTGTATAGATTATAGAGAGCTGAACAAGGTAACTGTGAAGAACAAATACCCACATTTGTTTTCTTAATCTAAGATTTCGAGGACGAAATCTATTTCAAGTGGGGGAGAATTGTAACACCCGTAAAATCCTCGTAAGTAATAGTAGGTCTAATAATTTTCATATTTTGACTTTTTAGATTATGATTGACATCTTAAGTAATTTCCGTGATCGTTACTTGTTATTTGATAATTTCTGATAGAAATCAGTAAGTTATTTCTTAAGGAAATTAAGGAAAAATAGATGATAAAGTGAAATATTAGATTTTATGGATTAGTTGGATGGGTAATTTGAATACGAGTCCAACGGTACTTTCCGGGGTAAAAACGGGGTTCTAACGAAGAAGTTACGGCTAAATTAGTGGAAGTTGGGAGGTTTGGCAAACAGAAGCTGGCGCCGATGGGTTGGCGCCGATGCATCGGCGCGGGTGATCGGCGCCGAACTCTTGACGTGCCAAAAGGGGATTAAACCCACCTCTTTACCCTTAGTCATTCATTCATTATCTTAGAACTCTCAAAACTGATAAGTTGCTCTGCTCTACATCTTGCAAATGATTCTCCATCTAAACCTAAGGTAAAACTACATCTCTTAATCTTAATCAAATTCAAGTAAGTGTTATATGAATCTTACCAATTAAACTTCAATTAGGGCTTTGCATCATTCATCTTCTTGTTGGAGAAATTAAGCTCAAATCCTCAAGATAGGGTTATTTCAATAGAAGATTTGAGGTGAGTAATTCGTACCTAATTGATTGTATTATAATTATCTATCATTCCTTATCTTGATTTTGGTATTGTAATGTGAAATCTTAACTTATATGCTCTTAATGGTTAAGAGGAAACAAGAAGAATACAAGTAAGTAAAGGTGGATAATTTGTGTTATTTACTTAGTATGTCATGGTATATGTTAGTATGTAAAGGTTTGGGTTTGATATTACATCATTGGTATGTGATTATGATAATGACTTAATAGATGTCTTAATGATGAATTGTTGGCTTAATGGTCAAAATGGACTTATTCTTGAATTGTAAACATGGTGGTTTATTATTGAAATCATATAGAATGTGATTTAATACATGTGGATGTATGTGAACTACATGGAAGTAGAGTTGATTATGCCAAATGGTTGGACCATTGTTAAGTGTTTAATATGCTTTGAATCTTATTTGGATTAACATATTTGGTATTCACATAATTGGAGGAGCACCTAGTATGCATTGGAGGATATATTCATACATACCGTGGGGTAAGTGTATTTGGTTCATACCTTCGGATACCGTGGGGTTTTCCGTTGTGTTATGCCTTGTGACAATACCGTGGGGTACCGATCAAGGTATATCTTCGATTATGATGTAACTGGGTAGCGATATTTCCATGGAATCCAATTTGTGAATGTATCGAATTGTTATTCCTACATGCTATGATTATGCTCTATGTGCTATGTGTAAACCTCACTTAGGCTTTAAAAGCCTAACACTTGTTATGTGTTTTATGTGTTACAGATTTTAGTGGTTCCGGACACAAGAAGGTCTAGAACGGGGTTGTGAGCATGGGATCATGGTTGGAGAGTTAAAGATTGGAAGATTGATATTAGAACTTCCCGACATCCTTTTGATATTGGATTGCCATAATAGTGAGCAATCTAGCAAATAGTCCATTAGTAGTTATACATTAACTAAAGATTTGTATTAATGGTTTTGTAATGATGAAAATGTACACTTTCACTTTAGTAATGTGTACCACTCTTCCGTTTTATGGAAGTTTTTGTTAACCCCTGTTTTGGGGTGTTACATAAAATACAAGGCCTCTATATACTTAACTTATCAGATCCTTGAGCCATATCAAACTTTGATACCATTTAGATATACTGGTTTCTTTACTCAACTCCCGATATGCTGTACCGGGACTCACCTGTACCGGGACTTGCCTCTACCGGGACTTCCACTACCGGGTCTTCCAACTACCGGGACTTCCAACTACCGGGACTTCCACTACCGGGACTTCCAACTACCGGGACTTCCACTACCGGGACATTCACTACCGGGACATTCAAGGTTTTGCGTACTGTCCGTTCAACAAGTCCTCAAATCGATTTAAAACATGAAATCATTTCAATCTACTCATTCTAATCAATCCTCAGTCAGTTCATACAAATATACCAAGGTTACTATAACTTAAAAACACTGATTTGTACAAAGAATCGAATGAACTCACCTTAATTGCAAAGATCCTCTTCTCTGCCCTAAACTGATTCCAATCTGCTGCTATCGATTCTGGAAATCAATTCAGCACACAAAAATCGATTTACCACCATAAATCAGCAACAAGATTTATCAGAAACTTGGGTAAAAATTCTTACCAAATGAAGAACTGAACTTCTTTTCTTCTTTCTCTCTGTTTCTTCTCTCTGCCTAATGACCGACTCAAAAGAACACAAGACTGAGATATTTACTTATCTCATCATCGTATCCAAATACACTTTCAAGATTTACAATTCACACCTCCAAGTTCTAATCTTTCCAAAAGTAACACCAAACTTTCATTACTTACATTTTATCCCTTATATGAGTTATAAAACTTCCATATAATCTCAAGGTTACACAAAATACAAATACATTCCAATTCTTATCAAAATACTAATATCGAAAATTTAGGATGTTACAGAATAATCAAACTAAAGTATGTAAAGGAAATAGTTTAACACATTTAGACATGTATCTAATTTTACAAAGCCATTAAAACTCACTTATTAGGTTTTTGAGAGAAAACCTAGAAACTTGCAAAACCCTATATTGTAGAAGAGGATGAGACTTGAAGCTTGATCTCTACTTGAATCTTCACTCTACATGGCTCCAACGACCCTTTAATGCTTCAATAAATGCACACCAAAACCCTAGGTTGTAGTGCATGAGGAGAGGGTTTGGGAAGAGAGAAAAATTGGTTTTGGTGTCTAAAAATCACACATCCAAGACCGATCTGTGTAAAATGACCAAGAATATCGGGTTGGACCAATAAATACCTAGGAGACCTCGGGCGACCATACCCATGCGATAGTGCCCAGGGAATTCTCGAAGGTCACTGATGTTGAGAATGTATCGTGGCCCCTCTCCCATCTGTGACTATGACGGGCGATTATGACCTTGTGTCAATAGCGTTGGCAATCTCGCCCAGGCCATATCCAAGATAAAAATACAATTTTCTAAGGTGTCGGTAGCTTGCACATGCATGGTCCTTATCTCAAGACTAACCTTCATAAAATAACTTAAGGTAATGTTATAAGTCAGAAGAAATTGGAGAAACTCGATAGGACCTCCTTAAATTTTCGGGTGTTACATTTACGGCCAATGAATATTGTTTTGCTTTTTCCAATTTTGTATGTATGCTATTATTTTTTATGTGTGGCCCTTTTTGTTTTATAGTAGTTATATAATATCTTTCTGTAATTGTAGTTGTCTATATCGTGTTCCACCCTTTATTTCTGTAATTTCTTTCCCTTTTATCTAACTTTTTACATCGTTTGTTAGCTTGTTTAATAACTCAAGTCTTTGATTTTCCGTCTTTACCTGAAGTTCAAGTGTTATGTGGTATTGTGGTCTCATTTTCACGGACTAGAGTGTAATTTTGAGGTTTAGAATCTTAGGCCTTCATCTCCTTTCATTTTGAAATCGGCTGAAAAACCTTGAGTGTTGGTGCGTGCGCGACTTTGGAGGTGCAAGAGGATAGAGAAGAAGCTATTGAAGAGATTGAAAGAATTCTACAAGAAAAAAATCATCTCCTCTAAGGTAAATGCTTCTTCTTAAGTGCAATACCTCCATTGTTTGAAGATTTAGGATTTTGTTAAAGGTTTTTGTTGAATCTCAATGAGAGAGTGTTTTGGGTTGATCCTTGTTGGTATAATGGTA
This sequence comes from Saussurea involucrata, assembly GCA_033807775.1. Taxonomy (NCBI): domain Eukaryota; kingdom Viridiplantae; phylum Streptophyta; class Magnoliopsida; order Asterales; family Asteraceae; genus Saussurea; species Saussurea involucrata. The sequence goes on along the minus strand of CM066321.1, from coordinate 92,534,066 downwards.
TCTAATTTGTTTATTGAGAAAATCACCATTTCTAAGGGTTTTCACATTTTAAGTTTTATATTAATAAAAGCTTCATTCAAGGATCGATTTTGTAATGACTCAAAAACCAATATAGCAATATAGCCAAAATGGTCCCAATCACACCAAAATAACAGTAATTATAACACAAGGTTTGCAGCGGTTAGACATATCCACATCTAAGATTTATCACAAGTCTAATGGTGTACTACAATGCTCTGCTAAGCCATTCCTCTCAAACGACATCACGCCTTGTAGATGAGCTGAAAAATGTTTTCAGATTTATAAAAGAGAGGGTTATGGCGGAGGTCTAGTGAGTTCACTCTAGTAATAAAGTTCACACGACAAAATATAATCATGAGCAATTTATAAAAAGTGTAGTAATGATTCACTCGATGAACTCATGCACACTTTCAACACACGTAGATGGGCACACACCTTTGACAACATATCCAAACCCACACTTGCCTTTAGATAAATGTCATGAAACGAATTCATGCATTATAGTTAGGTCACACTTTCCATATAAGCCATTATATATTCATTCCCAAAACTAATAAAATCTCTACTAGTACTTAACCGTTGCCATAATGCCATTGGAGACGCTCCTAAAAAAATGTTTGATAGGGTTAAGGTTTGGAGTTGTTACATTAAAGAGGTGCAATAAATGTCTGACGAGTGGCATGTGAGCTTTGTTTGACCAAGTCGTATTTGTACCATTTGCATCTCTGCTTGTACATTCACTTCTTTTAATTAACTACTCCATGTTACTTTTATAATAAAACTTGAACCTTTAATTATTGAAATTAGATTACGATTACAAAGGCTAAAAATAATCCAAGTTTCTACGTAATAAAAAAGAGCCTAAGGATTAACCGAAACTAAGCACATACTAAGCCCAATAAGACACATTTGCTTCATGTTGCGGCTATTCCAAAAATAGAAGAACAGTTTTGTAACTTTTACAAATATGTGTAGTTCTTATGTGAACCTATGTGATTCACGTATGAACTATATATTCATATGTGAACCCGTGTAATTCACATATGAACTTTTTTAACTAATTCTAGTAAGCACTAACGGTGGTAACAGTTTTCTACTTTACTTACTGGGTAAAATTCTTAATTATTTGACCTTGTCTTAGTTCTTACCGGAAAAGATTCTTAATCATTGTCATATTTATCCGGTAAGATAATGTTGATTTAGTAAATGTTTACCCAAATAAACGTTTGATAAACAGCCCTTAATCATTTGGAATTTCAAACATCAAATGCAAACTAATGTTGGATTTCAGAATCACCAACAATGAGTGAATTGGGTTGGACAATGTCGTCGAGGATTAGCTCCGAACATCCGGATTGGAAATGAATTTCATAATCTCTAACAATTGTTTTTGTTCTTGATTTCAAATTGGTTCACAAATTTTGTAACTTTTTTTGTTCATTTATGATGTTTATATTCTTAAAATGTTATTCAGTTTATGTTAAATAAAATTATTCAAGAACATTTACCAATCTTTAATTGTAATAACAAATTTAAGACTTATAGTTTGTTGAATGTTTTATTCACTTGAAGTAAATTATTCTATGGTGTTCAACCTATCGGGCACGGCAAAAGATGACCAATGTTAGGTTAAGAGCATTTTCAACAGATTTTTTTATAATTTTTCTAAAATAGAGACTCAAAAATGAAATTTTTTAAAAAGAATTACATTTAGTTCCAACAGATTATCTATTTTAGAGATTTCAAAACATCAATTTTTATCTATTTTAGAGAAGCTGTTGGAGATGCTCTAAGGACTTAAGGTAGGGGGCGGTGAGGGTGCTTTTGGTACACTGGACATGACAGGACAGAACAGAGATCATTGTCCCATTTTTGGCAGGAGTTTTATGTGGAACAGACAGGAACACAGTGGAACAAACTGGAACAAGGCCTGTTCCACTCCCACCCTATGGAACAAGCTGAAACAAGGTGGAACAGACTTATGTTTTTACCAATATAACCTCAAAATAAAATCTAATTGTCTTCTAAAACATCAAATACACGTTCTATTTTATATTTTATTCATTCTTTAAATTTTATTTATTTGTATTTTATCTAATGTTATATGTTCCGTTCTGTTTAATCTTTGTACCAAACGCTGAACAACTTTTCTGTCATGTCATGTCCTGTCATGTTCTGTTATGTTAGAATTGTTGAGGGATTCGATTGATAGTTAGATGAGAGACTTGAGATGGCTGAATCGGCCGGTTTTCATATATTGGGAGAGAAATACAAAAGAGAGATTAACCTAATAATAAACCCTAAGAGACCTATTTATACAAGATAAGTTACAAGGAATTACAGAAAGGATCCTGAACTATACATATTAACAATAATACTCTAACATGTTATATCATGTCTGTGTACCACACGCACCTGATGGGCGAGTTTCACAAGGGCCTTAGGGGAAAGGTTTTTTTCAAATATTATATAGGTTACCAACCATTATTCTAGTTAATAATAATGTATTTAATAGATATTTTAAAATATCCAATTATTTATTTGTAGAAAAAAGTTATCAACAAATTCAATCACTAAATACGGAAGTTGAATATGTCGTTTCGAACTTTTCCTTGTAATAAATTACGACCGAGTTTAATTCAGCATATTTGTTATATTTCATGAGATTCCTACCTCATTTAATGAAGCAGTAAATATTCACTATTCAACCACTTTATCGACATATCAGCTGGCATTAAATACCTCATAACTAAATGAATACATCATTATTATCTCCATATTATAAAATAACTTTTTATGTATCGAATACTGTTTATTAATGTATATTATGTAAAATTCAATAACTTTTAAAGATGCATATTTGAATTCATAACTAAGTGATAAACATAATTATATACAAGATAAACATGTAATCGTAAATATAAAGAATTTAAAATATAATCAACATAATTATTGAATTCTAACATATTGCTAAAAAACATTAAAGTATTAAACCTAAAATAAATTACATTATTAATAAACCTAAATTAAATGAAAATAAAATATAAATTAAACAAATTTATGATAAAAAAAAATTATCGTTTTCTCAAAACCACACAAAACCGTACAAAGACAAAATAAAATTAAATTAAACACTAACATTGAGTAGAGGTGGCCAAAAATCGGGTTCGGGCCGGGTCAAACCGGTTCCAAACAGTAACCGTGAGAACCGGGTCGGGTCAGGCAGGGTTTAAACCGAAAACCCCTGACCCGTTTAATGGTATGTAGAACCGGTTTGCATAAAACCGGGCCGGGCCGAGAACCGGTTCTGTTTCGGGCCTGCGATTTTTTTGTTTTTTAACTACTTTCTTTGTATAATAATTAATTACTAAACTTTAACAAAGAAAAATTGGATTGGAATCATTGGATCAGTAAAATACACTTTAAAAATACGTTTTATTTATAATATATATCACTAAAATACACTTTTACGTTTTATAATTTATATATAATTTTAAGTTACAAACTTACAAGTTACAATACATAAATTCTAAACATTCGAAGGTCCCGCTCCCGAACTCCCACCCGCTCCCGAACTTCCACCCCCATCACCCGGATAGTAATTGAATGGATTGTATGGAGCGTATTATGGATTCTGATCTGGATTGTAGTCTTCAAGAGTATTGTACTGCATCAGTCGTGTAATAGCCGTCTGATCGTCAAGGCGGTCGGTGTCTAGTTCTTCGTCATTGTCGTATCGGGAGACGCCACCGACACTACTAACATCAGAAGTGTCGGTTACGGACGGCGTACTTAGTAGTTCATCCGCGTCGTTTTCGAATAAGTTTTCTTCCACGCCGTCTAGATCATTCTCCAGGTTCGTTCGATTTTGAATGCGGTCTTCTCCATCCAAGTAATCCTTCAGACATACGCAGCACTCCACCGATTTTAGGGTTAATTTTGTCCGACGCTCCGATATGATCCTGCCACTAAGAGAAAAGGCCGACTCCGAAGCTACAGTACTAGCTTGGATTGTTAGTATATCAAGTGCAATAGTGGTCATAATTGGGAAACTTGATTGTTTATTTTTCCACCATTCTAATAAATCTAGGGATTCAACATCTACGACGTTTGTGAAGGATGCCGTTATAAAATTAGTACGTACGTATTGATTGAATTCACCCAAATTATCCCCATCATATCTAGCTTTTTTAGTAGATTCCATGACAACCGATTGTATGCGTTTTTTGTGAAAAATGAATATAGCGAGAGCCGAGAAATGAGAATTGTATGCGTTTTTTGCGAGAAACGAATATAGCGAGAGCCGAGAAATGAGAATTGTATGCGTTTTTTGCGAGAAACGAATATAGCGAGAGCCGAGAAATGAGAATTGTATGCGTTTTTTGCGAGAAACGAATATAGCGAGAGCCGAAAAATGAGAATTGTATGCGTTTTTTGAGTTTTGTAAGCAATGTAAGGTGGTGATGTGAACCATAACACCCCAGGTATTTATATGGGGTTGGAGGGTGAAAAATGAGCAAAAAAGGGTCAAAAATGGTATCCAACGGCTATAAAAAACGGCCCGATTTTTTGAAAAAAATCGGGTCGGGCCGAGAAAATCTGTATATATGCAAACCGGTCCCGGCTCTCGGGCTTGAAACCGGTTCTTGACCGGGTCGGGCCAGAACCGGTTCTTGGCCGGTTTCGGGTCGGGTCGGTCTGCCGGTTCGGGTCGATTTGGCCACCTCTAACATTGAGATGTATCGCACTGCATTGTGCGGGTACGCTTCTAGTCTTAAATAAATGCAACTTTATAAAATAAGCCAATATTCAACATTAGTGTTCATATTATTATATAAGTTTGTTCTAAAATAAGTGTTCATGTTATTTTTCATTGCATGGTCGTCTCAATTTTTTTGGAGACACTTTTACACCCATACTAAAACAAGGCATGTAAACAAGTCGAACTTTTAACAAGCTACTCATGTTCGTTTATCTCGAGCTTATAATAACTATCAAGCTCGAGTCGATCTCCAACATAAAATAAAGTTCGCTTAATTTGACAAGTCGAGCTTCATAACACCAATGTTCAACTCGACGCGTCAAAAACTCGGTTAAACTTTACGAGTTGAGTCGAGCTTACATTTTTTCGAGCAAGACATATATAGATGTTTGCAAACTATATAACCAAGATAAAAATAAAAAAACCATCGAGCTTGAGTAAATAAACGAGTTAATCGATCTCGAATTCGAGCTCATAAATGAGCATCGAGCTCGAGCTCAAACGGTAAAAATATATTCGAGTTTGAGCCGACTTTGAAAAAGTTAATCGAGCTCGAGTCGAGTTTGATCCTAATATTATTTTTTCAAGTCGAACTCGAATAACTTGCTACTCGATTCTACCTGTTTACACCCCTAACTAAAATTATAGATCGTTTGAAAATTAATAATAAACAAAATAAAATATAGAATTTCATATCGCATTAAAAATCTTATCAATTAAAACAACAAACTATTTAAAATGACAAAGTGAAGGGTCGTTTTTGTTTTTAATTGATAAATTTTAAAATTAAATAGCTGTTTTTGATCTTGAACAAAATTATATAGATCATCATGGAGGTTAGACATGTCCAAATGGCCGGACCGGGCTAGCCTGGACCGGGCTTTGGGCGGGCCCGGGCCCAAACACTGTTCACGGGACCGGGCTTTGGGCAGGCCCGGGCCGGGCCGGGCCTAAAACCGGGCCCAAATCGGGCTTGGGAAAAAAGTTTATTTTTTACGTTTTTTGTAAATATTATTCGTATCCACTATAAAATACTTAATTGGGTCACTCAAAAATACGTTCTATTAGAATTTCATATATAAATAAAAATACGTTCTATTAATTTTATATAACTTATAAAGATAAATACATTTATTGAATTATAAAGAAAAATACTTTTAATTCTCGTCCTCGTCCTCGTCTGGTGGATAGTATGCAAGAGTTCCGGTCGTTTTAAGTCTAGTAAGAGCCGTAGGATCATCGAGTTCATCAACATCGAGTTGTTCTTCAGGGTCGATCTCGTCGTCGTCGTAACGTGATACATTACTTTCACAATCGGTACTTGGTGGGGTACTTAGTTGGCCAGTTTCGTTTTCTTCAAGATTTTCTTCCACTCCATCAAGCTCCACCTCTAGGTTCGTTCGGTCTTGAATTCTTTCAAGACTATCCAAGTAGTCCTTCAAACAAACGCAAGCTTGTACTGACTCCGGGCTTAATCTTGTCCGACGGGGCGAAATGATCCTGCCACTAAGAGAAAAAGCGGACTCCGAAGCTACGGTACTAGCTTGGACTGTTAGTATATCACGGGCCATTAATGCCAAAACCGAAAATGCTTGTTCTCTTTCTTGCCAAAATGCTAATATGTTTAATTCTTCAAAATTATCAACTTGATTCCAAGAGAAATTAGTATTCATGTAAATTTGTAATTCATTGAGATTACTGTCATATCGGGATTTTTTACTTGATTCATTTTGCACCTCATTCATTAAAGAGGTCATTAAGTTTTTCCGGCTTTGGCGATGACCACTACTAGAAGAACCTGACGCAAATAGTGGTTGTTGGGAGGATTGTTGGTGTGCGCCCTCATGTCGGACTTTATAAATTTCAAATAATTGTAAAAACATGTTATTAAATAATGTTTTTCTTTTCATTGAAAAACTAGAATTTGTGGACGTATCTAAACCAAAATTTTGACTTATAGAATTAATTAAAACCTCAACACCGGTAACCTTTAGCCACGGGTTTAACGCCGCGGCACAAAGAAAAGAAAAAGGGATTTTTCTAAAATATTTTAACAATTTTGCTTTCATTGTAACAATCATATTTTTCCAATGGTCTTCTCTATCCTCGTACTCTCTAATTTTGTTTGATAAAATATATATTTGATTTAAAACTAGAGGGCTTGTTGGATAATAAACACCGGATAAGTAAGTTGTTGCGTTTTTAAAATCACCCAAAAGATCGTATAATCCCTCAATCACGACCCAATCCCACTCTACAATAGTATTTCGTGGGTAATGAACATTATAAAATGCATGGTAATAAATTCTTTGTGCACACAAATTTTCGATCATGTGATATGTCGAATTCCATCGAACGGGCATATCATGAGCCGGTTCCAAAGCTCTCCATCCACATTCCTCGCAATATTTTCTAAAATGCAATTGCATTGATTTACCTTTATTAAAAATTCTCCGTAACATAAGTCTAAATTTGGTTAGCGTGTCACTGCATTGTCCTAAACCGTCTTGAACGACTAAATTAATAAGGTGGGCAACACAACGTGTATGAAATATTTCACCGTTCAACATAGGGGTTAAAGCACATTTTAATTTATCCACACATGCAGTATTATTACTAGCGTTATCAAATGAAATGCTAACGATTTTATTTGAAATATTATAAAAAACAAGTGCTTTTTTTTATAATTGAAAATTGACGTTCACCCGAATGTGGCGAACCAAACGTTTCAAACGCTATTACACGTTTGACCATTTGCCACGACTCCATCCAATGTGCCGTTATACATATATAAGAATGTGCCAATCCGTGTGGTGCGCTCCACACATCACTAGTTAAAGAAATGTTGTTAGGCATTTGTTCAAACATGTTTTTCATTTCATTTTTAGCTTTTTTCCACATTTTTAATGCATCACGTCTAAGAGTTTGACGGCTTACCGGAGTGTAGCGAGGTTGTAGACATGTTTGGATCATTTTCGTCATATGCGGATTGTAGAAATGTCCGAACGGCAACCCCATTTGAATAACACATTTTGTTGTTAATTCCCGGGCCAACATGTTATCGTACGACCATATTTGACCTCGGTTGTCAAGTATGGGTTGATTTGAATCACCTCCGGACTTGAGTGCCTTGCATGCGCCATCGGTGTGCCTCTTTAAGGTCGAGTTTCCCGAGAGCGCAAGGAGAAGTCCACACCTTTTGCATTGTGCCTTTTTATTCCCGTCGGTGAGAACCACCATATTGAAATCATTCCAAACATCGGATTTTCGTCCGTGCTCGGCAAGAACTTCTCTAATTTGAGGGGTTGATGAACTACCGCTGGCCATTTTGAGTGAAGAATATAACGACTTGAACGAACGAGAAGTTGTATGAAACGAACACGAGAAAGCGAGAAATCGAGAATTGTAAGCGAGAATTGCGTTTTTTGCGTTTTTGTAAGTTGGTATCAAACTCAATACATCCACTACCTATTTATATTGTTTTGGAGGCAAGAAAAACACAAAAAAACGGTCATAAACGGCTCTTTCCAACGGCTATAAACGACTCTTTTTTGAACCTTGAACGAGCCGGGCTTTGGACCGGGCCGGGACCAGGCCCGGGCCGAGATTTTTAGCTAAAACACGGCCTGATAGGGCCCGGGGGGCTTGGGACCGGGCTTGGCCGGGCTCGGGCTTTGGGGCGGGCTGGGCTCGGGCTTCCGACGGGCTTTTTTGGGCCCAGGCCCATTTGGACATGTCTAATGGAGGTGGTTCTCAGGTTAATTAGGCAATATAAATCTGGGCTTCAAACCCAAATAAAAATTGGGCCCCAAGATTTGGGTCCTTGTTCAAAAACCAAGATTTAACACGCTAAATTACTAATAGATGGCTCTGTATGTTTGTTTCAAAATAAATGTTCACTTTCAAAAATAAAAAACTAGATTTTCGAACCCGATGTACGATAACTACCATTTTAGATCTTATTTCTTGTTTTGCAACAAAAGTTTTTCTCTAACATGAATGTTGGTGCAAGTGTACCACATCTCTATATATTTATATATATTTATTTTGATGATTACAAACACAACGCATTATTGTTTATCTAACAAATTAATCCAAGTGTGCAGTTGTTGAAGAACACGAAGATTTAATCTGAAGGGTTCAAGACGGAAGTGTTTACGTCGTCATTATTGTTTATAACTAATAATGATAAACACCCTAAAATAATATACCACTTGGATATTTCTAAAAACCCATAAATTAATTTTAATAAAGGTTTTAAGAAGATCAGCAAGATTTGGTTGCAGTTCTGGAAAGTTTTCATTCCTGACGCCGGTATACCGTGGGGAATACCCGGTATACCGCGGGTACACCAGGCCGGTATACCGCGGCTGTTCAGCCGGTATACCGCGGCAGGCCGTGTACAATTCCTATTGGTTGAAATGGCTTTTCCTGACGGCGGTATACCGCGACGGTACAGCCGGTATACCGCGGGTACGTTTTTCCAGAAGTCAACTTTGCATGTAGCCGTTGTGTACCAGTGTGCTTTCTGACCGCGGTATACCGCGGTGTGCAAGGCGGTATACCGCCAGGTCATGTGACCGTTGGAGCTTCTTGGTATATATGAAGCATGCTGTTGATGAAGACTTCAGACCTAAGAATACAACCAACAGTAACAAGCACCATTAAAAGTCTCAGCTCTCTCACTCTCACTTATTTATATATATATATTTTATAAAACATTTTTTATAAAATATCCAAGTGTGAGATATTATACAAGAGTGATTACCCATTGTGAGTTATACTCCTCTTGTAAGTTTTTGAATAACGGGTGTGTGATCCTGTTTATCTCATAGCAGAAGCTTGAGAAACTATTACAATACCTTTGTACTTGGTTTGTATTTCTACCGTAAAGAATACATTTATTGGATCGTGTCGAGAAGTGTCTCGGCTGCTGGTTTATCACAGTTGGTGGTAAATCAGTAAATCTCTGTGTCAAGTATCTCTATCCCTTATCTCTTTATTTATTCCGCTGTGCTTTATTATATTTATTTATATAAACTGCTTTGGATTTATATTTATTTATATAATCTCTGTGCATTTTAATTATATCTGTTTATATAATTGTTGTGTATTTACTATTTGTATACTCTGATTTATTTATACTGTTTCTGTACTGTATTTATTTATAAAAGAATTTTTGAAAGTAAAAGATTTTAAATACAACCTTACCCCCCCCTAGGTTGTCTAACATTTGGTATCAGAGCGGGGCTTTCAAAAATTTTCTGTTTAAATTTTTAAAGTCATTTCTTTAATTTTTTTTTAAATGGCTCAACAAACTAATTTTGTGTTCTCTAAAACTCCTTTGATAGATACTGAAAAGTTTGGCATTTGGGCCGAGCTATTTGAATGTCACGTTCGTGGCAAAAGTCAAAAAATTTGGGATATTATAGAAAATGGGAATTTTAACCCTACTATTATAAAAAATAATGTTATTGTTGATAAACCTGTTAAGGACTGGACTCCCGCTGAAGAATCTCATTATTGTTTAAATTTTGAAGCTAAAAATATATTATATGCTGCTTTAACTTCCGATGAAATAGAAAGAGTTTATACCTGTAAAACTGCTAACCAAATCTGGCAAAGCTTGAGTGACACTCATCGTGGAAATACTCAAGTTAAAAGTTCTAAAATAAACATTTTAGTTCATGATTATGAACTGTTCGAAATGTCAAAAGATGAGTCAATCGACTCAATGTTTAAACGTTTTAACCTCATTATGACTACTTTGAAGGGATTAGGTCGCACTTATCCTAACGAAGACTATGTAAGGAAAATTCTTCGAGCACTTCCTTCGGAGTGGATGGCAAAAATCACATCCTTGGAAGACTCCCGAGATCTCGCAACTATGAAGCTCGATGATCTCATCGGCAATCTTAAAGTGCACGAAATTGCACTAAGAAGAAATCAAGTCCGGGAGCAAGTCAAAAAGAAATCCATCGCTCTCAAGGTCGTTGCCTCAAAAGAAAAGGAAGAGGAGGAAGATGCAAGTTCATCCGATGATGAACCCGAAAATCTTGACGATTTAGTCAAGTTGGTAAGAAAACTTTCTAAACTTCTTTCTAACAAAAAGTTTGCCAATATTGATAGGTTTCAAGAAAATGAAGACTACCGTCGTGGTAGTAAAAACCAAAGTCGCAACGTCCACAAAAGTGAAGACAAATATGACGAATCTAGCGACGATGAAAAAGCCAATAAAAAGAAAGGCTTTTGCTATGTGTGTGGTGACAAGGATCACTATGCAAGTGTGTGTCCAAAACGAGCAAAACAAATCAACACACCAAAAGCTCTCGTTGGAGGCGCGTTGAGCGCAAGCATAAATGAGGCCAAAAATTTTTGTTTCATGGCCGACCATGATAATGAGGTATCTTCATCATATTCTTCTAAAAATAATTATGATAATAATTATAGTGATAATTACTATAGTGACGATGAAAATAATCTTGACGAATTATATAAATCATTTCATGCTATGGCCGCTCTCGCAAATAAATATAAAGATGAAATTTCTAATTTAAAAGAAACCGTATCTGTATATAAAAAGGAAATAGATGACGGTAAACAAAAATCTGCTTATGATTTAGATGTTATCACTAAATTAGAAAATAAATTAAGTGAAAAAGATATTTGTAAATCTTGTGTTATTTTAAATGATAAAATAGCATGCTTAAGTGAAAATAAAAATGAAAGTGTTGCATGTACAAAATGCGAGTCTCTTGAAAATGAAGTTGCATATTTAAATGCTAAATGTAAATCGCATGAGAAAAATGACTTATTAGCAAATGCTTTTAATAGTAGCAATGATAAAGTGCTTAAAATGCTAAATATATCAAATCGTATAAATTGCCGAAAAGGCATTGGTTCAAATACGTGTATTGAAAAATGTGATTGTATGCCAATTAAAAAGGTTTTTGAAAAACCTAAATTTGTTGTTAAAAATAAAACGCAAAAACCCCCATATATGTCAAAAATGAAAAATGTGAATTATGGGAGGAAACCGTATGCTCGCATGTATAATAGTAATTTTTCTAGACCTAATGCGAATATAAATGCTTCATTTTATGTGTATGATAAATACAATCGTAAAATTAAAATGGTTAGAAAATGGATTCCGAAAGGAATGTTTAATGTTGATAATCCCGGTGGGATGCGTTTGTGGTTTTAAACCATTTATATGGCTTTGTATGTTTGTCGTGTTTGTTTTATGTCGACAACATATTTTTTTGCAGTTTATGTTTTATACTAACTGTTAAAAGGACCCATATGAAAAGGGTACCACGAAATATTTTCTTTGCCTTTTGTAGGTGTTTCCTGACGAGGATATAATACGTGGTTTCCTGACGAGGATATAATACGTGGTTACCTGCCGAGGTTATAATACGTGGTTACCTGCCGAGGTTATAATACGTGGTTACCTGCCGAGGTTATAATACGTGGTTACCTGCCGAGGTTATAATACGTGGTTACCTGCCGAGGTTATAATACGTGGTTACCTGCCGAGGTTATAATACGTGGTTACCTGCCGAGGTTATAATACGTGGTTACCTGACGAGGTCATAATACGTGGTGATTTTTTTTTAATCACATAAAATTAACCGAAAATTGAAGCCTTAAGATCCGTTTTGGTGCAAGTGTTTCTTTTTGGTTATTTTGTTTCATGTCATTTATTATGCTTATTTTATCCCTCAAATTTTATAAAATCAAATTGATATCGTTATTAATTTGAGGGGGAGCGTTTTAGCTCTTTTACCCATGAGTTTATGCTCTCTCAAATATATGCATATTTTGAGGGGGAGCATCTCTCGAGAGGAAGCATACCGTCTTTCTTGACCCTTTTTGTTTCGACAAACGGGGGAGAGAAACCGCATATGCTCTTGCTTAGCGGTTGTGTTTGTCATCATCAAAAAGGGGGAGATTGTTGGTGCAAGTGTACCACATCTCTATATATTTATATATATTTATTTTGATGATTACAAACACAACGCATTATTGTTTATCTAACAAATTAATCCAAGTGTGCAGTTGTTGAAGAACACGAAGATTTAATCTGAAGGGTTCAAGACGGAAGTGTTTACGTCGTCATTATTGTTTATAACTAATAATGATAAACACCCTAAAATAATATACCACTTGGATATTTCTAAAAACCCATAAATTAATTTTAATAAAGGTTTTAAGAAGATCAGCAAGATTTGGTTGCAGTTCTGGAAAGTTTTCATTCCTGACGCCGGTATACCGTGGGGAATACCCGGTATACCGCGGGTACACCAGGCCGGTATACCGCGGCTGTTCAGCCGGTATACCGCGGCAGGCCGTGTACAATTCCTATTGGTTGAAATGGCTTTTCCTGACGGCGGTATACCGCGACGGTACAGCCGGTATACCGCGGGTACGTTTTTCCAGAAGTCAACTTTGCATGTAGCCGTTGTGTACCAGTGTGCTTTCTGACCGCGGTATACCGCGGTGTGCAAGGCGGTATACCGCCAGGTCATGTGACCGTTGGAGCTTCTTGGTATATATGAAGCATGCTGTTGATGAAGACTTCAGACCTAAGAATACAACCAACAGTAACAAGCACCATTAAAAGTCTCAGCTCTCTCACTCTCACTTATTTATATATATATATTTTATAAAACATTTTTTATAAAATATCCAAGTGTGAGATATTATACAAGAGTGATTACCCATTGTGAGTTATACTCCTCTTGTAAGTTTTTGAATAACGGGTGTGTGATCCTGTTTATCTCATAGCAGAAGCTTGAGAAACTATTACAATACCTTTGTACTTGGTTTGTATTTCTACCGTAAAGAATACATTTATTGGATCGTGTCGAGAAGTGTCTCGGCTGCTGGTTTATCACAGTTGGTGGTAAATCAGTAAATCTCTGTGTCAAGTATCTCTATCCCTTATCTCTTTATTTATTCCGCTGTGCTTTATTATATTTATTTATATAAACTGCTTTGGATTTATATTTATTTATATAATCTCTGTGCATTTTAATTATATCTGTTTATATAATTGTTGTGTATTTACTATTTGTATACTCTGATTTATTTATACTGTTTCTGTACTGTATTTATTTATAAAAGAATTTTTGAAAGTAAAAGATTTTAAATACAACCTTACCCCCCCCTAGGTTGTCTAACAATGAACTTATTGTTCAACTTACAGGATGACTTGATTCATACATTCAATTGTACCCGACTATTCTCTAGTCTGATATTTAATACGACTAGAACAAAACTAGACAAGTTATATATATATATAGAGAGGAAGGTTCACGTGAGGAGCGCATCAATTTAAGAGAACGTGAGGAGCACTCTCATGCTTCTGATCACATATGATTTACAACCCTAAAAAATCGGATTAACTCGAAAATTCGCGCAAAAGTGGCGCGAGGTGGTTCGCGAGGTGGTTCGCGAGGCGTGCAAGTCGCGGATCATTAATGATTTTAGTTGTAAATCATATGTGATTCATAACTGTCAATTGCTCCTCCAGATCAGTTGTGAATCACATGTGATCCACAACTGCCAATCACATGTGATTCATAACTGTCAATTGCTCCTCACGTTCTCACGTTTTGGTACACTCCTCGTTTGAACCCGCCTCTATATATATATATATATATATATATAATGTTTAAAAATTTAGACATAATTAAACGAAAACGGTAAATGATCAAATTACCACTCAAATGTTGTTATGTTTTTCATTATTATCCATTATTGTTTTTTAAGGTTGTTAACTTTTCTTGTGAAATACATGCCATTCAAGAACACAATTTTTAAGAAATTGATTAGCGTTGAACAAAAACCAAAGAACCACTGAAGAGCAAATCGGTTTCGTATGTAACAATTCATCCGGTAAACGCTAACCGTGACAAGAGTCATCGTCATCACTTACCAGGATAAGACTTTCGGTCACTTCATTCGCTCTTCCTATGTAAAAATTTTGGTCATTGGCACATCAATTCGGTAGGTAATGTGACTTGGTAGAGTAAGCGTTCATGTTCATTCAGGAAAACAATATAAAGATTGAATTGAAAATAAAAATAAAAATAAAAATAAAAATAGTTTTTTATTGGAATGATGAAATGGAATAAAATTAAAAAGTTGATGTGGTTGTAGTTTGACCAAGGTCAATTGACCAGGTTTATATTGATATGAAACCGACAAGACAAGGTTCGTTTTGTTTAATAATTAAAAAAGTCAAAGGGTGGAAGAAAAGCTGTATGAATTGGAGTGTCTCACGGAGTGATCTGCGGCACCATTGTTTTTGGTAAGTACAGTACAACCCCTCCCACGGTTTCGTATGTATGTATGTATGTATGTATGTATGTATGTATGTATGTATGTAGTTCCCGTCAATAAAGATTAAGGGCATTCTCGGAAACTAATAAATACTGCAACATGTTTTTTATAATCAATAAAATTTATTTAAATATCTTTAGAATGGGTCCCGTGTTTGTGGCTCTTGGGTGATGGAGGAGTCTTTACGGTTAAGGGTTATTATATTTTTAGAATCAGTATTCGACTACTTAAGGTCAAAATGTTGTATTTTGAAAGTGCTCAAGACACGATTCTCATAGATTATCCCCCGAATTTCTATCAATTTGGCTTCCACTTCGTTTTATGTATGAGATGTGGGCAAGACATTGAGTCGGTTGATAATTGTTTTGTATGTTGTAGAGTGGCTTCAAGCATGTGGTCGGTGTATTTAGATGGTAGGGGCTTGGTTCGATAAGTGCAAACTCTATAGCAAACATTCTTCTCTCTCTCTCTCCTACTTGTAAAAATAGGTGGCAAGCACTAGTTTGGGTAACATTATACGTCATTTGGTGCTTACAAACAAAATATGGTATTTGAAGAGAGGATATATCCACATTCAATTTACAATTCGAGATTCAACTTCTTTCATTCCAAAGATTGGCTAATGGCCCTAAAAGTTTTAATGTCTCATGGTTGCATTGGTGTGCAGGCGGGGGCAGGGGCGGATTCACTTGCCTATTAGTGGGGGAAGGGCCCCCATGAAGAAGGGAAAAAAAGAAAATTTTAGTGTAAAAATTTAGATTTTTCGGCTTCATAGCTTAACGTCCCCCTAGTACGTTTTCGTCTGGGACCCCATAAACAAAAAAAAATCATCGAAATCAACCAAAAAATCAAAACTAACTCTCAAAATCGACTAAAAAAGCAAAAAAGTCTTTCAAAATCAACAAAAAAACCTTAAAATCCCTTAAATTCAACCAAAAAAAACTTTTAAAAGCTCTCAAAACGTTGGATTTAGGCTAAAAATACATCGGACAACTTTACGGACATTTAAGCTACCTTAAATGTGCCCCCACCAGGAAAAAAATCCTTGATCCGCCACTGGGCGAGGGTAGCAATAGCGATTTATATGTGGTTGAGTTGATTTGGACCGTCTGAATTCTACTTTTTTTGTCCACTTACATGCTCGGTTTTGGTTGTTTCTCGTGGTGGTTGGGTTAAAGATTCCTTGTTGTGCTTCCTTGTAGGTTTTTAGTTTGCTTGTGTTTGTGTGGTGGTTTTCCCCATTGCTTTGTTTTTGTTAATTTTCTCTGTCTTGTTTGATTTGGTTGTTTTTACATCTCGTTGAAACTTTTTTTGTTGTGGTTATTTTTGAATTTTGTTTATTTATCTGGGTTTAATAAAGGTTGGCCTTGTCGAGAAAAAAAAAGAATCAAAAGAAAATGAACAAGGTGAAATATGATTTATGTTTCTTCCTAAAACTTTCCTTCCTAACGTCGACAAAAAGGAGTGTGCGACAAAAGCAGGAAAATAAATAAAAAGTAGAAGTGTAAATGGGTGTTAAGTATGGTGGTTTGAGACCATTTGAACAACTCAATTCAACTAGTTTTTTGGTTTGGAAAATCACAGCTTATTCAACCCTTTTTATTATTATAACTCGCAATCCACCCATTACATGTCAGTTTGGGTTGGACGGTTTGAACATGTGTTTTAACCACAAAAACATTACAATCATCCAGGTCAATGCCAAATCGTCTAAACATAAGTATCAAAATACATATTATGATCAAATGAACTCAAATAACACCATCGATACGACAAGGATTTTCAACTTATCTGACTCCGATGTTGTTTTAGTTTTGACTTTGTTCATGTTGTCCTTACAAGAACAAAGTTAGACTCATTGAACTATTGGATTAGTAGGAGTATATGTGCTACTTAATGGGAAAGAATATTAATTTCGTAGTCCACTACGTACTCGGTTTTGTTAGTAGACATTTGTTAACATGAATCTAATCTATAACCTATCATACTTTCATCAGTTTGTATGTATTATATAAATCAATTAAACATCGGGCTAAATTCAGTTGAGTTAGTCGATCCATGTTTCGAATTGGATTGGACGAGTTAAGGGTTTGGTTGGGTTTTTAATTTTTTATGCACCCATATATATATATATATATATATATATATATATATATATATATATATAGGGGTTAAATCTAGTGAGGACCAAAAAAAGGTTAAGGACTTAAGAACTAATCTAATCCATTGATTAGAATAAATCAAGGGTTATCAAACAAAAAGCATTTTTATAATTAAAGCAAAAAACAATGGTAGTTTTGAGAATTTAAAAGGGCATTCAAGGGTATAATAGACATTAATTTAATAATTACAAATTGCACTTCTCTTTTACATCACCTGCTACTCTTTCTTTCACATCGCCTCCTTCCACTTTTCTTATGGCACACTAGGTTTCACGACAGACCACACATCTTCTTTTCCATAACCATCGTCTGACGTCGGTGGCGCCGCCATTATCTACCGGTGTTACCAACAATCGACGGAGGAGCTTGGTGAGGATGACGATATGGATTTCAGAGCAGAAGATTGAACCTTTTTATGTGGAGAAGGGCTTATCGCCGGAGAAATAATCGGAGGTTGTATCTCCAAGTAAAAGATCAAGACGACGCCAAAGATGGAACTCCGGTGAGTGGTGAAAAGGTAAAGTAACTGTAATGGCAGAGTTGCAGACTACGACAAAGGATCGATGAATGAATGCTTTCTCGATCTGGGTTTCAATTTTTTTGAAACACGAAAGATCACATCCACCGTCTCTGACTGAAAACTCCCCAAATCATTCATCAATTTCATCACAAAAACTTTGATTTCTCTCTCTAAACCTCATATGGTGAGAGAATAACATATGTTCTTCATCGAATTAAAAGTCAATCTAGCAATCTCTTCTCGATTTTTGATTTTCTCTATATTACAAAGAAGATTGTTAGCGATAACAATAAAGTTTTTTAGTTGATTAATATCAAATTCTTGTTTTTAGGGGTTTTTTCAAGATTGGAAGTATGTTTCCAGATTGGGGTTTTTGTGTTTGATTTTTCAGATCTGGTAAATTTGTGTGTTTCATATGATGAATTTGTGTGTTTCTTTAGGTGAATCTATGTGTTTCATTTGGTGAATCTCTACGTTTCATATAATGAACCGATGTGTTTCATTTGTTTCATCTGGTGAATATGTATGTTTCATCTAGTGAATATGTATGTTTCATCTAGTGAATCGATGTGTTTCATCAGGTGAATATGTATGTTTCATCTAGTGAATACATGGGTTTCATCCGGTGAAACGACATATTGATGAAATAACATGTGAGTTTGTGTTTCATATGGTGAAGTGTGTTTCACGTGATGAATTTATGTTTCACCTGATGAAGAATCCGTGTTTCACTTGATGAAGAATTTGCGTTTCACCTAATGAAACTGTTTCACCCGGTGAATTGTGCATTTCATACGATGAATTGTGTATTTCACATGGTGCATTTCATATGGTGAATTGTGTATTTCATATGGTGAATCTATGTGTTTCATATGGTGAATATGTGATTTTCATTTGGATTGCGTTTCGGCTGGAAAATCATTATGTTTCATATGGTGAATCTGAAGTTGTATGTTTCATCTGGTGAATCTTGTTACCAAAATGACAATTATGCTCTTTTTTTAATTAAAAACAACTTTTAATTAAAACATTAGGATCAAAACCAAATTAAGGCTTAGATCACTCCTCACGGTTCTTAACCTTTTTATGGTTTTCATTTGATTACCGTCCTATATATATATATATATGTATATAAATGACATTTTTCATTATTTAATATGGTTACGGGAAAATTGTTCATCTTCCAATCCATCCCTCTCATTCAATAACACAAATAAATAATTTTTTATTATCTATCTTTTCCTTTTCATTACTTCCATTCATTTTATTTCTCTTCTCAAGTTCGATAACAATGATATTTTTGTAGTTTTTTTAATTTTTATAAATAATATTTGAAATTTTTATTAATACGAGTTTTTTTTTGATCGGTTAAACATACTAGAAGATAATGAAATTGGACCGGATTAAATTATAGTTTTCATGTTAACCCCGTAATCGACTCTTCCATTTCTACCGGGCATTGTTAAAATCCGAAAACCAAATCATCTTTAGGACATTACATGAAATAAGCTAGAGGAGATCTACGCATCGTAAAAATATTTGAACTCTAGGAATTTACGTAATTTCACTTGTCATGATACAACGTTGGGTTTGTTGATCATGGAATTTGTGGGCGGAAGTTGTATAGTGTCCGTATCGTTTTACCCTGAAAATGCATAGCATAAATACATAAACCATCGAACATTTAGAAATTGGTTACCTACATTTTTTAACCAAAAAAAAATTATATGTAATCGCCTGTGGAGGGTTTAAAGGAAAAACAATAACTTAAATCAGTGTTATTGTTCCCAAACCAAACGTCATGCGTATACCTTGCACGCAACACCATCGCTCCCCTCGCCGCCTTAACGTCGTCTGCTCTCTATCACCTCCCATCACTTGGCCTCGATCATCGATCTCCTTTTTATCGACTTTTTTTGTTTTTCGGTTCCCACTTTTTTGGTTAGTCTAACTTTTTTTTACTTTAACATCTTTATTGTCTGTAGTTAAAACGATGTAAATAACTAATTTTTTAAAAATGAGTCTGATTATTTATTTGTTTAAAAAATGTTTAAGAAACTTAATCAAAAGTTTAATAATTTATTTAAAAAAATCAAAACTTAATTATCCGAATAAACTTAAAAAAAAAGAATTACAGAAATAAAATTTCATATGAATCGTAGAATTTGGCGGGCGAAAGATGAAGCTGAGCCAGTTGTCTTCCACGTGTCGAATAATATCTAGGACGGGTCTCCAATCCCCACCGTTGGATTTGGTTTGTGGCGGGAAGATCCATGAGAACCCTACCATGTTGGCGCCAGAGGTCATGGGGTCGGAAGTTGTTAAAAATAAGTCAAACCTTGTTCAAATGGCTCAATCTTCCCTCTTTTACATCATCAACTTTAAGGGACCCAACTTTAAACAATTTTGCCATAAACTTTAAAATAAAAATTCATTACGTTTTTTTGGTTTAAAACATAAATACAAAATAATATATCAAATGTTATACAAAATATAATAAAACCGATAGAATCATTGACGGATTTAGAAACTTTTTCATACGGTGGCACCAAAAATTTTCAAACGATTTTTATCGACATGTGTCTTTTTTACCAACGTTCAATATCGACCAATATGTTTTTAGCCAAATTTCGGTGTTTCGGGGGATTTTTAAAGTTTTTGGCTTGATTTCAAGTTTTTTTTAACGATTTTGAGAGATTTTTTCAGTATTTTTGGTTGATTTCAGGAGTATTTTCCGGGTTTTTTTGGTTGATTTCAAGGGTTTTTTTGGTTGATTACGAGATACGGTTGCATTCCAAAAGAATACGGTAGCACCTCCTAAAACGATACGGTTGCACCTTTCACGAAACCAAAAACTTTTACCCTTCACTGGAGAAATGATACGATGGCACGTGCCACCGTGTGCCATTATAAAGGTCCGTCCATGGATAGTGTTAGAATCGGATAGTCGATTGATAGATTGAGAGACAAACTTGAGGTGGCTGAATCGGCCGGCTTTCATATATTGATAGAGTATTACAAAAGAGTGTCTAACCTAATTATGAGAGAAAGAGATCTATTTATACAACCTAAGTTACAGTATTTACAGACTAGCCCTTGTACTATTCATATATACAAATATAACTCTAACACCCCCCTCAAACTCAAGTAGGGGAAGAATGAGCCAAGTTGAGTTTGGAAACAAGATCCCGAAAACGCCCTGGAAGATGAGCTTTGCTGAAGATGTCTGCGATCTGATCAATGGTTGAGATTGGAAGAAGTTTAACCGTTTTGCGAAGAACATGTTAACGAGTGAAATGACAGTTAATCTCGATGTGCTTTGTACGTTCATGAAAGACATCATTGTGAGCAATCCGAATAGCACTATTGTTGTCACACCACAAGGGTGTTGGGGAAAATTGATGAGCCCCCATATCAGATAGTAGCCAGCGTAGCCATACGAGTTCTTGTGTAGTGTCAGCTAAGGCTCGATATTCCGCTTCAGTGCTAGACCGAGCTGTTAGTGATTGTTTCTTGCTGCGCCAGGAGATAAGAGAGTCACCAAGGACTAAACAGTAGCCGGTGGTGGAACGACGATCGGTTATGTCACCATCCCAGTCAGCATCTGAGAAGGCACGAAGAGTTAGGGATGATGTGGATGAGAAGTGAAGCCCATGAAACATTGTCCCTTTGAGGTACCAAAGTATACGAAGAGCAGCGGCATAGTGATCTGAGCATGGAGCAGCCATGAACTGGCTAACTATATGAACGGCATAGGCAAGATCTGGTCGAGTAACAGTCAGGTAGACCAGAGATCCAACTAGTTGACGGTACCGTGTAGGGTCCCGCAGAGGGGTTCCAGCATTGGGAGCAAGATGTAGGTTTTGCTCAATAGGTGTAGATGCAACTTTGTTGTATGTGATTCCAGCTTTGGACAACAGATCGGAAATATACTTAGCTTGACAGAGATAGATGCCAGAAGAGTCTGACAGGACTTCAAGGCCAAGAAAGTAGTGTAGTTTACCAAGATCTTTCATCTCAAAGCATGAGCTGAGAGACTGTTTGAGATGGGTGATACCTGTAGAGTCACTGCCGGTAATGATCATATCATCAACATATAACAGGAGTAAGATAGTACCTGCAGCAGTAGTCCGAGTAAACAGGCCAGAATCATAATTACTCGGAGAAAACCCCAAGGAGATGACAGTATTGCTAATTTTTTCAAACCAAGCACGAGGAGCTTGTTTGAGGCCATAGAGGGCTTTTCGAAGTCGACATACATGACCCTGACGAGAGGTCACACCTAGAGGGAGTCTCATGTAGACTTCTTCTTCAAGATCGCCATTTAGAAAGGCATTCTTGACATCCATCTGGTAAAGTGGCCATCTTTTGGTGGCTGCTATGGCGAGAAGACTACGAACTGATGTGACACGAGCCACAGGAGCAAACGTTTCCTCGTAGTCATTGCCATATTCTTGGTTGAAGCCTTTTGCCACAAGACGTGCTTTTGTATCGATCAATGGATCCATCAGACTTGGTTTTGATTCTGAATACCCATTTGCAACCAATGGGTGACTTGCCCGGTGGGAGAGGAACAAACTCCCATGTATTGGCTTTGTCAAGAGCCTGAAGTTCTTCAGTCATAGCTTGCTGCCATACAGGGTTAGAAGCAGCTTCCTTGTAGGAAGTGGGTTCATGGTTGGACAACAAAGTGGCATAACAACGATAATCACGAAGGTGAGAAGGAACTTGTCTTACCCGATCGGAGCGTCGTACTTCAACTTGTGGTTGAGAGGAGCTAGGATCCATAGACTCAGCGGATGGCTCAGAAGTAGTCCTTGGAGTTGGTGCAGATGATTGATCATGATCAGATGGCACAAATGGGGCAGGTAAAGGTTCAGATGAGACAGGTGAAGGTTCAGATGGGACAGATGAAGGTTCAGGTTGAGAAGAGGCGGAAGGAGATGGAACAGATGATGAGGAGAGTATGGGATCTAATTGGAGCGAGTCCAATGAGATAGATGTGTCTGTGAAGAAAGAAGTAGAAGGAGCTGGTGTGTCCTGAAATTTTGACACCGTAGAGAAGGAAAGATGTTCCCAGAAGGTGACATGATGGGATATACGAAGTCGCTTAGAGACTGGATCCCAACAACGATAACCTTTATGTTCAATTCCATAGCCAAGGAAGCAGCATAATCGAGAACGAGGTTCGAGTTTGGTGTGCTCATGAGATTGCAGCTGAACAAAGCAGGCACAACCCCACACTTTGAGGAGTTCATATGCAATAGAGACTCCATAGAGTACTTCATACGGAGACTTTTGATTTAGGATGGGAGTCGGGTGTCGATTGATGGTGTAGACAGTCGTGAAGGCTGCTTCACCCCATAAGCGTTCTGGACACTTGGCTGATATTAACAGAGTACGGACAGTGTCTAGGATGTGACGGTGTTTGCGTTCGGCACGACCATTTTGAGGAGAGGTGCCGGGACAGGAGTATTGAGAAAGAGTTCCCTGAGAGTGCAGAAAGGATAGGAGAGACGATTCTTTGTATTCCATAGCATTATCTGCTCGAAGAACCTTTATAGGTTTGGAGAACTGGGTTAGAATCATAGGAGGGAATGTGATATAAATTTTGGGTAGTTCTGAACGTTTTTTATGAGATAAATCCATGTAAACCGTGTGTGATCATCGATAAAAATAACAAAATATCGAGCACCTCCCATAGACGGGTGTGGTGCTGGTCCCATACATCAGAATGAACAAGATCAAAAGGAGCAGCAGATTGAAATTCATTAATTTGAAAAGGTAAAGCATGATGTTTGCCAAATTGACAAGATAAACAAGAAACATTTTCAGATGAAGTGTTTCCTATCAATCCTGAACTAGCTAACACTTTGATTCTAGCTAAAGATAAATGGCCTAGGCGCGCATGCCATAGTTCAAAAGAAGGAGTACTAGAAACGGAAGCCGCAAGGTTTGATGAAGGTAATGGAAGACGGAGGTAGACCACTTCAACCATCCGACCAACTTTACGGCCTACTCCAAGGATCTGCTTGGTATTTGGATCCTGCACAACACAACCAGAAGGGTGAAACAAAACGATTAGACCAGTTTCCATAAGCTGAGTAATTGAAATCAGGCTCAGAGATAAGTTAGGAATATGTAGCACATCAGATAATTGAATGTTGGGGGTAGATACAGTCCCACTGAAAGATACAGGTAAACGAGTATCATCAGCGGTACGTACTGACGAGAACATGCTGGAAGTTTGTTTGGAAACAAAACCGTCAGCCTTAGGTGTCATGTGGTTACAACAGCCAGAGTCAAAAAGCCAAGGGTTACCTGATGCAGAGGTATTGTATTGAGAATTCATACCCATAGAACCTGTCATGAGTTGCTCCATGAGCTCTTGATTTCGACGCATGAGTTCCATAAGGTCAGGTGTGGAGTTGTTAATATGTTGTGTCGGAACTGCTGGCGATGGGGAATCTTGGGTGATCGAGCCAGCAACTGATTGAACTCGAGACTACGGCCTTTGGTTACTGAAGTTCTTTGGATGTTTTGGGCAATCAGACCCATAGTGACGTGGGTGTACGATCGCACACCAGCGACATTTCCGAACTGGACAGTTGAGAAGAAGATGAGAAGTAGAATGACAGAATGTGCATTCACTATTGTTCCCCTTGCCCGCAGATTTAGACTGGTCTTTGTTGCCCCATTTACCTTTTGGTTTTCCTGAGTTGAAAGTGTAGAGCACAGTACCTGATGGTAGTGGAAAACGCTGTTGAAGACGAGTTTCTTCACTTAGCAGTTCAGTGATAGCTTGTTCAAGGGTAGATAATGGATGCCTATGGAGAAGCGAGACTCGAACGTTTTCAAAGCGATCAGTGAGACCCATGAGAATAGTAATCAAATGCAGTTGGCTGAAGTAAGCAGTAAACTTCCGAGTAGTTTCATCAAAAACTTGAGGTGCACCCAGGCTCAGATGATCTATAAGAGCTTGCATCTCAGAGATGTAGGAGTTGATAGACTGATCAGACAGTTGCCTTTTGTTCTGGAAGGTAGTCCACAACTGGTATTGATGGGATAAACCTGTAGAAGTGTACCTGTTTGCAAGGAAATCCCATAGTCCTTTTGCTGTGGTATAGCCGAGGAATTGCTGCTTGATCTCAGTAGTGGTAGAGGCGTTTATGAATCCGAGGATGCGAGCATTTGCAATATCCCAATCATTCATGCGTTTTGCAAAGTCGACTGCAGTTTCCTTTTCCTCTTGAACAGGAATGGTAGACGTACCAGTGACATAGGTATAGAGTCCATGAGACTTGAGAAGAATGGACATATGTTGATGCCACAGTACGTAGTTGTTCCCATTGAGAACGACTAAGATGGGATTGGAGTGACTGAGATTGAGAGCCATTCGAAATTTGGGTAAAACAGGTTCTTGTCGCAACCAACTGATGTCGCAGCAAACTGGTATCGCAAGTGAAGGTTGCGATAACGGACCTTGTCTCAAGTAAAGGTTGCGATAATCGGAATGTGTCGCAAGTGTAGGTTGCGATAACGAGACTTGTCGCAACTCGCAAGTGTCAGTTGCGATAACAGAGCTTTGTCGCAAGTGAAGGCTACGATAACTACGACTTGTTGCAAGTGAAGGTTGCGATAGTTATGAGTTTATGAGGGTTGCGATAGTTATGAATTTCAAAGGGTTGCGATAGTTATGAGTTTCTGAGGGTTGCGATAGTTATGAGATTCAAGATGTTCTAGAGTCGAATTTTTAAAACTGATCGGTTTTGGCTGAAAATTGGTACATATGTTCGTGACAATATTCTGGGCAACTTTAAAACTTGGTGTTTTGTCCAAAAAACAACAGAGAATGGTTTTTCGGAGCAAAATTGAGTGCAACAAAATAAAGAGGAAAAATGGAATGCAGAGTCGATTGATACCATGTTAGAATCGGAGAGTCGATTGATAGATTGAGAGACAAACTTGAGGTGGCTGAATCGGCCGGCTTTCATATATTGAGAGAGTATTACAAAAGAGTGTCTAACCTAATTATGAGAGAAAGAGATCTATTTATACAACCTAAGTTACAGTAATTACATAATAGCCCTTGTACTATTCATATATACAAATATAACTCTAACAGATAGAATACAAGTTCCTTTTTAAGATTTATACATAAAGATGAGAAACATTTACGGCAGATGCCTAAAATAACCAAATTCATGTATGATACAAAACTTGAAAATTAGTGTACGAGGGACGATACTTACAATCTATTTGCTTTTTTAAATTTGAAACTAGCGATGGACATGTAATTTACTATTTTACAATTGTTGGGAACTGAAGATTTGCCAAGTATGGTTAGTACTGCCAGAACAACAATACTACTGCCAGAGCAAAGTTAGTACTACAAGTAAAAGTTAATGCTGCGGGAACAATGTTAGTACTGCTTGTGCATAACGATGTTAATGCTGCTTGTGATCATAATTATGGAATGCGAGAATGTTGGAGATAAAGATGGAATGATTGAAGATAAGCATGAAAGAATATTCTGAAGATCAATTTTGTTTTGATAGTTATCTTGTAATTATTTAGTATAAATAGATTTTGATAGATAGCTATTCGGTGTGATTTTTTAGAATTCGTTTTTGTTTTAGAGAGAATTAACCTCAAGGTTTAGAACCCTATTTCTAGAGAAGTAGAAGTCGTCTTGTGGAGCCTGTTCAACAAGATTGAGGTTTGGTTGTAAACTTGTGAGTTGAAGTATTGAATACAAACAGATTGTGTTTTCTGATTAGTTGTTCATTGAGTGTGTTTGAATTAAAGTTCTATTCCGCAAGATTCTTTAATTCTGATTTCTAAGTATAATTATTCTTGTTTGGAATCGATCCTGACAAGTGGTATCAGAGCTTGGTTTCTTAGAAATCTACAATCATTATGGACAACACAGTTGAATCAAACAGTACTCTTGTTTCAAAGGTTCCCATGCTCAGGCCTAATGAGTTTGACATGTGGAAGATTAGAATCAAGCAGTATATTTTGCTTACTGATTATTCCATCTGGGATATTATAGAGAATGGTCCATGTGCTGAAGGAAGGGTTGGACCAGATGGCAAACGACCCCCTCCAAAGACTGATGCAGAAAGAAAGGTTAGACAAACAGAGATGAAAGCCTTAAGCACTCTGCTTTTGGCTATTCCCAATGAGTATCAGCACCAATTTCATCACTGCACTGATGCTCAGATTTTATGGAATGCATTGGAAAAGAGATTCACTGGTACCAAGAGCACCAAGAGGAACCAGAAGGCAATTCTTAAGCAACAATATGAAAATTTTACTTCTACAAAGAATGAGTCTATGACTCAAACTTTTGATAGATTTAATAAGTTGATTGGAGAATTGGCTACAGTTGGAGTTCGTATGGAGGCTGATGATGTAAACAGGAAGTTTCTAAGATCATTAGGTGAGGAATGGACAATGTATACTGTGTCTTTCAGACAGAATGACCAGTTAGAAGATAAAGAGCTTGATGATCTTTACAATGATCTTAGGGTATTTGAAGCAGAGGTTGAAGCCAAGAAGAAGCCCTCAGGATATGTGTATAATGCTGCACTCTTATCAGCATCAACTGATTCTACTGCTAACCCTGAATCAGTTAGTACTGCTGGTGGAGTCAATCAGGAGAAGGCCAATGATTCTGTACTAGAAGCTTTCTTTTCTAGTCATGTTAACTCCTCATTAATTAATGATGACTTAGAACAGATTAATGCTGATGATCTTGAGGGGATGGATATCAAGTGGCAGATGGCTATGCTTTCTATGAGGGTGAAGAAGTTTATAAAGAGGACTGGGAGAAACAACTTTTCCCAAAGAAGAGAAGATGGTGCTGGGTTTGACAAGTCTAAGGTGGAATGCTACAAGTGTCATAAGATGGGACACTTTGCCAGAGAATGCAGAGGTGGAGTGTCTCAAAACAACCATCAACAAGCTCAGACTGGAAGCTTCAACCAGAACAGAAACTCTGTTCAAGCCCTTGTTTCTCAACAAGGAATGGGATTTGATTGGAGTGATCAAGCAGAAGAGGCAATTCAGAATCATGCACTCATGACAGAAGTCTCAGATCTTCCTACTGAGGTAAAATCTAATCTCTGTTCTCAAGCTTGTATAGACACTGTGAAAAAGTATAGAGATCACAACCAGGGAATGTGTGATGACCTTAAGAGATTAGAAAAGGATAGAAGAGATTATGTAGTGATTGTTGAGAGGTTTGAAGAACAAATTAAGGCTTTTCAAGCCAATGAACTTCAACACTCATATGATACAAACTACTGGAAGTGGGAAAAGAATGGTCTGGAGTTCCAACTGAAAGAGTCTAGGGAGGAATGTGAGAAATTAAAAGGAGAACTTGAGAAAGTAAAACTTGATGTTGAAAAGTTTTCATGTGCTTCTAAAGTCATGGACACCATAATAAATGCTCAAATCCACAGTAAGATGAAACCAGGCCTAGGGTACAATGCCACACCCCCACCCTACAACAACACATACATCCCTCCTAGGTCAGGCCTGTTAGAAACCAAGGATAGGAAGGACTTACCTGAAGGAGCTACTAAAGTAGATCCATTAGATGAAGTTGTTGTTGAGGATAAAACTGAAAAAGAAGAGTCTAAGAAAAGGAACAAGAATGTCAGTGGTGAGATCCCCTTAGAGAATTACATAAAGACTAATGAGGAAGGTGGAAGTCCCTGGGATAAGAACAATGAGATGAAAAGATCTGAAAAAGGAAAGGGAGTTCATTATACACAGACCACTGTTGTGAATTCCAATACTTGTGAACATTGTTCTTGCAAGAATTCTCAAAAGAATGAGCCCCAAAAACATGATAAAAAGAGGGGAAATCAAAGAAACTGGAATAATAAGTGGGCTCAAAAACAAGGAGTTGATCTGCAAAGGATTAACAGACCAAAACCTTGTTTTATCTGTGGCAAATTGAATCACCTTGCCAAACACTGTTATTTCAATCCTATTAACCAAAGGATAAATTTTCAAAGAACTTTTCAAAAATCAAATGGTTATAGGAAGCCTGTAAGAAACCATGTGGCTAAGAAACAAGCTAAATCCAAAAGCCACATGAGGAAAAAGACTGAAAAAGAATGTGTCACAATGTGGGTTCCTAAAAGCACTAGTGTTAGTACTGCTGCCTCAGATAGTACTGCTGCTAGCAGTGTTAGTGCTTCTAACACTGTTAGTACTTCTTCTAGAAGCAATACTGCTGCTAGCAGTGTTAGTACTACTAACACTGTTAGTACTTCTTCTAAAGATAATACTGCTTCTAGTGTTTGTGCTGCTAGACCAATCATCTTGACAAAGTACTCCAGTACTGAAGTTCCTCAGGTTGAAAAACTTATCCAAACTGAATGTAAGTACTTTGATGAGCAAGGGAGACCCAAGACCACTTTGGCTTGGGTTCCCAATAAAAACTAATTGATTTATCTTATGTGCAGGGCAACCAACAGCTCAAGGGGAAGAGCATCTGGCATGTTGATAGTGGTTGCTCCAGGCACATGACAGGTAACATGGCATGCCTCAAGAATTTCAAAAGAATTGATGGAGGACATGTTGCTTTTGGGAACAATCCTGCAGGAGGTAAGATAAGTGGTAAAGGTGATGTATCAAAAGGTAAGATGACATTTGAGGATGTTTACTATGTTGAGCAATTGAGATACAACCTGTTAAATGTATCACAGGTCTGTGACAAGAAACATAGTATATTATTTACTGATTCTGAATGCATTATTCTTGCTCCTGGATTCAAAGTAGTTGATGAAAACATGATACTATTGAGAACTCCTAGAAAGTATAATGTGTATTGTTTAGATTTAGAAAGTGTTTCATCTGATTCATCCCTAAACTGTTTGGTATCAAAAGCTTCAATGGATGAATCATCACTTTGGCACAGAAGGATGTGTCACATGAATTTTAAAACAATGAATAAACTTGTTAAAAATAATCTTGTTAGGGGTTTACCATCAAAAGTTTATTCATGTGATGATCATTGTGTTGCTTGTCTCAAAGGCAAACAACACAAAACTTCTCATAAGTCCAAAGAGATAAACACTATCCCAAATCCTCTTCAGTTGTTGCATATGGATCTGTTTGGCCCTACAAATGTCATGAGCATTGGCAAGAAGTCATACTGTTTAGTTATTATTGATGATTACTCTAGATTTACTTGGGTATATTTTCTGAGAACTAAAGATGAGACAAGTGGACTGATCAAATCTTTTATTCTTAGAATTGAAAACCAATCAAATCAAAAAGTGAAAGTCAATAGATCAGATAATGGGACTGAATTTAAAAACCTTGATCTAAACACCTTTTGTGAGGAAAAAGGAATTGAGAGACAATACAGTGCTCCTAGGACTCCACAACAGAATGGTGTTGCTGAGAGAAGGAATAGGACACTGATTGAGGCTGCTAGATCTCTGTTAGTTGATTCAAAATTACCCACTACTTTTTGGGCAGAAGCAGTTAATACTGCTTGTTATGTCCAAAACAGAGTTTTAGTAATAAAGCCTAAAAACAAGACACCTTATGAGCTTTTTCAGAAAAAGAAACCATTTATTGGATTTTTCAAACCATTTGGGTGTCCTTGTACAATTCTCAATACCAAATCTCACTTAGGTAAGTTTGATAGCAAAGCAAATGATGGTTTTCTTGTTGGTTACTCATCTCAGAGTAAGGCTTACAGAGTGTTTAATACCTCTTCTAGAATAATTGAAGAAAGTGACAATGTCAAATGCAATGAGAACACACCAAATCCTATTGGTTCAGGTCCTGATTGGCTATTTGACATTGATTCACTCACTAATTCTTTGGGTATCAGTAGTGATGTAAATGCAGGACAAAGGGATGCACCACCATCAGATCACAGAATTCAGTCTGTGATATTTCCACTCCCTACTATTGATCCTGTTGACTTCTGTGAACAAGAAAAGGAAGCTGAACCCATTCAGAATGAAGAAGAGAGAAGAATAGAGGAAAATCAGCCTTCAAGTCCAAATTCCAGAGAGTCTGAAGTGACTGAAGAAGCTGAAGAAAATCCAGACTTAAATGAGTCAAATCTGGATGTGAACTTACAAGAGGAATCTGGTCATCCATCAAGAACTCAGAAAAATCATCCTCCTGAGTTGGTAATTAGAGACATTGCTTCTCCCATGATGACTAGGAATCAAAGCAGACTTCAAGAGCAACAAGATCAGCAAAATACAGTTAATACTGTACTCACTTGCTTTCTATCCCAAATTGAGCCCAAAAAGGCTTATGATGCTATGAAAGATCCAAGTTGGATAGAAGCAATGCAAGAGGAGCTGCTACAGTTCAAGCTACAGAATGTTTGGAACTTGGTGGACCTTCCAAAAGGTCATAGGGCAATTGGCACCAAGTGGATTTTCAGAAATAAGAAGGATGAGAGAGGAATTGTGATCAAGAACAAAGCCAGGCTGGTTGCACAAGGGTATACTCAGGAAGAGGGTATAGACTATGAGGAAGTCTTTGCTCCAGTTGCAAGGATTGAGGCAATTAGGTTGTTTCTAGCCTATGCCTCATATATGAAGTTCAAGGTCTACCAGATGGATGTAAAAAGTGCTTTTCTATATGGGACTATAGATGAAGAAGTGTATGTCTGTCAACCCCCTGGATTTGAGAATCCATTGTATCCTGACAGAGTGTACAAGTTAAAGAAGGCACTTTATGGTCTACATCAAGCTCCAAGAGCATGGTATGACACCCTGTCTACCTATCTCTTGGAAAATGGATTTGAAAGAGGAATCATTGATAAGACCTTATTCATTAAAAGGAAAAAGAAGGACACCCTACTTGTTCAGATCTATGTGGATGACATTATCTTTGGATCCACAAATGATCACATGTGTAAAGACTTTGAGGAGTTAATGCACAAGAGCTTCAAGATGAGTTCCATGGGTGAACTTACTTTCTTCCTTGGGCTTCAGGTGAAACAGAAGAAGGATGGGATTTTCATATGCCAATCCAAATATGTGAACGACATCCTGGATAAGTTTGGATTATCAGACTCAAAGCCAGCAAGCACACCGATGGAGACACACAAATAGATCATTGCTGATCTTGAGGGGGAGGATGTGGATGTCCATCATTACAGATCAATGATTGGATCACTCATGTATCTCACAGCCTCTAGACCAGATATTATGTTTCTAGTATGTGTATGTGCCAGATTTCAAGTTACACCAAAGCAATCACACCTTCATGCAGTCAAGAGGATATTTAGATACCTAAGAGGGCAACCTAGATTAGGTCTCTGGTATCCTTATGAATCATCCTTTGATCTACTTGCATACTCAGATAGTGACTTGGGTGGAGCTAACATGGATAGGAAGTCTACTTCAGGTGGATGTCAGTTTTTGGGTGCAAGACTAGTATCTTGGCAGTGTAAGAAACAAACCACAGTGTCCTTATCTACAACAGAAGCTGAGTATATAGCTGCTGCAAGCTGCTGCTCTCAGGTTCTATGGATACAGAATCAGATGTTGGACTATGGGGTAACATTTCTTCACACTCCAATCTTCATTAACAACAACAGTGCTATTAGCATTGTTAACAATCCAGTCAAACACTCAAAAACAAAGCACATAGAGATCAGGTATCACTTTATTCGAGATTGTAATGAAAAGAAATTAATTCAAGTTGCTAAAGTTCATACCAATGACCAGTTTGCTGATCTATTCACAAAAGCTTTTGATGTGGGTAGATTCACTTTCTTGGTAACAAGTGTGGGCATGATCAACCTTGAATAAAGTCATGATTTTCAGTTTTTATACCTGTATTTCCTTCTATATTTGGTACTACTAACTCTTCTTCTCAGGATCTTCTGTATGACTCAGATTGACAAGTGCTAAAAAGTTACTACTGCCAGTGCATAGTTACTACTGCCAGTGCATAGTTAATACTGCTTCGTACTTAATACTGCATGTGTCGTTAATACTGCTTTAAAAGAAAAATTAGGGCTAATACTGCTATAAATACCTCTTTCAGCCCGCCAAAGTTCATAACGTCTCTTTGAATTCTATTCATCTCTCTCTCTTTCTAACTATTCTCTCCCAAGAATCTCTGTTTTCTGTCAAGAATCCTCAGGTACAATGGAGTTTATCGACGAACACAACGAGATTGCCATGCTCCAGAAGCCAAAACAGTCCGCAGGTTTTCACGACATTGTGGATTTCCTCAAATGCACGCATATATCCTATGCCCTAACGGTGACTCCGACAATCTACACCGAGCATCAGAAGCAGTTCTGGGAAAATGCCACCGTGGTGTCTGAAGATGGGCAGAAAATCATCAAAACAAGGGTGTGTGACAAACCCTTGAATGTTACAGAGGAGCTTATTCGCATCACTCTTCGATTGGATGATGCCTCAGGTATGACGTCTATTCCTAATGACGATCTATACTCAACTTTAACGAGAATGGGGTATGAAGGTCCCATTGGAATCTTTAAGTTTTTCAAGTCTAAATTTTCTACACAATGGCGATTCTTTGTTCATACCTTAATGCATTGCATTTCAAAGAAAACTACTGGATGGAGTGAGTTTAGCAGTACCATTGCTTATGCCCTGGTCTGCTTGGCCACTGCCAGGAAGTTTAATTTTTCACAAATGATTTTCAATGATCTTGTGTCAAACCTGGAATCCAAAAAGAGTTTTTATATGTACCCAAGGTTTGTACAAGCAGTGATTACTCAGGAATTGACGGATTTGCCTCAATTTACTGAGGTATATGTACCTAAACCCCCTAAAGGAAAGGTCTTCTCAAATATGAGAAGAACTTCCAGGGACTCGGAAGGAGTTGACACTCCATTGTTCTCTACAATGATGGGTGTGTCCCACACACAAGAAGGTATGGCATCAGGGTCAAGGCCCTCATTAGACCAACCCACTGATAGCCAAACCCCACCTTCAATCACCAAAGAAATTCCTCGGTCCATTCTTCAAAGACCCACTCCTCACATAACCAAAAAGTTTACAAGAAGAATGGTACACAAGGCTCCTTCCCTTGATGTACCTCCTACAAGCCCAAAGCCTTTAAGCCCTCTATTGGAGCATTCTCCAATAGAGAATATCGAAAGGGAAACCACAAGGGTGTCTCCCAACCCCAAGAAGGCGCTCACTAAGGAGAAGGTTGAGCATGTGAGTAGCAAGGCTGCCACTACTTCTGCTAGCACAGAGAAGGACAGTGGTAACATAACTAAGACCTTCCTCACGGCAACTCAGAATGAGAAATCATTCAGAGGTCCCAGGTGCCAAGAAACCACGGGGGTAGGCAGTGCTTTTGCTAGGCAAAAGACACCTACTAAAATTTCCAGTGATCCTTTAAAGGAAGTAAAAACTCCTAAACAAGGTGAGGATAGATATACATATGAGGAATTGATGGAAACCATTGCCAATATCAACACAGATGTTGTAAGTCAGCAAAAGGAGATAGATGGACTCAAGAAAGTGGTCCTATATCAACAAACACAGCTTGAGAAGCATAAGAAGCTGATTACAAAGTTGATGCCCAGGAAGAAGAAAGCTCAGTATGTTCTTAAAAGAAGAAGCCCCAACAATGATGCTCCCAAAAAGGGGGAGTCAGAAGCTGAATTCAACATGGAGAGTGCACAGGAAAAGGGGGAGAATGAGTGTGTTGAAGAAATTGCAAAAGAAGCAGAAACTGATCATGCAGCAGAAAAGGTTAATGCTGTTGAAATTCAGAAAGAAGCAGAAACTGAACCAACAGCAGAAACGGTTAATGCTGATGAAAGTCAAAAAGCAGAAGCGGCAGAAACCATTCCAGAGGCAGCAGAAACAAAAGAAGCAGCAGAAACCATGCAAGAAGCAGTATCTACAAAGGAAGAAGCAGCAGAAACAAAGGAAGCAACAGAAACTAAAATGCCTACTTTGGAAGAAGTTGAAGTTGCAGAGGCTTTGATTAAAGCCAAACATGACACTCCTAAAAAGCAAGAAGAAACCCTGTGTGAAAAGCTGGCGTCACTGAAAAGAACAAGAACCAAGTCTATAGCTACCAAGAGGAAAGTTGTCAAGAAACCTAGGGTAGAACCAGTGGTAGAAGAAGAAAAAGAAGAGGATGTTCCAGAAAAGAAAGATGATACAAAGGTTGCTGAAGAAGAAGTAGCAACTCCATCAGGTCAACCAAGTAATGCTCAATGTGATATGTATATCACTATGGTTGATACTGATCCAATCAAAGTTGACCCATTATCTTCCATGCCTCCTGAGATCATCTTCTGGGATACCTTGGTAGATCAGAGAAAGGAGTACATTAGAGTCAAAAGAGCAGATGTGAAGTATGAGGTCTGTTCTACATGGGGAAGACTTATCAGAATGTGTTCTAGATCTGACGTAGAGGAGATGTACAAGGTTGGAATGAAGCTGTATGGAAATATGCTGAATGAGAAAGGGATGTCTATCACCAAATTGGTTCTTGAATACCTGTGCCTAATGTTCAAACCAGAAGCAGTTCAGTATATGATAGAAAGAAATTTTCAAGCCATTACCAACTGGATGCTCATTGAAAAATGTGGAGTGTATGTCATCACACTTGACTATACATATCATGAGTATTATTTGGTGGATGTTGCATACAAGCACAGCAAGAAAAGGTTGAATGGAATGCTACATGCTAAGTTGGCTTGCAACAAGGATTCTGAAATGGGAAGATACTTGGTGAGAAGGATTATCAATCAAAGCCTGGGTTTGAATCCTGATTTATGTGTTCATGATTAGGTTTTGGAAGCATCATCTGAAGAACTTGACTTCTCAACCTAAAAAGTCAAGTTAGGGGGAGATTGTTGGGAACTGAAGATTTGCCAAGTATGGTTAGTACTGCCAGAACAACAATACTACTGCCAGAGCAAAGTTAGTACTACAAGTAAAAGTTAATGCTGCTGGAACAATGTTAGTACTGCTTGTGCATAACGATGTTAATGCTGCTTGTGATCATAATTATGGAATGCGAGAATGTTGGAGATAAAGATGGAATGATTGAAGATAAGCATGAAAGAATATTCTGAAGATCAATTTTGTTTTGATAGTTATCTTGTAATTATTTAGTATAAATAGATTTTGATAGATAGCTATTCGGTGTGATTTTTTAGAATTCGTTTTTGTTTTAGAGAGAATTAACCTCAAGGTTTAGAACCCTATTTCTAGAGAAGTAGAAGTCGTCTTATGGAGCCTGTTCAACAAGATTGAAGTTTGGTTGTAAACTTGTGAGTTGAAGTATTGAATACAAACAGATTGTGTTTTCTGATTAGTTGTTCATTGAGTGTGTTTGAATTAAAGTTCTATTCCGCAAGATTCTTTAATTCTGATTTCTAAGTATAATTATTCTTGTTTGGAATCGATCCTGACAACAATAACAATTCTACGTAAGTTCATTAACTCACATTTATTAACTTGTTTTTGTTCTTATAGTTAATAAACACAATTAAATTGTTTTCTAGAACATTTAATTTATTACTTTGTGGAAAATTGGCTATAAATCTCAATTATATACACTAATTGTGAAATTAAAAAAAGATTTATATACAATTCTTTTAGTCATTGATCCATCATAAAATTGTTGGTCTTCGAGGAGGTGATTATAATGCTGTTGTTGTTGTTGATGATTATGATGTTGTAAGGTAGTCGCATAAGGTTGTTGGTTGGTGAATTGAATGTTAACTTCGTATAATTATGACACGTTAGCTGTTACGTATGTCGTTATGTCAACAGTTTGTTTGAAATAAATGAATTTGCTATTTAAAACTTTGTTCAAGTTAATTTAGGTTAATAAGAAAATTATTCAAATAGAGGTTGATTTAGAATCAATCAATTTGATTTTTCAAGTCCATGAGGAAAGAAATGGTACAAAGTAGTTTCCTAAATCAAGATATTTTTGGCTATCATAGTTGCAAACACTAATGATCATAGAACATGTCGCAAGGAAAAAAACCATCTATTCCTAATTTTCTCTTTCCTTCGAACAAATTTTGACATTTGTAAAGACATAAGATTAACATATAATATGAGTTGATGGACTGGGTTTCGGTGAAAAGTATGAGGTTAATGTGAGAAATGTGATAAGTGGTTGTCAACCATTGGATGAAAAATGGATGTACATTAGAATGAAATGACTGAGATAAGATGGACCATATAATTCTTTCCTAAGACGGGCAATTCATGGGAGGAGATTTGGTTAAAAATGATCAACAGTTCAGATCCACTTCTCAAGTTAAACTCATGGGTGGACCCAGATAGGTGGTTACGGTGGCACGTGCCACCGTATTATTATTACGTCGAAGGGTAAAAAAAATTAGGTTTGTGAAAGGTGCAACCGTATCAATTTGTTTTGTGCCACCATATATATTTTAAAGCTACAATAAAGACACATATTCTCCTTTGTAGAGTTGGTTTGGAAGACTC
The DNA here is from genome assembly GCA_033807775.1 of Saussurea involucrata. NCBI lineage: Eukaryota > Viridiplantae > Streptophyta > Magnoliopsida > Asterales > Asteraceae > Saussurea > Saussurea involucrata. The sequence continues at coordinate 92,496,773 of CM066321.1, read as the reverse complement.
TTGCTGCATTTTAGACTCGAGTTCAAGTCTTGTTAAAGTCTCTTTTTTGTAGTTTTTAGCTTTTAGTTTCATATTTATTATGTTTATAAATAAAATGGCAATAATAGAACTTGAACTTGAGACCTCAAGTTTGAAAAACAAGAGACTAACCACCAAATAAATATCATTTTTTTGAAAAATATCTTTACAGATGTTTCTTATAGTCATATTGTGCCACCGTTTTTAAAATTTTCTAGGTCCGCCTGGTTAAAGTTAACTTCTCATACGATCCTTCACCATGAGTTGAATTAATGTTTAAAGTTTAAACTAATAAATGTAACACCCTCAAATTTGGAAATAACAACTAATTTAAAACTTTCAATATTACATCAATGAAGGGTAAAACCTCCTAATAAATTCTATAAGTTAACCTCAACATATATGGCTCATGTATTATATAAGGACAAAATAAAAGTCGAGTGTTATTAAAACCCCGTAATAGTCGCTATTTCAAAATGTGGAAACATCACCCAATGTCACATCCTCCACGTGCACCTAACCCACACTCGTCTCATCACAGTGTCGCTAATACCATTTTCCACCCGGTACCTGATGCACATGTCGAAAATTAAAAGGTTTGGCTAACGCCTAGTGAGTTCAAGAGTTTTCATCATGATTATATAAATCGTTAAAAGGAAAGAGTTGCAACATTAATCATGATTTCCAAAAGAATTTATAATAAATATGAAAACAACTTGTTTCCCAATAACACGTATGTTAGGTGATGACAACACCGATATACACATTTTCTAATCATAAAGTAAATTCAACCCAAAATTCACTCAAAACATGAATAATGATTTAATTTCCCAATTAATGAAAATGTGAATAAAACTTTATATCCCGAAACATCCAAAACACGGATCGATGGGGCATGGTACTTAACCCATAAATCATGGATGACAACCCATATATATAAAATGTCACCGAAAACATGGATAATAAAATTCAATACCCAAAACAACACCTTTCGGTGACAGGGAAGACCCGTTTCCATCGAAATGTGACGTAACACAAAAGTAGGCCACGATTCTATGTTTAAAGCTTAATGGGTAGGACATTGGTCATTGAATTCAACCACCCACGGTCTATAGTTCAAGTCCTCCAATGTGCTACCTTATACTTAAGGCTAGAATTAAATCGTTATGGGTCTCACGGTCATCTAGCTAACGAGTGGGACGAAGTCAACCACCTATTAGACGAAGTCAACCATAGTTTAGTTCGAGTCCTTCGGAGATTTTATTCCATATCTAGCTAACGGGTGGGACGAAGTCAACCACCCGTGGGACAAAGTTAACCACCTCCAACAAATAATTTAAGGTTTTACCTTTGTGCCTATGGATCCATTGACAACTAAAACATTACATGACTCCAAGCGAATGAACTGCCACATTCAAAACATGTAACTTTGAAAATATGATGCAATTAAGTACATCATACGTTCAAGGCTCCTTATCGAGCTAATAAAACTAGGCAAATACCCCAAAGAATCTGAGTATAAATTAAGCCCCAAAAGGCATAATAATAAATGCTCGGCTAAATACGTGAGTCAATATGGTTATATAAACCAAAATGCATCTTCTTCCACAGTCATTGTCTATCAAATTACAATTAGGCTTCGGCAAACCCAAAAAGGTTTACAATTTCTAAATGTCCACAAGGTCGGGAATGACCAAAATCCAATAACTCACACGTTTGTACTTTTAAAACGTCCCATAACATAAACGATGCATATTTCCCAAAACACACTAAAAGTGCATTTTTACCAAATAACATCCATTTATAAGAATAATCATTAAAACACTTTCACTCATGATTTGTTCATCAAAATGCCAAAAAATCCCAATAGGGGTGTTTTACAAAGTTTATAAAGTTAAACGCATCAAGTAAATCAAAACCCATCAATACTCCAACATTTGATAATTTCATGTAGAACACATAAACACTTTAAAATGGACATTTTTGGCATGTACAACGTTTTCACAAATCAACTTGAACTCACCTTGATAGGTTATATTAAACCTAGTTTTCATCCGACTTGTGCAATCTTCTTGCTACCTAGATAAATCATGTATAATCACCAAATTAATGAAAGTACTAATCAAAATATTTAACCAACCCTATGACCTTTCCAACTCATCAAGAATCACCCCCAACGGATTTAAAACCAATTTTATACGAATATTTGATGATTGTTTACTTAATCTCGTCATAAAGTAGAGTTGTGCTATTAAACTCGATTTTTGACATACTTACGGTCCAAATCAGCTCTTCCTCAAAACATACAGTTTGTAGAGGACATCTCTACGGTTCCAGGAACGTATGTAACGCCTCAAACCGATCTACGAGCGATTTATTACGGGTTTTAAAAGATCCAGACAACAACAAAAAATATCACAACATCCCCAAAACGTGGATATTTCTTTTTGCAGCGGAACATGTGTTTTTAAACTCATATATACTCAAAATAGATATAATACAACCTATGTAGCTCCAACATTAGATCAACTTATTTAAACCTTCCCAAATGGTTCTAAAACACAAATAAACATTTAGTTGTTAACAAATTTCATTAATCTTAATCCAAAACTCAAAACCACTCTTCCAACATGAAAATCCTCAAGTTCATGGATATGGAACAAAACTTCCATCAATCAACGAGGTAAAACGATTTATTCCACAAGAGGTAACTAGATTCAAACCCAAAAATGATATTTCACAATAAAAGTCATCATTTTCTCGACCATGAACCTTTCACATCAAAACCCCCAAAACATATGAAAACCCTAGATAAAGCAATAAACCCTAGACAATATACCTCAAGTTGTAGAATCAACCATCTAATTTTCTTTTTCAAATCTTCCATAAATTTTCTCCAATTTGTTAGTCTTTTCTCTCTCTCTCTCTCTCTCTCTCTCAATACACATAGGATTTTTCGAGTGTACATAAATAAATTAAATTAAACAAAAATGTATTTATTTTATATATATTTCATTGTGAAAGACCTTTTTCTAAAGATGAAAGGTCTTACTAAACTTGAAAGACCTTGCAATACACATGGCATGCCATGTCATCTTGCAAGGCCTTGCGCAAGATGAGTGTGGATTGTAATAACCAGAGTTTTAATGTAATGAAATAAGAGTTTAAAGGAAAAAGGATAAGATTTGAACTTCAAGGGCTGTTTTGAAACAAATGGGAAATGGGTATAAATACCCACAATGATTGGCAAAACCCTATTCTCTTTTCATTTGGTGCAATTAGAGGCTGATACACAGAGAGCAAGTGTGTTAGAAGAAATCAAGAAGTTGTTAATTGGGCATAGCTAACTCATAAAATTCTTCAATGTAAACTTCCAATCTTAATCCCTTTCATCACTTATCAGAAGGGTCTTTTCTTGAGTAATATTGATTTTGAGACTTTTGGGATTTTAGAGTGAGTTTTGATGAAAGAAATGTTTAAGGATGTTTTAATCTTGGTTATAGATGTTTCTTGTATTCATCTACCATTTTTGAAAGCCTAAAATGGATTAGAACTATTAAGATGAAGCGATTAGATGGATGGTGTTCGACCAAAACCCTGTGTGTCCGGAAATCGCCTAGAGGGTGAAGTTTTCGGATAGGTATTTGTCCGGGTGTTGCTTCCGGATAGGTTGTGTCCGGATAGTGTTTTCCGGATAGAGGTGTCCGGATAGTGTTTTCTAGATAGAGGTGTCCGGACAGTGTTTTCCAGATAGAGATGTCCGGACAGTGTTTCCGAGTAGAATCCAAAAAGTGGGTTTTCCGGGCAGTGGGTCCGGATAGTCGATGTCCGGAAATGGGGGATCCGGATATTTGTATCCGAAAATGTGCTTTCGGGCTCTGTTGGTTTGAGCTTTTTGAGCTTTTGCAATGTGAGTTAAGGGGGGGGGGGGGGGGGGGCTTAAGAGAGGGGGTTGAGAGTAAATCTCAAGGTTTGATCGGGTGACTTATCACTCTCGTTTATTATCGTAGGTGTTCAATTTAGAGATCAGAAGCGTAAGTGAGAAGATTTAAGCAAGGACATCATGTGAGTCTTTCTAACTGAAAATGTGTTGACTCAAGTACTATTTTAAACGCATGAGATGTTATGAAACTGCATGTTTTATATTTTATATGAAACTGCATGTTTTGCTATATTTGAGAAAGTTGAGATATTATGTATGCATACATTTAGAAGTGGACATGTTATGGCTAAGTCGGGGGTGTGTCCTGCCAGTGCTCATACCGGGGGGTGTGTCCCATTTATACCATGGAGGGTGTGTTCCAGTTAAGGCAGTGTGAGACTGACACGTTGTCACATGTGTGCGTGACTTCAGTGTGCCATTTACATGTGTAGTTCTTGTGTTTGAAAGTTGAATGCTTTAAAGTTGAGAATTTGTTTATAAATGCTTATAAATTGTCTACAATGTTTTATGTGGCGTGAATGTTTGTTTCTAGAGGGAACTCACTAGACCTTATGGTCTAACCCTCGTTTTTTCCAAAAACTAAACCACTTTCAGGTAAGCATTTAATAGGAGGCTCTAGTAAGGGCAAAGAGAAAACGTGAGCGTGAAGCTTTGGACTAGAATGACGTCGTTATATTTAGCATGTCAAGCATAGTCTTTAGAAATCTCAGTTGTGTAATGGGTTGTTTCCGCAAACCTTGTTATGTACTCGTATGTTTATGATAATATTTTGGAGCCGTTTCGGCGAGTTGCTTAATTCATGTTGTTTAAGCTTTATTCTTTGAGTTAGGTTGTTAAAGAATGCTCTAAGATCGAACTCCTTTCTAAAGTGGTTCTCGCTGCCAATATTATAATATAATGTAATAAACTAATAAAACAAAAATATATAATAAACCAATATTATAAAAATAGTAGTATTAATTTATTAAATTTAGTGGTCATTTACAAAACGTTTACCCGGGTAAGTGCTTACCAAGTCATATTAGCTTACCAGATGAATATGGCAAGGACCAAGAATCTTACCCGATAAGAGCGGAAGCAAGGACCGAGAGTCGAAAGCAAGGATCGAGAGTCTTACCCGGTAAGTGAGTGCGACGACTCTTACCACGGTTAGCGCTTAGCGGCTAAATTGTTGCATACGATGTCATTTTGGTGGACTAAAATCTTACCCGAGAAGTAAGCGATAGTGTTGAATTTTACCGGTAAACACTTACCCGAGTAAGTGATTAGGTAAACGGCCCCTTAATGAGTTGCTAATTTAGTAAATATAAAAGTATCTTACAAAGACCTTGCTATCCACAATTCCACATGTCAAATCATGTCATCTTGGAAGGTCTCTAACAAGATGGATATGGATGCTCTTATTTTGTTACAGAGTAATATGTAGGTATTTTAGAGCATTTTCAACATTTATACTATAACCAAAAAAGTTAAATATTAAAAAAAAAGATTGTTTTAAGAGATGCACTAAATTCTCTTATTAAAAAAGTTAAAAAAAAAGAATAAATACTTTTCCAAGTTAAAAAAAAAAGAAAATACAATATACTTGTTGAAGATACTTTTGTTAGAGGGATATTTATGTGATAATGTGAAGATGAGTGTATGCCAAATTGCCAACATGGAAATTAAAGAGAGAGAATTTGAAGTAGGAGACACATCACAAGTATTTAGGGTGAAAAAGAGTAGGTGTGGGGGACATCTGCCAGTCACGTGACTACTCTTTTAGTATTCAATTTCTCGATACAATGTCCATGTCCATGTCCATGCCAGCCTTGTTGGCATGGTATCATCATCAGATTTGTAACTTATGCTATTACACTTGTCCTTTTATATTTCGTGTATATATGATTTTTATTAATTAAAAAACATTACAATATTATATATTTCTATTTATTTTTCTGTAATATTTATTAAACTTATATGCTTACAGATCACTTATCACTTAATTACGGTATAACTACATGTCTTAAAGGTAAAAATAGAAATAATTAGAAGATATTCACTCCTCTCATTTATGACTTAGTGAATATTTGCTAATGAATTATATGCAGAATATTCGGAATCAAAATAATTAATTAATTGGCCAGCCCATATTTTTCCAAACATAAATACAAGAAAACCTTGTTGCTATATATTAAATTTAAAAAAAAAACAAAAAAACCGGCGTTAATTTTAGACAACGGAAAAGCCAATTAATAGACGGTGGTTGTCAAGTGTGGCCGTCATTATGCCGTCGGCAACCTCCATCATCATTATTCATTTTTTAAATTAAATTAAATTCCACGTGGCAATCCCCCTACCTTTGCTTTGGTTTGAAGTTGAAGGCAAGCAAAGGCCAATTCGGTCCGACCTGGCATCGATTCGTACGACACGTGTCAGGTTGACTTGTATTGAAAGAAATCTTTTATTAAATAAAACCTCCAAATTAATTACTACTAGTAGATTTTAATTTAATTAAAAAAAAATAAGCGAGTGCTTCAAATATAAATATGAGGCAGTAGGGAGACAATTAAACGAAAAGCGTGGTTGTAGAGAGAGAAAGTGGGAGAGGTGTATCTTTCATGGCGATTTAGTCGATAAAGCTAACAATTTCTTCAAATCTGGGCTCTCTATTGCCTGTATTCTTTTGATTTGTTTCCATCTTCTTCTTCTCCATAAAAAGCTTCTGTTCTGTTCCTCCTAGGGTTTTGATTTGTAAGCTTCAATCGAAGAGAAAATGATGCAGATGTACCGGAGACCGTTTTTGGAAGAGTATGAAAAGCTTGTTGTTCGTATGAACACTCCAAGGTCAGTTGATTCTATCTTCATTAAATCTTTAGATTTTTTAATTCACTTGATTACTTGTGAAATTCGTAGCGGAAGGAATTATTTTTGATGTTTGATCGTATTTTAAGACGATATGATCTTAGGTTCGTTACATTTTTCAAGTTTTTCGTTCTAGTTCTTCAAATCAATCTCGATTTGGTATTTTTTCTTCCAGAAGTTTCATTCGCAATCCGATTTTGACTTATCAATTGACTTTTTCCCCCTACTTTCCTTTATTTCTTATGTTCGAAATTTCAATTTGATTGCGCGTTGGCTGACTCGTCGGTTTCATATTTCGTTGCAGGGTCATGATTGACAATGCAGGTTGTGTAAACGCAACCAGAATCATGGTAGGTTTCAAACTTAATTGACCAATTTCTATTGTTTAATTAAACTTTCGATTTTTTTTAAAATGACGGTGATTGATTTTTTGTCATTATTTTTCTTCCATTTTCAGATTGATAGTGCGAAGAAAGATGGAATTCTTCTGGATGCAGTTCAAGTTCTCACAGATCTGAACCTTTCCATTAAAAAAGGTTACGTCTCCTCCGATGGAAGATGGAACATGGATGGTAATTAAGCTCACTTTAACTTTTGCAATTGATTTCATCATTAACAAATTTAACATAATCATTTTGTCTGAGTTGAGTGATGCAACTTTACTGATTTTGGTTTTAATCTCATTATCTACAGTCTTTCATGTTACAAATTTGGATGGCAGTAAACTAACAGATGATAGCATCATCAATTGCATTGAGCAGGTAAATAAATTCCCTTTTTAACTTTCTATGTAAATTCTCAAAAAGGGTATACTGTGTTTTTTTTATGTAAGGCTGATGTGATGTTTTTGTTTGTGTTCTATAATACAGTCACTTGGAACCATTCATAGAACAAGATCAAAGTCCATTGATGGAATGACAGCACTGGAACTAACCGGTACTGACCGAGTTGGGCTTTTATCTGAAGTTTTTGCAGTTTTATCTGATCTTAGTTGTGATGTGGTTGAGTCCAAAGTATGGACACATAACGGCCGAATTGCAGCTATCATTTACTTAAAAGATTGTGATTCTGGGTTCTCGATTGAAGACTCTCAGAAAATAGACAGAATCGAAGGTCGGTTAAGAAATGTTTTGAAAGGGGATAATGATATAAGAAGCGCCAAAACTTCGGTTTCGGTAGCAGTCACTCACACAGAGAGACGGCTTCACCAGATGATGTTTGCAGATCGTTGTTATGATCGAACTCCGATTGTAAAAACACAGTATTCCCTGTTGGTTTCCGTTCAGAATTGTGTGGAGAAAGAGTACTCCGTTGTCAACATTCAATGCAAAGATCGACCAAAACTTTTATTCGACGTTGTCTGCACTTTGACTGATATGCAATATGTCGTGTTCCATGCCACTATCGACACAACAGAAGACGGAGCTTATCTGGTACCAATTCAGCCATCCATTTTGATCAAATTCAAAATGGGTTTAGTTTCATTTTGCTAAAGTTATAATCTTTTTCTGATTTTTGGTCAAATTCAAAATGGGTTTAGTTTCATTTTGCTAAAGTTATAATCTTTTTCTGATTTTGGTCAAATTCAAAATGGGTTTAGTTTCAATTTGCTAAAACTATAATCTTTTTCTGATTTTGGTCAAATTAAAAATGGGTTTAGTTTCATTTTGCTAAAACTATAATCTTTTTCTGATTTTGGTCAAATTAAAAATGGGTTTACTTTCATTTTTCTAAAACTATAATCTTTTTCTGAATTTTGGTCAAATTCAAATTGGGTTTAGTTTCATTTTGCTAAAGTTTTAATCTTTTTGTGGTTTCAGGAATTCTTTATCAGACATATAGATGGAACTCCAATTAGTTCAGAAGCCGAAAAGCAACGGGTGATTCTGTGCTTAAGAGGAGCCATTGAAAGAAGAGCATCCGAGGGTGTTAGGCTTGAACTATTGAAACCGGATAAGCCAGGGCTACTAGCGGAAGTGATGCGAACATTTAGAGAAAATGCGATAAATGTAACGCAGGCTGAGATATCTACGACCATGGGTATGGCTCTCAACATTTTCTATATAACGGATGCGGTTGGATTACCCGTGGATTCGAAGGTGATAGATTCGGTTCGTGAAAGAATCGGGTCGGGTTTCTTGAAGGAAGTAGCTGCATATGAAAAGGCAGGAAGTGATGAAGAAAACAGGGGTAATCTTGGAATTGCAGTTTTGGTTTCACTTGGAAACATACTAAGGAGGAATCTATCCAATTTGGGGTTGATGAAATCATATTCTTGAAATGAAAAAAAAAGAAAGAGTGGAGTGGAGTGGAGTGGTGTGTGAATTGTTTTTTAAATCAATTTGGTGACTGGGTTGTTTTGTGTGGTTGGGTTATGTACATAAAAATATTAGATAGTTTAAAGGAAAGTGGTTGGTTTGGTAGATAGAGATAGATAGAAATTAGGAGGAAGTTAGGTTATGATTGGTAAAGTAAAGGGGCATATTATGAAATTGATTTTGGGTAGGTAGTAGCTATTTTTCATCATATTGGAAATTCTTTTATTCCATGCTATTCTATCTCTATCTTGTACATAAATTCCTATTGCTTCATGATTGATTTCCATTTCTCTATATTTTATATTCATTCTTTTTTTTTCTTTAATTGTGGATGTTTAGTCTATTTGGATGCATCTTATGTAAGATTGAATTTAGACAATCGATCACTTTTAATCTCACCGTCATTGATCATTTTTAATCTCACCTATTCGTCAGTGTTGATATTCAATTATGATTGATAGTGGTCCAAATTGTTTCTTACGTTTCTCACCATAACTTCATTTCTCGCTAAAACTCAACCCTATATCTATACTATATATAAGCATGGATAGTAGTTATTGTTGAAATTTAATAGGTACAAATTCCAATCCTTAATGTACAAGTTTTAAAAGCCACAACATCCACGAAACCTCCCATGTCTGAATAAATAATTTTAAATTACACTTTATGTCCGTATAATTACTTATTTAGTTTATTTTTCACCCCTTGAATTTTATTTTTTATTTTACACCTTGATTATAGTAACATAATAAACATATATGAAATAAAATATATGAAATAATTAGATTTCTTTATTTACAAATTATGTTATTATAATCGTCTCGTCATTATTTTCAAAATCTGCCTAATATTTAATATTTTTAGGTTTAATTATATTATTAAATAGCATAAATGCGTAGTGAATCATTTTTAAAAATTACATTTAATTTGTTTTATATCATTTTATTTTATTTTATATTCTTATCATATCATATCATTTATCTTCCTTCACCTACAACCTTCAAAACCACAACTTCCCACTAGGTAACTTCTCAAGTCCACTAAAAACTCCCCTCAACCTTTTGAATCATTCATAAATCATAATCGAGCTCTTAGTGGTGATTCTTGAGACGACGATTCATGCTCGCTGCTATATAGACTATATTCTCCTAGATTGATTGTACGTGTGCTTTATGGTTAGGGTTATGCTTTGTTCTCCAACAAATATGGATGAGATAACATACCGAGTCTCTTGTTTACTCTCCTAACCGGTTTCAAGAACCCAAATACTCGTCCCAAATATATGTTCTATTTTAAGTTTTTATAAAAGTTACCTCTTTTCATTGATAATTATTATAAGATATATGAAATTGTGAGAGCATTATTTGTTGTAGATCATACAATCTCTCTATCTTATGAGTTTTTCATTCTTGATTTACATTAAATTTTGAACATATATATATATATATATATATATATATGTACACACATTTTAGGTATAAATAAATGCATATTTTATCTAGAAAAAAAAATTAATTAATATATGAAGCAAAAGATGGAAGGATTTGTTAAAGTAGTTTTGTGATTGACCAAAGCATGTTCAACTTATGTAGGCATGTGAGATAGCACTGGCACATGGTGCGTGGGGCCTGGTGCTGGTGCTGGTGCTGGTGCATAACGTGCCGGCTGCGGAGGCCTCGCCACTTCTTTTCATACCGCCGCTCTTCACCATATTCCCATTAAACCTAAATAGAAAGAACATCTCTAATTTAAACCTAAATAGAAAAAAACATCTCTAATGTAAGGTTTTAAAAAGATTTATGATATATATTTACTTTCTTTTAAATAGTTTATTAAAAATTAAACTTTTTACAAAAATTACATTTAATTTTAATCGGTTACTTTATTTTTACATTGATTATACTTTTAAAATATTTAATACATATAATAAAATTTAAACTTTTGTTATCAGTACTTCTTATTGGTAAAAATGAATTAAATTATTCTCTCTCGCTATTTCTCTTAGTGTAACGACCCACCATCTTACATCAAGCATAACCTTTAATATTAAAGCGAACTGTCCAAAAAGGGTACCAAAATTTAATCGAGTACATTCATAACAAAATTAGGTTTGCGGAACAACCTATTCAAAACTGAGAATAAAACTAAAGTCTATAAAATAAACAGAAACATCTATCATCTAGAAGCATCCTCACGCTAGACCTTCTTCTTGCTCTTGCCAGAACTGCCTACCAACTACTTTCCTGAAAAGGTTTAGATTTGAAAATGTGAGGGTTAGACCATGAGGTCTAGTGAGCTCCCTTTAGTGGCAACAGTTTCATCATCAAATGTTTAAAAACATTTCATAATAATTAAAACAACGAAATTTACACATTAAGCTTTCACACAAAACTGCACATGCTCATGGCACACTGAAGTCACGCATTAGTGACAACGTGTCAGTCTCACACTACCTTACTGGGTCACTCCTCCCATGGCATGAACGGGACACCCCCCGGTATGAGCACTGGCGGGCCACACCCCCTGACTTTGCCAATACACGCCCGCTTTCAATGTATGCATACATATAGTTTACTTTCTTAACATGCATCAACATATAATAAAACATACCATTTCATAAACTCATCTGGAAATGAATTTGCATTTTAAATCTTTCAACAGTTAGAGAACTCACCTGTCTTTACTAGGTATACCCACTTATACTTCAAATCCTTGCGCTGGAACCTATGCGGAAGTAAAAACAAGATTGATAAGTTGCTTACTCGAACCCTCCCAAATACCTCTACTATCCGGACAGTACCATCCGGACTCCATCATCCGGATTACACTTTCCGGAAAGCTATCCGGACTACACAATACCGACACTATCCGGAAGTCCGATCAGGACTCTTTCGGAAAACTTTATCCGGACTCTTCCGGTAAACCACATCCGGATTCTTCCGGGAAACCACATCCGGATTCTTCCGGAAAGCCACATATGGACATCTTCCGGAAAACCCACATCCGGACACTCAGGGTTTTATCGAGCAGAACCCAAAAACGTAAATGCACCCCCTTTAAGGATTTCTCAACGGGACGGTTCAAGACTCCAAAATCTCCAAAAGAACGCACAAGACTTTGCTATAGCTTATTAATCAATCAAAACTTGTTCTCACAACATTAAACCCAAGATTGAACACCTAATTTCTCAAAATAGGTCACTAAACATCAAGGTCTCCAATATCCTAATTCTCAACCTTAGAACAAAGAGTTACCAAAGGAAAAGGAATAGAGATTACCTTCTTGATGTGAATTCCTCTTCCAACAATTTTTCCTTCTTCCCAGAGTGATGAAATTGGGGGGCCGACGCCTTGAGCCGTAAGGAAAGGGGGGAAGCTTCAAAGATCTTAGCCTTAAGAGCCGAAGTCACATTTAACCTGTTGGGGAAGATAAGGAAATGGCAAGCGGAAGCGTTAGCGGTCGAGAACCATAAGAAAGAACGGATGGTTGGGAATGTGGACACCTTAGTAGAGGATAGTCGGGGGTTGAAATGCCTCAACGGGAGATTCTGGGTTCCGAAGCTTGGCGATATTCGAAAAATAATATTGGAGGAGGCTCACAAGTCAAAATACTCCATCCATCCGAGAACCGATAAGATGTTTGGAGATTTGCGACAAAGTTATTGGTGGCCGGGCATGAAGAATGATATAACATACTTCGAGGAGAGATGTACTACGTGCCTACGAGTAAAAGTGGAGCACCAACGACCGTATGGTAAACTCCAACCCTTGGACATCCCAGTTTGGAAGTGGGATCAAATTACGATAGATTTCGTGACGAAGTTGCCTAGAACTCCAAGGGGCTTTGACGCCATTTGGGTGATCGTGGATCGACTCACCAAATCGGCGCATTTCTTACCTATAAAAGAATCGTATTCGATGGAGAGGTTAGCAAAGTTGTACATTGACGAGATAGTGACCCGCCATGGTGTACCGTCATCAATAGTTTCAGATCACGATAGTCAATTCACATCGACATTTTGGAGGAGCTTTCAACGAGAAATAGGATCTCAAATCAAGATGAGTAGCGCATATCATCCGTAGACCGATGGCCAGAGCAAGCGGACTATCCAAACTTTGGAAGACATGTTGAGAGCTTGCGCGTTAGATTTCCAAGGATCGTGGGAAAATCACCTACCGTTAATCGAATTTGCATATAACAATAGTTATCATGCGAGCATAGAGGCTGCACCTTATGAAGTGCTCTAAGGTAGGAAGTGTCGGACACCTCTTTATTGGAACAAGGTCGGAGAGAAGCAACTGGCCGGACCCGAGATAGTACAGTTGACTGTAGATAAAATCGTGCAAGTGAGAGAAAGATTGAAGGTTGCGTGTGACCGACAAAAGAGTTATGCGGACAAGAGGCGTAAGGACATCGAATTTCAAGTTGGGGATAAAGTGATGCTAAAAGTATCCCCTTGGAAGGGGTGATACGATTCAGGAAGAGGGGAAAGTTGAGTCCCCGCTACATTGGACCGTTTGAAATTATCGAGCGCATTGGGGAAGTAGCGTACAAGTTTGAGCTACCCGAAGAGTTGCATAGAATCCACAACACTTTTCATGTGTCGAATTTAAGGAAGTGTTTAGCGGAAGTTGACATGGCTATATCGTTGCATGAAGTGCAAGTCGATGAGAAATTAAACTTTGTTGAGGAACCTGAAGCTATCACTGACCGTAAGGTCAAAAAATTGAGGAACAAAGACATCAACCTGGTGAAGGTGCATTGGCGATTCCACAAAGGCCAAGAGGCGACCTAGGAGACCTAATCTGAGATGAGGACAAAGTACCCACACCTTTTCAATGATGGAATTCCGGGGACGGAATTCTATTAAGGGGGAGGTGATGTAACACCTCATATTTTGCAAATTTTGGAATAAATAGAAGTTTTGGGGCCACAGAAAGAAAAACTGAACTTGGGGACTTAGTAGCAAAATCAGAGTTTTAAATTGGGTGAAACTCTTCATTTCTTCATTGTTACGGCTACCAAATTGGGAAGGAGGGATTCAAGAGCATTCAGGCTTTGTGAAGGAGGGATTAGAAGGTTGATTCAAAAGGGATTGGAGGATTCATCTTCAAGGTATGACTCTATCTCAATCTTCACTCTCTTGCTTGAATTTGGGGAATTGAGGGTGTGTCATTCAATGATTCTTTCTATTCCTAAGTTTTGGATTAAAACCATTGGAGCTAGAGGGATTAATGAATCTCTTGGTGAGTTGTGAGCTTCCCTTTTGGAGCTTGCACCATTCCAATAGAGGGTTTTAGGTTTTGGTCAAGAAAATGATCTTGGGATTAAAATAGATGAATCGTTGAGTGGATTCTTGGGTTTAATTGATGTTTTGTTAATTGGGAAATTGCGGGGAAAGGTTAGACCATCGATTACCTCAAGTTGGAGGCTCAAAAATCGACTTGGGTTGAGTTGGGAGTGAGAAAGAGCTATTTTTGGTTGAAAAATCGGATGCAGGCGCTCTGCGCGAGTTGTGGCGCGAGTTAGCTAGCGCGGGAAGTAACGCCAAAGGCTGTCCAGTGCCCCGTGCGCTTTGTGGCGCGAGTTAACTAGCGCGGGCAGTAGCGCCAGACCGTGTCTCGCGTTTTCGGCTTTTGTTTCGCGTACTGTTTTAGGCTAGAATTGTGGTATCACTTAAGGGTTGTCTTAGATATGCTTTGGGGTATAGCTAGAGGGTTTAACACCACTTTTATAACCTTCAATTCAGGTGCTCGGTTGGTTCATAAGTGAATTTCGGTTGGGTGTTTGGTTAACCAAAACTTCAGGTGAGTTTCCTTATACCCTATTTTACTCTAAAATGTTTTGTGAAGGTTTTAAATGACTGAATTTGGTTTTGTGATTAACCTATGCGTATGCTACACTTGACATGAAATATGATTTTTCGCTTGATGGAAGTATATTCCTCTGAATGCTTTGTTTACATGCTTTCATGGATTACTGCTATATGTGGAGTCGGGTTGCACAGTGGGGTGTTGGACCTTGGATTGTTAAGAATCCTTGGTGAGTTGGTTAGACCATGTGTCTCGAATCTGTTTCGTGTGCACAGGGATACAACATCTACTGGGGGGCGTGGGGATCTACTGGGGGCCCGAGTGTTGACATCACATGAGGTGATGGGCGTGGAGACCACTATGCAATACCCTTGTGTGGATTTGAGCCTTTAAAACGTTTTACCTCTCTTAGTGTAATAATCATGTGTTTAAATTGCTTTATGTGAAAATGTTTTCAAGAGGGAATTCACTAGACCTCATGGTCTAACCATCGCTTTCCAAAATAAAACCATTTTTAGGTAAGGGCGTGTTAGGAGCTACCGCTAAGGGAAAGGAGAAAGCTTAAAGATCTTTGGGGATGGGAGTAGAGACCGTCATTACTCTCTTTTTGTTATTTAGACATCTCGGTTGTATTCGTACGTGAACCATTAAACTTTTGAGAATGTTGTTAACCTTTTGATGTATTTGGGACCCTTATGGGGCTTTTGGTTATGTTATTGCCTTGGTTATTTTGGGTTGTTACAAATGGTAGCAGAGCTATAGTTTAAGGGATTTAGGTGACCGGATGGGCCTAAACTTAAACTTTGAGGATAGGGACACAACCGAGATATATGGTGCCTATAGGAAATGCCTTAGGAAGGACACGTAGGACAGGGTGATAAGGATCATCAGGTGAGGTAAATTAGGGGTTACATCTGGCCAATGTAATTCCGAATTTACAGGCACGTGGGGATGCTTAACTTGCCTCATAGTATGAAGTTGGGTATTAAGCGTTTGTTTTATGTGATTTGTTTCAGTTTCTGTCTGTCTGAAAGAACATTGAGGAGCAGGTCGGTGGCTCGGTGCCCAGTGTGAGGGTAGTCTAGCCGAGGAGGTCCTTGCGGACGGACCGGTGGACCCTCCGAGGCCGACGGCCACTCGAGGAAGGGGAAGAGGTCGTGGTAGGGGACGTGAGATTGTACCACGAAGGGCTACCACACTAGCAGGAAGAACTCGTGCAAAGAAAAAGACCCCGGTTGCTCGTCGATCAAAAAGTGTTGAGATATCGGTTGAGCGAGAAGGGTCTCACCAAGAGAGCACGACAACGGTAGGTCAAGCCTTTGTGACCCAAGAAGCCTTTGCCACCGAGACGAGAGAACTTCAAGACACGTTGAAACATTTGATGAACCATCGTGATGGGTCGGCGTCGGAAAGCATAGAGAAGAGTGAAAGTAAAGCGGGCACGGAATTGTATAGCCCACCCGTGACGGAGACAGGTAGCCATCCGCAATCTACAACTCTAGTGGTGAATGAGTCTGCTGCTAAAGGATGCAACTACAAGACATTCTCTTCTTGTAAGCCTCCTACTTTCAAGGGGGAATGCGATCCGGTTTTGGCAATGAAGTGGATTCGAGAAATGGAACTTGTTTTTGATACATGCAAATGTGCCGAGAGAGACAAGGTGATTTATGCTCTTTCAATGTTGAAGTCGGATGCTATCTTTTGGTGGGATGCCGAGACAGGGGGAAGGGGATCGTCGGTAGCTAAGACTATGACTTGGGAGGATTTTGTGGGTAAGTTCAAGGCGCATATTTGCCCTTTGGCGGCAATCAAAAGGTTGGAAGAGGAATTCTTGAAGTTAGTGATAGGCGGGTTAACACCCCCCTAAATCTAACCGCAAGTGTACGGGTCGAAGTCAAGTAATAGTACTGAAAGTACGAGTATCGAACACAGGGAACTAGGAACTAAGTATCACAATGACTACAATTGATATTAACTGAACGATCGAAATGTTGAGTTGTGATTTATAACTTGATTTAAAAACTAAAGACGACTAAAATAATACTAGAATCGCTTAACAGAAGGTTTTGGAAGGACTTTTGATAGAGAAAAGGTTGAGGGTTGGATTCCCTATGGTTATACTACTGATGAACGAATACCCGAACAATAATTCTTACCGACTATTTTCTATGAACCCTAGTTTATAAAAGTCACTGTTGTTCTTTCTCAAGCAAAACAGATTTTATTTCAAGACTGTAGGTGTTATCTCTCGATCTACACCTAGGGTTTTAAAATACATTAAGTCAACTATTCTGAGCGGAAAGTGATTCGGCTATCTCTGCCCGACTCATCTTTTCCGGTATTTGATTACTTGATCTAGTTCTTAATAAATTTTCTCAAACTTAATCAAAAACCACGAGAGTCAATTGGAGGTGATCAGACTACAATTGAGGATGAAAGCTGAATTCAAATACTTCATAAATCAAGTCGAGTAAAAATAATCGTTCGTGTACACGTCATCCATCATAAATCCATAGTTCCTCCAACCCCCAACATCTAAAGATTAGTTCATGTTGGGGTGAATAAAAACACGAGAATTAAGGTAGAAAGTGGTGTGTGAAATCATAGTTGTCGTGGTAACTGTAAATAATGATCAAATCCCTTCTCTCTCGGCTCTGATTCACTTCGCGTGGTGAACTGTCTTCAATCCGTCCTCTCTCGTGGCTCCAAAATACGTGGAAATAATCTGAAAATCGCCCTCTCGCTGCCTCCCGTCGTACGTGTCGTGATAATGACCTCAATCCGCAAAACGACAAAGTATAGAAAAAACGTCCAGAGAGTTACGCGGTTTTACCCGCGGTTTGCAAACCGCGTGGAAAACCGCGCGTCTTCTTTTTTGGTTCCGGGTCAGGTTTGGTTCGAATCTGGTTCGCGGATCTGGGTCGGTTCTTGGGCTTTCCATTGGGCTTCGTTCTGGGCTCTCTTTTGGTTCTTTTTCGCTCCTTTTCTCGATGCTCGTCTTATTTCGGATAACCTGCACAATTCACTAGATAGACCGTAAAATCTCGCCTTTTTGCTTAAATACAAGCCAATCTCATTGGTTTATGGATTGAAAATAACGCCAAAAAGTGGCGTTATCAACAACCCCAAACCGAGCGTTGCTTGTCCTCAAGCAAATTAGCGATAAAAATGGAAATAAAGCATATATCCGTGAAATAATAACAACACAACTTTCAATCGGTACCACGTAATGCACTGGTGATTTCCCAAATTCGTGAATGCTTATCTCATCCTAGCCTCATTCTTATTATGTTTGATCTATGGCCTTCTATTGTGAGTTGAACTCGTGACAGCTCCGATTACATTAGGGTCGTACTAGGTCCAGACATACTAGGGAAGACATTTCGCCTCGACCCTACCTTACGGGATACTCGCTTTGCACTCGAACCTAGGTTATCGCACGTGTTGTCATGTGTAGGAGGTTATGTATAAGAATATTCAAATATTACATGACAACCCTAATGAACGACGCACAAATGTCCAAAAAATTGATCTCAGGAAGGAATCAAGTAGCAAGACAGGGAATATCAGTAAAGGTGGTAGCATACCGTAATCACGTTTTCCAAAAGATCATCCAGGTCTTTACAGGGGTTGTAACGGGGCTAGGGTACCGGCTAAGAAACGAAGGGTAAAACGGTTCAAAGATCCTTGGTGTGTCAAACATTACAGTTCTGAACTTCATCATATTCTATCTTATCACTTGGCCCTTTTGTCACTATCGGAGTCACTTTGACTCTCTTATTTTCTGCTGTAAATAAAATCTAAACTAATTGCTCTTTTTTTGGGACTTCATTCGTCCTCTTTGACTGACTGGGGCATCATTGGCCCTCTTTTTCTAACTTTTGGGTCAAATTGCACCCAATTTACTCTCATGACTGGCCTGTACTTTTTCTTCTATGCTCTATCATTTGTTGTTCATTACTGCTTTTGGTTGACACACTTTCGGATAAGGGTTGGCTAAGGTTTTTGGCTCGGGTTAAATGGTGGGTTTAGAAACGAACAAGGTGAGTGTTTGGCTGCAAAATTGGGTTTTGGTTGCACACAAATGGGTAGAAAGGTACGATAGCTAAAAATGGTTAACATACACACAATGCCTGGAATCATCTCTTACGGTCCACACGATATGGTCTACTATACCCTCACCCAATATCCTGATGGTCGTCTTTGCTACTTAATGCGATATTATAGCGAGATCACTCTATAATCACGACAAGGAATTCGAAAAAGTGTATATGATTTTCGTGTTTAAATCCCTCGAAATGAAAAACGTCTTTTAGGCTCAAATCTCGCTCTTGGGTGGTCTCCACTAATGTCCCTAGTCATGCCTTTCCCGGTCCTTCCCTAATGGTCACGTTTCAGTCACAAAGTTCTCCCCGCAATGGTTGGTCTCAATCATTCAAAAACAAGAAAGTATTGGCTACCATGATCTAACCATTCTTAAGTATGGGACATCAACGTCCATTAACGGGGGCCCGATTGGCAACCCCAAACCTTACCCACACATTGTCCCCAATGTGCAGATAAGTGATACATAGTGCGATAAAATTGGTGTGTGTTATTATTACATTCATACGCCAGAAACAAATAAAAACAGTACAGAAGCATCAAGAACATAACAAATCAAAATAGATCACGAAAACAAACCCATCTACTGGCGGGAAGATGATGATGCGCCCCCGTCTCGCCGGCCTCTAACTCTTCTCCGATCCTGTGGCTGCGCTGGCGGTGCTGGTGGGGCTGGAAATCCAGCTTGGGCGAGGCGGTAGTCAAAGCCTTCCAAACGGGTGTCGTAGCCGTCCATACGCAGGTTCAAGTTGCGGAACCCGAGGTCCACATGTGCATTTATCCCGCTAACCTGCGTCGTCATGCGCTCCATAAATCGGCGCATATAAGGAGGCGTGTCGCCGCCGTGAACGACCTCCTCCGCTGCTGGTGCCTCTGGATCAAAATCTGGATCGCTATCCGAGGCACTCTCGGACGACAGATGGACCGGCTCGGCAAGACGCCACATCTAAAAATGTGGGTATGCTCGCCTCTTCTCTTCTAATTTCCTCGCCGCCGTAATTTGGTGCTGATACTGTGTCTTCGTGAAGTCCTTCATCGTTGCGGTGAGGCGTCCTATTGGGACACCGGCTTCCCTACAAAAATGAATTATCAAACAAGGAAACGGTAGAATACCGTTGAGGGTCATACCGGCGTCTAGTATCTCCATCCAGATGATGTGGCCGATATCCATCGGCAGATTGTTGTGGAGGGAGTAGAGGACCTCCGCCACTTGGCTGTCGGCGGTGGTGTTGTGTGTAGACGGCTTTAAAGAGGCCTTGACGAACAGCATGAGGAACGCAATATCTGTGTGCATCTCGCTTTTTAAAATGTGCTGGTCCATCTTGTTCCATCCCGTGTGTCCGTTCCGCCTTAGAGAGGCGGCGATAATCGGGCTCAAGCGCTCCCGGAATGCTTGGTTCGGAGATAGACCGTAGGTGGCGCTCAGCTCGGCCCGACGGGGGGCGTGGAAGTATGCATCAATGTCGGCCGGAGAGATCCGGACCTCCCTATCGCCCATCCTTACCACGCATCGGTCGTGGTATACTGCCGGGATCATACAAGCATAGAATTCCTTCACTGTTTCAACGCAATACATGGGTGGAGTTCGAATGAATCCCTCCCATGATTGTTGCTGTATGATCTCCGGCACTCGTGATCCGGCCGGTAGGTTTGCCAGTCTGATGCTACGTTCCCCGAAGGGAGTGCATTCGTTCAACCGCATCTGATCGTGGCGCACATTTTTGTCGGGGTTCTCGTGATCGAACATTGCCCTCCGGTTGTTCGGATGGATTCGCTCATAGTCCGGAAATGAAAGGTATGTGCTCGGATGGGTCCTCATATCTGCACAAGTAAATGAACTCAAACGAGTTAACGCGCTCATAGCCACCCCAAACCTCGGTAAAACCGAGGTTTGCAAAGGGTCAAATGTGAGTGTGTGAATTGTGAAAAGGAAGGCACCCCAAACCTAAGTGAACCTTAGGTTTGTTGTATCTCATTTTTCTTACGTGCACGTACAGATAAAAACTCACAATTCCCATGCATGCAGATTATTAATAAAATACTGTTTAGCTCATGCATTTGGACCACCGTCACCACAAAATTCCCTAGTGCATACATCTAAAAATCTTCACTGATTTACACCAGTGACGGATAACATGACGACCCCAAACCTAAGTGAAACTTAGGTTTGGCTATGCTTACACAAAGAGATATAGACCCACAAAAAAAACGTAGGGACTTTATGTTACCAAGAAATCCCCATTTTACTATGTATGCACAAAAATGAGACTATTCCACAAAACCACAGATCTTACCATATTTATCCCCATTTGACTTCCCAAAAAGCTCCCATCCCAGATTTAAGCATATATCCTCACAAAACTACATACCCAGTTGCATAGAGGTATAAAATCATCATATGAACATACAATGAACATGTAAGTAGAATCTAAGCATAGAACATCACAAGCAACATTTTTGTGGGAAATCTCGATAATGGGAAAGTAACATTCAAGCATTTGGAAGCAACAAATGAGAGAAATAAGGCATACCTACACCACATTATCACAAAAAAGACCGAAATTTAAATAAGTAGCAGTTACATACCGTGGACTTGAAGAATGGAGAGCACAAACTACTGATAGTGGAGAAAGGGGGCCTTGAAAATCAATGGAGTTAGAGAGAGATTGAGAGAAAATCGTGAGAGAGAGAGAGAGAGTAGGGTTGCAGAAAATTAAGAAGGAAGAAGAAGAAATGAAAAGAAGAGAAGAAGAATGACATAAAGTGAAAACACAACTGCACACAAAACGACAGAACGAAACCCTAAGCGTCAGACGGGACGCGCGGTTTTCCACGCGGTATGTAAACCGCGGGTAAAGCCGCGCAACCCTCTGTTTCAAAACGCCTCAGAGAGCCCCGCGGTTTTCCACGCGGTATTGAAGCCGCGTAAAATCCCACGTATGTCTCTGTTTCTAACCTCTTCAGGAAACCCCGCGGTTTTCCACGCGGTATTGAAGCCGCGTAAAATCCCGCGTATGTCCCTGTTCACTTTTTCAAGTTTCGATTTTTTTTTGTAAATAAAAACACACTAAATCGAAACTAAAACGAAAACAACCCTCGGTGGGTTGCCTCCCACCCAGCGCCTTGGTTTTAGTCGTGGCTCGACCTTCCTTCTGATTACTCCTTCGGTTCATCCAAGTACATGGTTTCAGATACCACCGTCTCTCCTCCATAATATGGCTTTACCCGCTGGCCGTTCACTTTGAAAGTCGCCCCGTCTTTTCCTTGTAGCTCCACTGTTTCATACGGGTATACCTCCTTGACGGTGAACGGTCCGGACCACTTAGACTTCAACTTTCCTGGAAATAAACGAAGACGTGAGTTAAATAATAAAACACTCATACCTGGAACCAGTACCTTTTCACGAATTCGCTGGTCATGGAATTTCTTGGTCCGCTCTTTGTAAATGGCCGCGTTCTCGAATGCATCCAACCGAAGTTCCTCTAATTCACATAATTGCAGTAGCCTCTTCTTCCCGGCTGCATCTAACTCCATGTTCAGTTTCTTGATCGCCCAGAATGCTCTACACTCGAGTTCCACCGGTAGATGGCATGATTTCCCAAACACAAGTCGGTATGGTGTGGTGCCTATCGGGGTCTTGTATGCCGTCCGATATGCCCACAATGCGTCGTCTAACTTCAACGACCAATCCTTCCGTGATGAGTTCACTGTCTTTTCCAAGATTTGCTTCAACTATCTATTGGAGACTTCTGCTAAGCCGTTGGCTTTTGGGTGGTATGGTGTAGTGACTTTATGCTTCACCAAGTACTTCTTTAAAACTGCTTCTAGATAACGATTACAGAAGTGACTCCCACCATCGCTGATCAGTACTCTCGGAACTCCAAATCTCGCAAAGATATTCTTCTGTAGGAACTTAATCACTACTTTGGAATCATTTGTAGGAGTCGCGGTCGCTTCCACCCACTTTGACACGTAGTCCACCGCTACCAAGATGTACTCATTTCGGTGTGAGTTTGGGAATGGGCCCATGAAATCTATGCCCCACACGTCGAAGAGTTCGACTTCCATGAAAATCTGCATTGGCATCTCATCCCTCTTGGTCATGTTCCCCGTTCTTTGGCACCGATCACACATAGAGATGAATTCACGAGTTTCTTTGAACATAGACGGCCAAAAGAAACCCGACTGAAGAATCTTTGCCACTGTTCTATCGGTGCTAAAGTGGCCTCCACATTCCAAGGTGTGGCAATGGTTGAAGATATTGGCCTTTTCTTCCTTCGGGACACATCTCCGGATCATTCCGTCGGCACATGACTTATAGAGATAAGGCTCGTCCCAATAGTACCTCTTGGCCTCAAAAAGAAATCTCTTCTTTTGGTGGGAGTTCATCTGATATGGCATTACTCCTCCCACCAAATAATTGACCATGTTTGCGAACCAAGGCTCAGAATGACTAACCTTGAAAAGCTGTTCATCCGGAAACGAATCGTTGATGATGGTCTTATCTTTCCTTTGCTCCTCACCTCCCTCAAGTCTTGAGAGGTGATCCGCCACCGTGTTCTCGGAACCCTTCTTATCCAGAATTTCCAAGTCGAACTCTTGGAGTAGAAGTACCCAACGGATGAGTCTCGGTTTAGCATCCTTCTTGGCCATTAGATTCTTTAAAGCGGAGTGATCGGTGTAGACAATTACCTTGGCCCCCACTAGGTATGACCAGAACTTCTCGCAAACATAGACGACCACTAACAGTTTCTTCTCGGTAGTAGCATAATTGAGCTGAGCATCATCCAAGGTCTTACTCGCATAGTAAATCACATGCATTCGCTTATCCTTCTTTTGACCCAATACCGCTCCAACAGTGGTGTCACTCGCATCACACATCAAGGTAAATGGTAAGCTCCAATCCGGTGCCGTGAGGATCGGTGCAGATATTAACCCCTTCTTTAACCTGTCAAAAGCAGATATACACTCATCAGTGAACTCGAATTTAGCATCTTTAAGCAATAAAGAACATAAAGGCTTAGTAATTTTAGAAAAATCATGTATAAACCGTCGGTAAAACCCGACATGCCCCAAGAAGCTTCGGACTCCCTTGACGGAGTTCGGGTAAGGAAGATTCTCGATCACCGCTACTTTTGCCTTATCTACTTCAATTCCGTCTTTGGATACTTTATGACCAAGTACGATCCCCTCGGTCACCATGAAGTGACACTTCTCCCAGTTCAGTACCAAACTCGTCTCTTCACATCTTTGTAGGACAGCTCTCAAGTGTTCCAAACATGTATCGTATGAGGGCCTGAACACGGAAAAATCGTCCATAAAAATCTTGATCGTCCGCTCCTCCATGTCTGAGAAGATCGCCATCATACACCTCTGAAAGGTTGCTGGAGCGTTACATAAACCGAATGGCATCCTCCGGTAGGCAAATGTACCATACGGACATGTGAAGGTCGTCTTATCTTGATCCTCGGGTGTTATTGGTATCTGATTATACCCGGAATAACCGTCTAGAAAACAGTAGTACTCGTGCCCGGATAGTCGCTCCAACATCTGATCAATGAATGGAAGAGGGAAGTGATATTTCTTTGTAGCATCGTTCAGCTTTCGGTAGTCAATACACACCCTCCACCCGGTAACTGTTCGAGAAGGGATCAGCTCGTTGTTGTTGTTTCGAACAACTGTTATACCACCCTTCTTTGGTACTACTTGAACCGGGCTCACCCATGGAGTGTCCGGAGCCGGATATATAATTCCAGCATCAAGGAGTTTTAGAACCTCCTTCCGGACCACTTCTTTCATAATTGGGTTGAGCCGACGTTGATGTTGAACTACCGGTCGATGCCCTTCTTCAAGATTGATGCGGTGCGAGCAAAATGTCGGGCTTAAACCTTTCAGATTAGCTATCGTCCATCCAATAGCGGCTTGGTGCTCTCTCAAAACTCATAGTAACTTCTCTTTATTCTCGGAACTCAACTTGGATGCAATAATTACCGGTAAAGTTTCCTTATCTCCCAAGTATGCATACTCGAGATGATCGGGCAGCGGTTTGAGCTCGAGCTTTGGTGGTATCTTCGATGACGGTTCGGATTTGGGAATTGGTTCTCCCAAATCTTCAATGATCGGTCTTCTCGGGCCTGTGTATGATGATGATGCATTTAATTGCATCACAATCTTGCTTTCCGGATCATCATTGATTCCCATCAACACATTATTCAATTGATCGCCGGAAACTTGCATGCCACATGTTTCTCTCATCACGGACTCCATCACATCTACCCGGTAACATTCATTTGGTCCCATGCTTTGCTTTGCTGCCCGGAAAACATTGAAGATGGCTTCTTCGTCACCTACTCTCAAGGTGAGCTTTCCCCCCTTCACGTCGATCAATGCTCCTCCCGTGGCCAAGAATGGTCGGCCCAGTATAAGCGGTATCTCTTTATCCTCATCCATGTCGAGGATCACGAAGTCCACTGGGAGATAAAACTTGTCCACCTTGACAAGCACATCTTCAATAACCCCATATGGGTACTTGATGGATCTGTCAGCAAGCTGTAACGTCACACTGGTCGGTTGCACTTCTCCAAGTCCGAGTTTCCTGAAAATAGACAAGGGCATCAAATTAATACTTGCTCCAAGATCACACAAAGCTTTACTAAATTCCGAATTTCCTATATTAACAGGGATAGTGAAACTCCCTGGATCCTTAAGCTTCGGGGGAAACTTATGTTGGATAATCGCGCTGCACTCCTCAGTAAGTGCAACTGTCGCATGCTCCTCGATCTTCCTTTTGTTAGATAGAATATCTTTTAAAAACTTCACATACTAGGGCATTTGTGCCAAAGCATCTGCAAAAGGGATGTTAATATGCAATTTCTTAAAAACTTCAAGAAATTTAGAATAGTTAAGATCTTCCCTGTGGGCTTTAAGCCTATTTGGATATGGCACTTTTGGAATTGCTGGCTTGACCGGTGTTTGCTTTGGAATGGTTGGCTACTCTTGCTTCTTCTCTTCATTCTTTGAGTTCTCTTCAATTACAACCTCTTCGTCAGCCTCTAATTCATCCATATCTACCATCTCATAATCTTCCCCTTTGGACTCGGTTTCCTTTGATGCTGGCTCTCGTGTCAGTTTCCCATTCAGCTCCTTGCCACTCCTCAGATGAATGGACTTGCAATCTTCCCGGTTTGTCCTTTCGGTTTGACTCGGAAATTTCCCGGGAGCTCAGTTTTGTAGGGCTTCAGAAATCTGCCCCATTTGCCTTTCAAGCATCTTTATAGATGCTGTATTCTGATCAGTGGCAGCCTTGACTGTGTTGACCGTGCTGGCTAATCCTTCAACCGTGCTGTCCATTTTAGACATGAATTTCATCATCATGTCCTCTAGCCCCGGCTTCTTCTCTCCGGATTGTCCCTCATTGAAATTCCGTTGGTTGTAACCTGGAGGACGATAAACATTGTTAGTATTAGAAGAATTGTCAAAGTTAGAATGATTACCTTGTTGTTGACCGGGTTGCCCTTGCGGTTGATTCCATGAAAAATTTGGGTGCTTTTTCCAACCCTCATTGTATGTATTCGAAAACGGATCATTCCTTGGCCGATTGTTCCGATTTTGCATAAAGTGAACTTGCTCCGATTCGCTCATGGGTGGTGCCATATCTGGCATACCCTCATCCATCATGAATGTGGATTGAAGAGAAGACCCCTTCATCTGACTCGTGAGTGCGTTCAGTTGAGCCTTTATGGCTTTCAGCTCGTCATTTTCTTGAACACTTACTACCCGTCTGATAGAGGATCGTGGCGTGGCGTAGCTATGCTCGGCTAAGTTCTCGATCAACTCGACAGCTTCTTCATACGTTTTGTTCATTAAAGCTCCACCCGGGGCAGAAGTGATTTCGTTCTTGAACTGCGTGTGAAGACCTCCAAAGAAAGTTTGGATGATCACCCATCCGTGCAACCCGTGATGTGGACACTTCTTCAACATGTCTTTATATCGCTCCCATGCCTCGTACAAGGTCTCTTGATCCCATTGCGCGAAATGAGTAATATCAGCCATTAATTGAGCGGTTCTTCCCGGTGGGAAGAATTTCTGGAGAAACGCAGCTTTCAGGTCTGCCCATGTAGTGATGAGATCTGCTGGTAGGCCCTCTATCCAAATTTCATCTCTACCCTTTAAGGAAAAGCTGAATAGCCTCAGTTTTATCGCGTTCTCCTCCATCCCATTAATCTTAAACGTGTTGCAGATTCGTTCAAATGCACGAAGATGTGCATGAGGGTCTTCAGTTGGTGCTCCCCCAAACTGATTTTGTTGCACCATTACGATGGTGCTCGGCTTGATCTCGAAGTAATTGCCGCAGTGGTGGGTGGTTGGATCCCTATACGTGCGGCTGCCACATTCGGATTGGCAAATGACCGCATAGGCACCCTCTCCGGAGGTGGTGGAGGTGGGTCATTGCGAGGAGGTCTCTCGTCACCCATCTTCAGATGCCTTTTAACTTTTGTTTCTTTTCTTAAACGGCGGGCGGTTCTTTCAATCTCTGGATCAAGTGGCTTGATTCCTTTCCCTCGGGTTTCCTTTGGCATAAACCAATTAGTACCTGAAAAGAAGGTAGGCAAAGTTAGTAATCCAGAAATTGAAAGTGGTGGAATAAAGTAATAATAAAAAAAATGTTCAATCTAATAGCGCTTATAGCTGGTAGTGCTATCAGTTGCAACTAGTTCCCCGGCAACGGCGCCAAAAACTTGATAGGCGGGTTAACACCCCTCTAAATCTAACCGCAAGTGTACGGGTCGAAGTCAAGTAATAGTACTGAAAGTACGAGTATCGAACACAGGGAACTAGGAACTAAGTATCACAATGACTACAATTGCTACTAACTGAACGATCGAAATGTTGAGTTGTGATTTATAACTTGATTTAAAAACTAAAGACGACTAAAATAATACTAGAATCGCTTAACAGAAGGTTATGGAAGGACTTTTGATAGAGAAAAGGTTGAGGGTTGGATTCCCTATGGTTATACTACTGATGAACGACTACCCGAACAATAATTTCTACCGACTATTTTCTATGAACCCTAGTTTATAAAAGTCACTGTTGTTCTTTCTCAAGCAAAACAGATTTTATTTCAAGACTGTAGGTGTTATCTCTCGATCTACACCTAGGGTTTTAAAATACATTAAGTCAACTATTCTGAGCGGAAAGTGATTCGGCTATCTCTGCCCGACTCATCTTTTCCGGTATTTGATTACTTGATCTAGTTCTTAATAAATTTTCTCAAACTTAATCAAAAACCATGAGAGTCAATTGGAGGTGATCAGACTACAATTGAGGATGAAAGCTGAATTCAAATACTTCATAAATCAAGTCGAGTAAAAATAATCGTTCGTGTACACGTCATCCATCATAAATCCATAGTTCCTCCAACCCCCAACATCTAAAGATTAGTTCATGTTGGGGTGAATAAAAACACGAGAATTAAGGTAGAAAGTGGTGTGTGAAATCATAGTTGTCGTGGTAACTGTAAATAATGATCAAATCCCTTCTCTCTCGGCTCTGATTCACTTCGCGTGGTGAACTGTCTTCAATCCGTCCTCTCTCGTGGCTCCAAAATACGTGGAAATACTCTGAAAATCGCCCTCTCGCTGCCTCCCATCGCACGTGTCGTGATAATGACCTCAATCCGCAAAACGACAAAGTATAGAAAAAACGTCCAGAGAGTTACGCGGTTTTACCCGCGGTTTGCAAACCTGCGTGGAAAACCGTGCGTCTTCTTTATTGGTTCCGGGTCAGGTTTGGTTCGAATCTGGTTCGCGGATCTGGGTCGGTTATTGGGCTTTCCATTGGGCTTCGTTCTGGGCTCTCTTTTGGTTCTTTTTCGCTCCTTTTCTCGATGCTCGTCTTATTTCGGATAACCTGCACAATTCACTAGATAGACCGTAAAATCTCGCCTTTTTGCTTAAATACAAGCCAATCTCATTGGTTTATGGATTGAAAATAACGCCAAAAAGTGGCGTTATCAGTTAGAACAAGGAGAGATGACTGTGAGGGAGTACACCTCCAAGTTCTTAGAAAAGGCTCGTTTTGCGGAGTTGTACGTGCCGAACGAGGAACGTCTAGTTGAGCGGTATATCTATGGGTTGAAGGACAGTATCCGAGAGTTGGTGTTGGCTAGAAAGCCTACCACCTTCCAATCGGCCATAAATGCGGCCGAATTAACCGAGAAGGAAAAGAATCGCCAATGGACTGAGAGGGTCGGGGACAAGAGAAAGTGGGAAGGACCGGGAAATGATAACCGGAAAGGAAAGACCTTTAGGCCGGAACCGCGTGGAAGTCGGGGGTTTGGTGACAAGCCGTGTGGAAAATGTCATCGAGTTCATATGGGAGAATGTTTGGTGGATACGAGGTCATGTTTTCAGTGTGGATTGCCAGGGCATATGTCGAGGGATTGTCCGAGTAAGAAGACGTGGTTTCAGTGTGGGTCGTCGGACCATCATCCTAATCCACGATTCAAACTATGAGTTCATCATTCAAGAAGTTCATCGTCCAAAACTCAATAATCCAATTTCAACTCTGAAGAAAATCCCAAACTCAAAGAGTATGAGCAAAACTCCTAAATCGACATGGTAGAACGATTTTTAATTTTCAAATTGTAACTAGATTCAAACAAACCCAAAAATGGTTTTTCACCATAAAATCTTTCTTCAACTAATAATCACTCCAAATCTAAATCCCCAAAAGCATTAAAACCCTAAAAGGAATGGAGAGATTTCACAATAAACAAGAGAAATCGATCATACCTGAAAATAGAATTCCATTGGATTAATCTATCTTCAAACTTCATAGCTTCCTCCCCAAAATTCCTCCCAAATGGGAACTATTCTCTCACACACATACACGGTGGAGGTGCATGGCAAAAATGAAGAAAATGGGGGAGAAACCCCCGTTTTTATACCATTTACATTTTGGTCTTCCAAGTAAACAAGTTCGCCACTTTCAGTCTCTTCATTTTACATGGAATTTAAAATTTGGAATTTAGGTTATTACATTTACACTCCTGCATTTTAGAAAAATATATTTTAAGATTGATGTGGGTTTCTTGAGTCAAGATGCCTTGGATTACGGAAACTCTACCATTAAAAATTATGATAATGTAAAGGAACCTCATGTATAATATATTCAAATTTCATTTGGTCGATGCCATTAATTTATGTTACATGTGTATATTTGCCTATTTGGTGTAGTATTGTTGTGATGATTAATGGAAGTGTCAGTACGTTTTAGAAATGCCAATCTTTTCAAGAATTAACATGGTTCATGCTTGGTCGATGATTATGACAGTTAAACATGGTGTTTAATTTCCATTGACTAGTTTTCTAAATAGTGTTTTTTTAGTTTAACCTAAGGCCATGTGTGTGGCTAAAAAATGACTTAGGGAATGAAAATATATAACTACATTATATACAATCTAGAGTAATAGAAAAAAAGTGAGAGGTCAACAAGTGGTTCGGGAAGATGGTCGGGAAGGAAGTTTTACACATATGGAACAAACCGAAGGGACCCATACCATCTCATACCTCCTTAGTTATCGCAAGTTCCGAGAATTATGAAAGATGGTGTTGAGCACACGCCGAAAAGTGTTTTAGCCTTAGGTCTCTCAAATTCAGTCAATCCAGGAGTTGATCCCCAAGCTGCGATGATGGCGGGATTTGTACACGTGTTGGACGCCACCATGAGTCACCAACGATAAATGCTCACCCTAATGTTTAAAGAGAAGGATGCTAGAAACCGTAAAAAGGAGGCCCTTGTCGAGATCGCCATTGGTGGTTCCAGGGAAACTGAAAACAGAATGCATGCCAGAGAGAACCTGGTTAACAAAGGTGGTACGAAGGGTGTTCCCTCAATACCTTCCTTTGTATCAAGCCACCCGAGTTTTCCGGGACTACCAATCCCGTGGTTTTTATAAATTAGCTTCACGGGATCGAGCAAGCCTTCAAATCAAGCGAGTGTGATAAAGACCGGAAATTGAGGTTTGCTTCTCAGATGTTAAGAGGAAAGGCTCTCAGTTAATGGAAAGTCACCAGATCCACTATTGTCCGAAAATTGCAGCCCTGCTAACCTGAAAGGTGTTCAAGGGAAAGATTGCAATGAACATGTTCTTGACAAGATGTAGGATGAGTTCCAAGCTCTCCAAAAATGATACATGTCCATTTTCGACTACTCCAGTTTGTTCATGGAGAAGCTTGAATTTGTGAGACATCTGGCTCCGAATGAGAGAACCAAGATCAAGGGCTATCTCGAGGGTCTAGCGACTGGAATGAAGTTTTTGGTGAGAAATGTTAGTCTCTACCTTGCAAGAAGCTATGGAGTCTCATCTAATCGAGGATGACATCGCTCAAGAAGAAGAAGAGCGGGTTGCGTCTAGGAATAAGAGGAAATGGGAGGGGCGGTTGGGGTTCATCAATATCCTTACATTTTGATACTTCTATTATTTTGTTAGATGTTCATATTAAAAAAAACTATTTTCAATAATTAACAATTGAACCTTGGTTTTTCAAAACAGAATTCCGACTTATTTATAATGATGACAAAACAATCAAATAATCTTCAATATGTTAAATAAAATGTTAGAGTTTTCATAATACATCTAAAACCGATATTATGATCTTCATAAAACAAATAAAATATTTTTTCTAACTTTAAATCTGAAAGTTAAGTGAACGAACCCTTGAAAGGTGAAAACCCGATCTTTTTCCTCGATTGGGCTTGTACATGTTATCAACATTCTTTCAATATGAAGGTTGATGGTTAAAGGAACGTTTCAATTATTTGGAGGTCTTGTTACACCTAAATCTTTTGATTAAAATGCAAAATAAGATAACAAATATATATATATATATATATATATACAATTTACAGAGGCAATGATGTGGCATATTATTTTTATCCTATAATAGAAATTAGTAAGACAATAACTGATTAAAGGCCCTAAACATTGTAAAATTAAGGATATGTTCAAAATCATACACTTAACATTCTTTCTAAAGAAAGACCTTAGTTGGTTTAGGTTGTAATAAAAGTATTATTTAATAATAAATGAAAATAATAGACAAACGTTTAATTAAACAAATAAAAAGAGATAAATAAAAGATGCAGGCCATGGAAAGATTCCCATAAACGAGAAGGAAATTGGTAGACATAAGCCGCCAAATTAGCCCTTTTGGTTTGTTCCATCTTTTGGTCGAATCTTGTGCTTTCCTTTTCAATTTTCAAAATTGGTCAAACACAATGATTTCATTTTAAATTATTCATATTATTTCTATAAAAATACAAAAAAATAAAAAATGCTATAAGAATATGTGACAATTGTAAATGAAGCTAGGGGTGTTTGGGATTGCTTATTTTTTTGACTTGTTTTTCTATACCGTAAATAAGTCATTTCTAGCGTTTGGATTGAAAAAATAAAAAATGCTTATGACTTTTTCACATCGCAAATAAGATGTTGTGATAAGTTATTCCATTCTAACTTATTTAAAACTGCTTATTTATTTATTTACTTTATTTCCCTTTTCTATAAAACTACTTTTTGTCACTATATAAGTTGATAACCATTTTTAAAAATAAACATAAGTTGTTTCAAACAAGCTTACTATGACATTAAAGTGTTAAATAACATGCTTCATTGCTTCAATATGCTTCAATATGATTATCTTTCACTTTCTACTCAAAATACCTCTCAATTTCTAACTTTTTCGCCTTTCATTTTCCAATAAGTACTCTCTTTATTCCTACAATCCATTGTTGCTTTAAAAAAAATCATTTCATGTACCCTGAAGAATATCTTTATTCACTAATGCATTATACGTTCCTTTTCTCTAGATAGGTATTTTACATCTTAACCGAATTTTTTCTGGTTAGTTAAGAATCTCTTTCTAATTACTCTAAAACAATTAGGCGATTTTCTACAACAATAATCACCAATTTAACTTGGGGGCGGTGGGTGGCAAGATAGTTTTGTTACCTATTCCATTAGTAACCGTGGATTTTTTGGTACTCATATTCAATCATTAACAATTCATGTGACGGTACTGATATTTATGAAAGGTGTTGTATTTGTGTAACACCCTCAAAATTTGGAAATGACAACTAAATAAAATTTTCAATAATACATTAAAAAAGAATAGAATTTCTTTCTATAAACCAATACTGAGGATATCTCAATTTTAATTCTATGATTAACCTCAAACAATTTATTACCCAAGTTTTATTACAAAGACTAAATCCATATCGGGTGTTACTTAACCCAAGTACAAATTGCTCTTCCCAAGAATGAATGCGGAAGACTTCACTTAATCAATTCACT
Source organism: Saussurea involucrata (assembly GCA_033807775.1). NCBI lineage: Eukaryota > Viridiplantae > Streptophyta > Magnoliopsida > Asterales > Asteraceae > Saussurea > Saussurea involucrata. Next base: position 92,463,374 of record CM066321.1, on the reverse strand, counting down.
TCTCGAGCACACTACTAGCACTCATCTTTTCGCAGTATCACTAGGACTACTCCCAACCTGAACCTGTTGCACATGCCGACAAATAAAAAAGTTAGGCTAACGCCTAGTGAGTTCAAGAGTTTACAACATGATTTAAATAATTTGTTGAATGAAGGATTGCAACTTAAATCATGATTTCCAAAAGAGTTTATGATAAGGATGTAAACGACTCATTTTCCAACGCACACAAAATCTATGAGGAAAGTTCTCAAAATGTATATAGCGTTTTCCAAAATGAAATCCAATCCAAAATTCACTCAAAACGTGAATAAATCTATATCATGCAAAACACTCAAACACGGATGTGACATTATACTCAACCCATAAATCATGGAAGAACAATCCATATAAGTATAATACTTCACCGAAAACATGATACGAAACCCAATACTCACACGAGCATAAAATGGAATGAAGTCCAATACCAAAAATATGGAAGTGGTATGCTTCATTCAAATTTTAATATACGTGGAGTATAAAGACCCTCCCGAACATTAACAAGCAAAACATCAATTTCATAACATCCCAGAATCACGGTCACAAAATTTCATTACAAATATTTAATAGGTTTGCGGAAACAACCTACACAACTGAGAAATACTAAATACTAGAGTGCCTCTATCCACCTTTACTCTCCACGCTAAGCTCAGCCTATTTGCCCGAGCTTCTGGAAACCTGCTTACCTGAAAAGGGTTTTAATTTTGAAAATGCGAGGGTTAGACCATGAGGTCTAGTGAGTCCCTCCTAACAGTTATCAAAGCATTCAAAAACAGTTTATCTTTTCAGCATAAAACGTTTGTACTCAACATGTCAAAAATCATATACGAACTAAAATCCGCCTCCTCGTAATCTGACACCCTGAAGCCACCCGAAGGTGACAACGAGTCAGCCTCGCACTGCCTTGCGGAGCCTCGCTCCTGGCATATAGGGACCTCCCTTCCCGCACGAGAGCTGGCGGAACTACTTTCCCGTCTTTGCCAGTTTACGTCTCCTCGATGTATGCATACATTCCACATAAAACTTTAAACAACTTTCATGCAATTAAAGCATAATAATAAAGCATGGCAATTCTCAACATTCATAACACGTTTTGAAAACACTTTAAAAGCCACACATTTTAGTTTAGAAAACTCACCTGATTGCAACTCCCGTTTACTTCAAGACTCGCTCCAAACGCACACCTAAACAATGATTTATTGATTAAGTGGATGCATCTAACTTGGATCCTAAACTTTCTCAGCTCTAACTCGCAAGACACGAAAATCGCAGAACTCAAAAACTCGCGAGGCTCTAAATTCGCAAGGCACTGAAACTCGCAAGGCACTGAAACTCGCAAGGCATTGAAACTCGCAACCTTGGGTTGCGATTTTCTCCAAAACTCGCAAGCGTAGCTTGCGAAATTCTCAAACCCGCAGGACTCTGAAACTCGCAACCTTGGGTTGCGATTTTCTCCAAAACTCGCAAGCGTAGCTTGCGAAATTCTCAAACTCGCAGGCTTAGCTTGCGAAATTCAGACTCAACCACTTCATCTTCTTTCCCCAGATACGCAGACAGGTCTGATACAGGGTTTTTCTACTGCTCAACTCGAAAACTTGCTAAAACTTATCGAAAATCCTTAGGCTAAACTAGAAATCAGTTCAAAGAAAGATTCTAGGCTCACATCACCAATTAAACTCAAGAAAGGCGATCTCCCCACCCTCTTAATAAGGAATCAGCGCTGGAACAGATTGTGTGTGTGATTACACACACTCAAACCTTCCCAAACACCTTCTAATCGAAAAAGGAACTAAGGAGAAAGGAATTAAAATACTTACTTGATCAAAAGTCAAGAATTCTTCTCTTGCTTTCCAAAGAACACCCACAGCGCTTTTTTTTCGTTTCTTCTATTCCCCACCGCCGCCGCACACACACACAGAGCACACCAAAATAATACTGATTGCTGAAAATGATTTTTCTCCTAGGGCTTTGGACCCTTTTAAATATTCTTCCCAACTTTACATTTTGACCCCTCAACTTTCTTCTTGATTCACATTTTACACAAGCTCCTTTTATTTAATTACATAAAAATCCCGGTTGTTACAACACTCCCCCCTCAAAAGAATTCCGTCCCCGAAATTTCCATTCTTAAAGAGGTGAGGGTACCTGCTTCTCATCTCCGCTTCCACCTCCCAAGTTGCTTCTCGACCTTGATGATACTTCCACTGAACCTTCACCAAACGTGTCTCCTTATTCCTCGTCTTTCGTACTTTAGTGTCTAAAATTTCGACTGGCTCTTCCTCGTACGCCAACTTCTCGTCAATGCTTACATCTTCTATCGGAATGGCCACATCGGCTTCGGCTAGACACTTTTTCAAATTCGAGACATGGAAGGTCGGGTGGATTCGCTCTAGCTCTTCTGGTAACTTTAACTTGTAAGCTACAGGGCCTACTCTTTCAACTATCGCGAACGGTCCGACATACCTCGGTCTCAACTTCCCCTTCTTTCCAAAACGGACCACACCTTTCCAAGGCGACACCTTGAGCATTACTCTGTCACCTACTTGGAACTCGATCGGCTTCCTTCGCATATCGGCATACTTTTTCTGTCGGTCTTGGGCAACCTTCATTCTTTCTCGAATCATTTCTATCTTTTCTGACGTCAGCTGCACAATTTCTGGACCCGTCAACTGTCTTTCTCCCACTTCATTCCAGCATAACGGCGTACGGCATTTTCGTCCGTACAACGCCTCAAATGGTGCCGCTTGAATACTCGCGTGATAGCTATTGTTGTAAGAGAACTCTATCAACGGCAAGTGCGTTTCCCACGATCCTTTGAAATCAATTATACAAGCCCTCAGCATATCTTCCAGCGTTTGGATGGTCCTTTCGCTCTGACCATCCGTCTGCGGATGATACGCCGTGCTCAGCTTCACTTGAGACCCCAATTTCCGCTGAAGGCTCCTCCAAAACTTCGATGTGAATCGACTATCCCGATCAGACACAATGGACTTTGGCACTCCATGCCTAGACACAATCTCGGTGATGTACAACCGTGCCAACTTCTCCAACGAATCCGACTCCCTCATAGGCAAGAAATGAGCTGATTTGGTGAGATTGTCCACTCTCACCCAGATCGTATCATTGCCTTTAGGGGTTTTTGGCAATTTCGTGACAAAATCCATCGTGATGTTGTCCCACTTCCACACTGGTATCACCGTGGACTGCAACTCTCCATAAGGTCGTTGATGTTCCGCCTTAACCTTCAAGCAAGTCACACACCGCTCCACGAAATGAGCGATATCCTTCTTCATCCCCGGCCACCAGTAGAACTGTCTCAAGTCTTGATACATCTTATTCGTGCCCGGGTGCACGGACAATCGTGACCTATGCGTCTCTTCGAGGATCTTTACCCTCAAGTCACCGATCCTTGGCACCCACACTCGGCCGTTCCTGCAATTCAACCCGCTACTGTTGACTTCAAACGATGTCGCAATCCCGACAACTCGTTCGCTCTTCACATTTCCTTCTGACAGTGCTTCTTCCTGAAACTTCTTAATCTCATCGAGCAGACTTGAGGTTGCTTCCATTCGGAAAGCCACGACTTTGGTCTGCTCTCCGCGTTCTCTCCGACTCAACGCGTCTGCCACCACATTGGCTTTACCCGGGTGGTAAAGGACTTCGCAATCGTAATCGTTCAACAGCTCCATCCACCTCCTTTGTCTCATGTTCAACTCTTTTTGATCAAACAGGTGCTTCAGGCTCTTATGGTCGGTGTAAATCTGACACTTCACCCCATAGAGGTAATGTCGCCAGATTTTCAACGCAAAGAGAACGGCCGCTAATTCCATGTCATGGGTGGGATAATTCTTTTCGTGATCTTTCAACTGACGCGAAGCGTAGGCAATCACCTTCCCGTTCTGCATCAACACGCACCCCAACCCGAGCTTAGAAGCGTCGCTGTACACTACAAACCCTTCCGATCCATTCGGTAACGATAGGATCGGAGCACTGCACAAACTTTCCTTCAATTTCTCAAACGCGGTCCTCTGAGCTTCTTCCCACACGAATTTGACGTCCTTCCTTGTCAACAAGGTCAAAGGCGAAGCTATTCGAGAAAAGTCCTGGATAAACTTACGGTAGTATCCGGCTAGACCAAGGAAACTCCTCACCTCTGAAGGATTTCTAGGCGCCTCCCAGTCTTTGATGGCTTCGATTTTAGCAGGATCCACTTTGATTCCATCCGCAGATACTACGTGTCCCAAAAACTGAACTTCTCTGAGCCAGAACTCGCATTTCGAAAACTTTGCATACAACCTTTCGCGCTTTAGCAACTCCAACGTTGTCCGAAGATGACGCTCGTGATCCTCCCGCGTACGAGAATAGATTAAGATGTCGTCAATAAAGACGATCACGCACTTATCCAACAACGGGTTACACACCCGGTTCATCAGATCCATGAACACTGCGGGCGCGTTAGTCAACCCGAAGGGCATGACTAGGAACTCGTAGTGCCCATATCTCGTACGGAACGCCGTTTTCGGTACGTCTTCTTCTCTCACCTTCAACTGATGATAACCCGACCTCAAGTCTATCTTTGAGAAGTAACTCGCGCCTTGCAGTTGGTCGAAAAGGTCATCGATCCTCGGGAGCGGGTACTTGTTCTTCACGGTCACCTTATTAAGCTCGCGATAATCTATGCACATTCGCATCGATCCATCTTTCTTCTTAACGAAAAGTACAGGTGCTCCCCAAGGTGATGAACTCGGACGTATGAAACCTTTGTCAAGTAACTCCTGCAATTGGGTCATCATCTCCTTCATCTCTGCTGGTGCTAACCGATAAGGCGCACGAGCAATCGGTGCCGCCCCCGGCACGAGGTCAATCCTGAACTCCACTTGACGATCCGGAGGTAGGCTCGTCAAGTCATCCGGAAACACTTCCGGGTACTCGTTTACTACAGGCACATCTTCCACATTTTTCTTCTCTTTCTTGGCATCTAGTACTGTAACACCCCGGAATTTATTTTATAGGTAAAATCTTTCTAATGTTTCTTTAAAGTGAATTATAGGCCTTGTGTAAATTTATGAGAAATTCTATTTGATCGTTACACGAAGACCGTACTTTAGGAATTCGTATGAGTCATTCTTAAGAAAATAATGAAAAATAGAATGTTGGGTTAAATCCTAGATTTTATGGTTTGGTTGGATGGGTAATTCGAATACGAGTCCAACGGTTCTTTCCGGAGCGAAAACGGAGCTTTAACGAAGAAGTTACGAGGGATTAAGTGCTAAAACGAGAAGAACACCAAACTGAACCCGACGCCGACCTCGGCGCCGATCAATCTGTGCCAGCCATCGGCGCCGAGCACTGGCCGACTCAATTTAGGATATTTAATTCCTTTATCTTTCTCACTTCTTCTAAAACGAATTCCAGCTTCTTCTTTCTGAGTTTTGGGCGATTTTTCATCTGGAGCTTAAGGTAAACTCATAATCTTTCAATCCTAATTCCATTCAAAGAATTATTAGATGAATCTTACCAATTATACTTCATCTAGGGCTTGTCATCTTCATCTTTCTTGTGGAAGTACTAGGGTTCAAATCTTCAAGTTAGGGTTATTTCAATTGAAGAGTTTGAGGTGAGTAACTTGTACTTAATTAGTTGTATTACACCTTATCATCATCCTTTACTTTGATTTTGTTATTGTTAATGAGAAATCTTGGCTAATAAGCTCTTAATGGATAAGAGGGAAACAAGAAGAGTTCAAGTAAGTTATGATGGTTTAATTGTGTTCTATTACTTACAATACCATGGTAAATGTTAGTGTTAAAGATTTGGGTTTGATTTCATATCATTAGTGTGTGATTATGTTGATGGCTTAAGATATGTCTTAATTAAGTAATGATGGCTTAATGATTGAAATGGACCTACTATTGAATTGTAAACACGAATGTCTATTATTGATATTATATGGAATAAGATTTGTTACATATGGATGTATAGGAACTACATGGAAGTAGTATTGATTCATGTTAAATGGTTGGACCATTGTTATTATTCATGTTAAATGGTTGGACCATTGTTATATGTTAAACATTATTCATGCTAAATGGTTGGACCATTGTTATGTGTTAAATACCCTTGAATATTATTTTAGGATTAATATATTTGGTAATTCACATAATTGGAGGAGCACCTAGTATGCATTTGGAGGATATATTCTTACACACCGTGGGGTAAGTGTAATTGATTCATACCTTCGGATACCGTGGGGTGTTCCGTTGTGTTATGCCTTGTGACAATACCGTGGGGTACCGATCGAGGTATATCTTCAATTATGATGTAATTGGGTAGCGATATGGACCTTCTCCATGGAATCCAATTTGTGAACGTATCGAATTATTATTCCTGCATGCTATGTTTATATTCCATGTGTTATGTGTAAACCTCACTTAGGCTTTAAAAAGCCTAACACTTGCTATGTGTTTTATGTGTTACAGATATTAGTGGTTCAGGACACAAGAAGGTTAGACCGGGGTTTGAGAGCATGGGATCATTGTTGGAAAAGCTAAAGATTAGAAGATTAATGATAGAACTTTCCGACACATTTCGTAATCGGATTTTATAGTAGAGATTTGATAATCTAATGGTCCATTATTAGTTATATTTATCTAAGTCTTTGTATTGAAAGTTATGTAAAGATATTTAAGTACACTTGTGCTTTAAGAAGGTGTACCACTCTTCCGTTTTATGGAAGTTTTTGTTAACCCCTATTTTAGGGTGTTACAAGTACATATGCTAGATACCCCGCGCAACCCTTCCCCAAGCATCGCCTAGCTTTCATCAACGAAATTAGACACGACTTCCTATTTCGTTGATCCCCGTATATTACCACCTCTCCCTTATCGGCTAGGGGTATACGGATCAACTTCTTATTACACACAATGCTCGCATCATTCTCCGCTAGCCAGTCCATTCCTAGGACTACATCAAACTCCCCCATTCCCATAGGATAAAGCTCCAATGGAAATGAGTGACCATCTATGTCTATATTGCAACCCTCATAGACATCCCTTACCCAGACTCGACAATCACCCGCTATATCTACTTCAAACCCCAAGTTTAACCTCTTGGGTTTCACCCGCAACCTTTGCGCAAAAACGGGCGACACAAATCAACGATTTGCCCCCGTATCAAACATCACTTTAGCAAATATCGAGTCTATAGGAAAGGTACCTGTCACTACATCTGGCGCGTTCTCCGCCTCCTCAGCTGTCATGTGGAATGCCCTCGCTCTAGCACGAGCCGGCTCCACCTTCCTCTCATTACCTTTTCCTCCATTGCTACCACCTTCACCCCCTGCCTGACCCTTCTTTAGCTGCGGACAATCCCATTTAACATGACCCGACATCCCGCAATGAAAGCAAGTCCTCTGCCCACGACAATCTCGGGCCAAATGTCCCGTCCTCCCACAGTTATAACATCCCCCTTTATCAGCCAAACATTCACCCCGGTGCACTCGGTTACATTTACTACAAGGCTTTTCTGCTGGCCGGAAACTTGCCCGCGGTTCAATTCTGTTCGTGCTCGGCCTCTTACCGTCTCGGGTCGGCCCTTCCCATTTGCGCTTATCCCCAGCTCTCTCATTCATCTGCCTGATCTTATCTTTCTCTGTCAATTCTGCTTTGTCAACTGCTGCCTGAAACGTAGTTGGTTCCTTTGCCTGCACCAACTCTCTAATACTGCTTTTCAACCCATAGATGTACCGCTCGATTCGTCTCTCTTCAGTTGGTACATATAACTCAGCAAATCTGGACTTCCCAATAAATTTCAGCGTATACTCCTGTACTGTCATTGACCCCTGTTCCAAGCTCAAAAACTATTCCTCCAACTTCTTAACTGCCGCCAGAGGGCAGTATTGAGCCTTGAACCTCTTCACAAATGTTTCCCACGACATGCTCCTTGCCGCCTCTGACCCTTTTCCCCAAGTTTCAACATCCCACCAGAAGATCGCTTCTGCCTTCAACACTGACCTCGCAAACAGAACTTTATCTTCCTCCGCGCATTTACTTGTATCAAAGACTAGCTCCATCTCACGAACCCACTGAATAGCCTTAACGGGATCACGCTCCCCATTGTAGGTCGGTGGTTTGCATGAGTTGGAAGCCTTAAATGTACACCCCTTTGCTGTCTTTGGTTCATCGGCAATCGGAGTTATCATCGAGTTGGTGCCCATCTCAGTTCGCGGTTCGCTACCTTCCACTGTCTTCTTCCCAGTACTACCTTTGCTCGGTTCTCCAGACGCCGTCTTGTTCTGATTTTCTAAAACTGCTTTCAGAGTCTCCTGAATTTTCCCCATCTCGGATGTGAACTTCTCCTCGGTTATAAAAGCCTGCTCGGCCTCGGGTTTACGCCCTTTCTTAGCTTTGGTCTTTGTCGCAGGCGTGGAACTTTCCTGTTCAGAAATGGCCTGCACTTCGGGTTCTGCCAAACTCCTAGTCGTACGCTTGACGGTTGCCTTCTTCTTCCTACCCTTTTCCTTGGCGGTTGCTGCCCCCGCTTCAGTCGCCGCTTTTCTCGGCGCTGCTCCCTTAGGTCTTCCACGACCCCTTCCTCGTCCACGAGTGGCTACTACTCTTGGCTGAGTCACTGGTTCTTCCTCGACTCGCACCTCTTCCTCACGCAGTGTAGTACTCTTGGTTCGTGTGTCTACTGCCACTGGTATGGACCTACTTCTCAATGACCTTGCAGACATTCTGATGTAGCAGCAAAACAACTGAAAGTTTACTTACTAACAAAAGTCTAACAACACATAGAAGACTCTCTAACGCCGCGACACAGGATAACAAGGTAGCTCAAGCACATACATGTACCTGTAAGTTCACAGTTACACTGGCCAGATGTAACTCCAAACTTACCTTACATGACCGTCCTCAACACCCTATAAATCCTACCTTAGAATAGTGCTCTCCTAACGCATTCCTGTTTCTCAGTTGTGATTCTACTCCTCACAGTTTAAGTCTAGGCTCCTTTCGGTCACCTAAATCCCTTAAACTATGGCTCTGATACCAACTATAAAGACCCTCCCGAACATTAACAAGCAAAACATCAATTTCATAACATCCCAGAATCACGGTCACAAAATTTCATTACAAATACTTAATAGGTTTGCGGAAACAACCTACACAACTGAGAAATACTAAATACTAGAGTGCCTCTATCCACCTTTACTCTCCACGCTAAGCTCAGCCTATTTGCCCGAGCTTCTGGAAACCTGCTTACCTGAAAAGGGTTTTAATTTTGAAAATGCGAGGGTTAGACCATGAGGTCTAGTGAGTCCCTCCTAACAGTTATCAAAGCATTCAAAAACAGTTTATCTTTTCAGCATAAAACGTTTGTACTCAACATGTCAAAAATCATATACGAACTAAAATCCGCCTCCTCGTAATCTGACACCCTGAAGCCACCCGAAGGTGACAACGAGTCAGCCTCGCACTGCCTTGCGGAGCCTCGCTCCTGGCATATAGGGACCTCCCTTCCTGCACGAGAGCTGGCGGAACTACTTCCCCGTCTTTGCCAGTTTACGTCTCCTCGATGTATGCATACATTCCACATAAAACTTTAAACAACTTTCATGCAATTAAAGCATAATAATAAAGCATGGCAATTCTCAACATTCATAACACGTTTTGAAAACACTTTAAAAGCCACACATTTTAGTTTAGAAAACTCACCTGATTGCAACTCCCGTTTACTTCAAGACTCGCTCCAAACGCACACCTAAACAATGATTTATTGATTAAGTGGATGCATCTAACTTGGATCCTAAACTTTCTCAGCTCTAACTCGCAAGACACGAAAATCGCAGAACTCAAAAACTCGCGAGGCTCTAAATTCGCAAGGCACTGAAACTCGCAAGGCACTGAAACTCGCAAGGCATTGAAACTCGCAACCTTGGGTTGCGATTTTCTCCAAAACTCGCAAGCGTAGCTTGCGAAATTCTCAAACCCGAGGACTCTGAAACTCGCAACCTTGGGTTGCGATTTTCTCCAAAACTCGCAAGCGTAGCTTGCGAAATTCTCAAACTCGCAGGCTTAGCTTGCGAAATTCAGACTCAACCACTTCATCTTCTTTCCCCAGATACGCAGACAGGTCTGATACAGGGTTTTTCTACTGCTCAACTCGAAAACTTGCTAAAACTTATCGAAAATCCTTAGGCTAAACTAGAAATCAGTTCAAAGAAAGATTCTAGGCTCACATCACCAATTAAACTCAAGAAAGGCGATCTCCCCACCCTCTTAATAAGGAATCAGCGCTGGAACAGATTGTGTGTGTGATTACACACACTCAAACCTTCCCAAACACCTTCTAATCGAAAAAGGAACTAAGGAGAAAGGAATTAAAATACTTACTTGATCAAAAGTCAAGAATTCTTCTCTTGCTTTCCAAAGAACACCCACAGCGCTTTTTTTTCGTTTCTTCTATTCCCCACCGCCGCCGCACACACACACAGAGCACACCAAAATAATACTGATTGCTGAAAATGATTTTTCTCCTAGGGCTTTGGACCCTTTTAAATATTCTTCCCAACTTTACATTTTGACCCCTCAACTTTCTTCTTGATTCACATTTTACACAAGCTCCTTTTATTTAATTACACAAAAATCCCGGTTGTTACATGGAGGGAATTCCAATATTAAAGTCATCAATTGTTGTCAATCGCACAAGACCAACGATAATAAAGCAATGACATTATAATATCCAAAATAATGTTGGCCGACAACGGGGGAGACCCGTATCCATTGTGAGTGGAGGAACACAAAAGTATGCCACTCATACAACGTTAATCGTATGACACTTCACGACATGAAAGCCCAAGTGTCCCTACGACTCCATTCAAGTCACACCCAAAGAGACATGTGACCTTAGCGAATATTACCATGAATACCACCAAATGCCCGACACAAGCAGGGTTACAACTATGGCATTGCCCCGACATGGCGGAGGTCATAAACGCCCATCAATCATGATAGCACAATCGGACCCAGCCCTCTTAGTATACCCTTGCAAGGTAAAGGTCATAAAACGTGGGGCCCGGTCAAATCCCGCAATACCCAGGAGACCATCAAATAAAGACTGACTTACGTGCCTATGGATCCAATGCAACACAGTCTAAAATTACATGACTACACAGGAATGACTACAACACTCCAGCATGTAATTATCAGTAATATACAATAAGATGCAATAAGTTGAAATAAATGCAAACCATATATAGGACTCTACATTGAGCCATCAAAATCGGACAAGATATCCCCAAAGCCTCCTTTAAAGTCAAAACCGAGCAAAATGCCCCCAAACACATTAGACCAACAAATGACGGTCCTCATAACGTAAAATGCATTTAAACATCAAATAGGTAAACGTATATCTCAAAAACATTATTAACCCAAAACTCCTCACAGAGTAGGACAATGGTTTCCCAAATAGACTCATACCCTTATAATTCTAAAATGTCTCATAACATGAAAATGTGCATTTTCCAAAATACTTAAACCATTGAATGAACTCCATTTGAGCAATAAATCATTTAAAGACATATTTATGATTTCTACTTATCAAAATATCCGAAAATCCCAAATATGAGTGTTTTACAATGTTTATAAAGTCAAACACTTCAAAAGATCAAACTCACCAAATAACTCAACAATTGATAATTTTAAGTAAAACACACAAATACTTGAAAAATAACATTTTTGGCATGTAAACGTTTTCACAAATCAACTTGAACTCACCTTGCTATATTTAGGCTAAATCTAGATTTTTCCCAACTTGAGCTCCTTTGAAGAAACTTGAATCCTTAAGTCAAATCTTCCAAAACCTAGATCCATAAGTTTCCAACCAAAAATATTCACATCCAACCATTTAGAATCGTTTCCCAAACATTTTACATCAAAATCTCTATGTAACCCAAAACCCTAATTTTTAACCTAACTTTCCCAAAATCATCCAAAACGAAAATTGAAGAAATGAAACACTAAGAAGTCATAAATAAGACATTTACAACCCATAAGAAAGATTATAAAAGAGAGGGGTGAACTTACCAATAGGTTTTGAGCAAAACCCCCAAAACCTAGAAATCCCAAGAAATGGAGATGAATTCTTGATTTAGCACTTGGGGTTGTGATTACAAACTTAGATGGTGAAGAAATGCTTGATTTATAAGAAGAGAGCTCCAAAATCGACAATGGAAACAAAGGGGTTCGGTTGAGAGAATTTGGAGAAGAAGTGGATGGAAGAAATGAATGAGAAAAATGAGAAAATGGGTTTTAAAAGGGTCTGGAGCCCGACCGCGATTGTGACATATGTCACTCTCGCCGGCCACTCTCGTGAGAAATGTACTGCTGGCTTTCCCCCGCCCGCGACTATGCCAGCGATTATGACCAATGTCACTCTCGCGTCGCACTATCGCCAAAACGGTACTGAGAGCTCTTTTGAGTTGATTTCCGTCCGATTCGCCCACGACTCGCTCCTTACTGAATACAACCAAATTTCGGGTGTTACAATTTGTCTGTTTGATACCGAATAAAGCAAAGCTTGATTTTTGTTTTCCTTGTGATGGGCCTGGACCTTTTCGTAGCACAGATTCTTTAACTAAAAGCTTTGTAAACCATCTTCGTAAAAGCATCATAAACCATTTTTTAAAAGAAGTATCGACAATCAACGAATGCATGTAATCAGGAGGCCTACCACCATGCAATCCTAAAACCAACAAAAGTCCTCCCTGTAGAAGGTTGTCGTGACCACAAGGGGTTTTTGCACCAAATGGAAATCAAAACTAGGAGTAAGAGGAATGTAAGAATGTGTGGAACTCCGTTAAATTACTCTAAAAACTATGGGAAAAATGAATGTTCCAATATTTTTTGAGAAATAAATGATCAAAGTTTAGTTGATGTGGATCTTCAAGACACCCCTTCAACATAGGCTAGACGGACACCAAATGTCCAGTAGTGTCAACTGTTGTGTCTCCAGAGTTGTAATATTGACTTTAATATCATGTGAGAATACGTGGAACCCAGTTAAATCATTTTCTTAAAAAGTCATTGAAAAAGGGAAATAAGATTCTAAGGGGCTGTTTACTTGCCTCTTACTACCTCTTACCGGTAAGAAGCTCTTACCCAGGTAAGAGGTTGAGTGTTTACCAAAATAATATAAAGCTCTGATTACCAACAATGCCTCTGACCGTCTTCTGACCGGAGACAGAGATAGAAGAGTATCTGACCAAAGACAGAGGTGAAATTTCCCCATTTACCCCTTAAAATCATCAATGAAATACTTCAATCACGATACCCTATTCCACACACCTTCGTTTAAATAGAAAAATTTTGGGCGGTAAGTCGAGAAAGAGAGATGAGAAGTTGAGAACGATAACATAGTAACAAACATTAAGATCTGAAGGATTTTCTGGTGATCGGTAACAAAGTGTATAACGAAGGAGAAATGAAGAAGCTGAGGAGCCGTTCACCTCGTTTTCGAGTTGTTCACCGCCTTCAGATAAATCGTCGTCGTTGTCGTTCACGTCACCTTTGGTGGCCATAGGAGATGGCAACGATTAAAGATGGAAGGCTGGAAGCAAAGGCGACTAGGGTTTTTCTTGAAAGTGGTGGCTAAAGGATTTGAATTGATCTCATCTATAAATGTGTGTAGTACCTTTAATATAAAATATTTAATGTGTTCAGTACTTTTAAATTTAAAGTATATTAATAATTTTTTTTAAAAATATGATCATTTTCCATGAATGTTTATAAATTTATTTAAAACTCTTTTTTGAAAAGATAATCCATATAAAACTTATGCATTTATTTTATATTAAATATAAAAGCATTACAGTTACATAAATGTAAAAATTTATAATAAAATGAATATCAGCTTTATAACCGTCTGATAATTGCTTCAAAAGGGTATAATGGTCATTTTAAATTAATCAGCACTTAATATAAAATAGTTGATAAACACCATTTCTAATCTTTCACTTATTCGAGTCAGACCTCTTTTTACAGTCAGACCTCTTTTTACAGTCAGCGCTTACCCAAAAGATTTGGTAAACAGCCCCTAACATATATCGAGAAAAATTAATCCAAATTTAGCCGGTGAAAAACTCCAACAAGAGACTACCATTCTTACTTAATCCAATTATAATGTTATTCATTTGACGATTCCTAATTCTAACTCTTGAAAAATATTAGTAAAATGATTATATTTAATCGAATTTTATATATTGTTTTATAATTTTAATATTTATAAAACTTCAAATAAAATATATAATAATAGTTTTATATTTTGTCTGATTTATTACTCGTTTAATTAATTTATAAATCAAAACTACGGTGATTAAAGAATTTTTAATGGGTTGTTTAAAACAAATTAAGAAGTTGAATAAAGTTCACAATAGTATTTCTTATAAAAAAAACATCTCCTATGTCTCCCATGTATTTTTTTCAACACCAATAGATAGGGGTGTGCAACGGTCGGGTCAGGCCTCAAAACCCCAAACCCGATCGGGTATCGGGTGGAAATTGTGGAACCCGAAAACCGTCCTAAGTAGAGTTCGGGGCTCGGGTTTCGGGTGACTTCGGGTCTCGGGTTTTCCGGTCGAGTGAGTTCGGGTTGGAATCAAATCAGCTCAAATGTTGATCTTGCCTAACTGCAAATGCTTACGGTAGCAACCATTATCTCACCTTTTCCCTTGGAAAAGCTACGACCATAAAGGTCGAAAACATGTATCAAGAGGTGTGGTATGTTGTCAAGCATCATCATTATCATCATTATCATCATCATCATCATCATCATGACATCATCATCATCTCTTTAACTTTGGTAGGGAAAGCTAGCCACCTGCAATAAGATGGATTTTTCTTTTTAAAAGAAATCTTACAAAATTGCAGAGATTTCTTGAATTGTTAATGCACAATAGTGAAGCACTATAGCGTATAAAGGCTTGTTAAAACGGCAAAGCTCTTTAAGTGTAGTTGATCACTGTCAAATTCTAAAATTTTCAAAAATCAATATTTGATGTTTTAAACTAAATATTTGTATTTATAAAATTAATATATATATATATATATATAGATGAAGGATCAAACGAGAATGATATCTATTTAAAAGAATAAGAGAATAATTCTAAGCCAATCATTTTATTAAAAGATACCTTAAATAATTAATTCTAAAAATAAATAAATAAGGGTATATAAGTAATTTTGTTACATAAAAGCTATTTTAGGTATATTTAATTAAGATTCCATTGTTACCATATTTATGAGTTTAATATGATTTAAAATTTTATTTAATAAAATATCTTATATTTATTTGTTTTAAAATAAGCGTATTTAATTTTCATTTAAAGATTTTATTTTTTCATTTAAAGCAATATTTTAAATAAATCATCAAAATCACATGTTATTCACAATGAATTATTTTTTTTTCAAAATATTTTCCTGATTTAAAATTTGTGAAACAATAATTCAAATTAATCATTGAAAAAGAAAATTAATGAAAGCATAATCATATATGATGTGCAACAAAACACATTTAAAATGTATAAGATCACCTGTGCTTCAAAACGTAATTCATAATTTTACATCAAAATCACAAGTGATTCACAATGAATTTAACATTTTTTTTCAAAAAGTTTTCCTAATCATATGTGATTTAAAATTTATTGTGGATATCACATGTGATTCATAATAAATTAATTGTGAGTATCACTTGTGATTTTTGACGATTCGTAAAAATTTCTTAAATAAAAATAAATATTTAAAATGAAAACTAAATCACACTTATTTTAATGTTATAAGCAGTAATAATTAAATAATTAATCATGCTTAAATTACAAAATTATAAAAAAAAAATCATGAATAAATACCTTAATTAAATTTATTACATAATCTATATAGAAATAAATGAGTTTCCATATATAATATATATACACCAAATGACACATATGCCCTTTTAGTCGATTTTTTAGAAAGTTTTATTTACGGTATTATTTTATGAAATCATTGGCCTAGAATTATTCTCTTATTCTTTTAAATAGGTATCATTCTCGTTTGAACCCGACTCTATATATATATATATATATATTTAACAACTTCGGGTTTCGGACGGGTTCGGGTTTGGATTTTGGCAACCCAACCCGATCCGTGGAAACCGAGAAATAATTTCGGGTTCGGGTTCTTCGGGTCTCGGGTTGTCGGGTTTAGTGTTTTTGGGTTAGTTCGGGTTTCGGGTCGGTCGGATTCTTCGGGTCGGTCGGGGTTTGCTCACCCCTACCAATAAATAATTATACAATCAATCAAATATATAATAAAACTATTAAAAGTTACTGCATACCAATTTCAAGGTAAGGACCAAGGTAAGAGTCAAGGTTCTTGTACAAAAACTCAAATGATGTAAGGTTACTTATAAAAACTCGTTTCAATGACGGTTCTTCTAATAACCTACGCTTTTGCTTATAAGAGCATCTCCATAGTTATGCTAAAATAGAGATTTAACAAATTTTTTGCTCTAACAAGTTTGCTAATGTAACAACCCAAAATAACCAAGGCAATAACATAACCAAAAAGCCCATAAGGGCCCCAAATACATCAAAAGGTTAACAACATACTCAAAAGTTTAATGGTTCACGTACGAATACAACCGAGATGTCTAAATAACAAAAAGAGAGTAATGACGGTCTCTACTCCCATCCCCAAAGATCTTTAAGCCTTCTCCTTTCCCTTAGCGGTAGCTCCTAACACGCCCTTACCTGAAAATGGTTCTATTTTGAAAAGCAAGGGTTAGACCATGAGGTCTAGTGAATTCCTTCTTGAAAACGGTTTCACATAAAGCAATTTAAACACATGATTATTACACTAAGAGAGGTAAAACGTTTTAAAGGCTCAAATCCATACAAGGGTATTGCACAGTGGTCTCCACGCCCATCACCTCATGTGATGTCAACACTCGGGGCCCCTAGTAGATCCCCACGGCCCCCCAGTAGATGCCGTATCCGTGTGCACACAAAACGGATTCGAGACACACGGTCTAACCAACTCACCAAGGATTCTCAACAATCCAAGGTCCAACACCCCACTTTGCAACCCGACTCCACATATAGCAGTAATCCATGAAAGCATGTAAACAAAGCATTTAGAGGAATATACTTCCATCAAGCGAAAAATCATATTTCATGTCAAGTGTAGCATACGCATAGGTTCATCACAAAACCAAATTCAGTTATTTAAAACCTTCACAAAACATTTTCGAGTAAAATAGGGTATAAGGAAACTCACCTGAAGTTTTGGTTAACCGAACACCCAACCGAAATTCACTTATGAACCAAACGAGCACCTGAATTGAAGGTTATTAAAGTATTGTTAAACCCTCTAGCTATACCCCAAAACATATCTAAGACAACCCTTAAGTGATATCACAATTCTAGCCTAAAACAGTACGCAAAACAAAAGCCAAAAACGCGAGACAGAGTCTGGCGCTACTGCCCGCGCTAGTTAACTCGCGCCACAAAGCGCGCGGGGCACTGGACAACCTTTGGCGCTACTTCCCATGCTAGCTAACTCATACGGAGCGCCTGCACCCGATTTTTCAGCCGAAAATAGCTCTTTCTCACTCCCAACTCAACCCAAGTCAATTTTTGAGCCTCCAACTTGAGGTAATCGATGGTCTAACATTTCCCCACAATTTCCCAATTAACAAAACATCAATTAAACCCAAGAATCCACTTAATGATTCATCTATTTTAATCCCAAGATCATTTTCTTGACCAAAACCTAAAACCCTCTATTGGAATGGTGCAAGCTCCAAAAGGGAAGCTCACAACTCACCAAGAGATTCATTAATCCCTCTAGCTCCAATGGTTTTAATCCAAAACTTAGGAATAGAAAGAATCATTGAATGCCACACCCTCAATTCCCCAAATTCAAACAAGAGAGTGAAGATTGAGAGAGAGTCATACCTTGAAGATGAATCCTCCAATCCCTTTTGAATCAACCTTCTAATTCCTCCTTCACAAAGCCTGAATGCTCATGAATCCCTCCTTCCCAATTTGGTAGCCGTCACAATGAAGAAATGAAGGGTTTCACCTAATTTAAAACTCTGCTTTGCTACTAAGTCCCCAAGTTCAGTTTTTCTCACTTTGGCCCCAAAACTTCTATTTATTCCAAAATTTGCAAAATATGAGGTGTTACATCACCTCCCCCTTAATAGAATTATGTCCCCGAAATTCCATCATTGAAAAGGTGCGGGTACTTTGTCCTCATCTCGGATTCGGTTTCCCAGGTCGCCTCTTGGCCTTTGTGGAATCGCCAATGCACCTTTACCAGGTTGATGTCTGTGTTCCTCAATTTCTTGACCTTACGGTCAGTGATAGCTTTGGGTCAGTGATAGCTTCTGTGTTCCTCAATTTCTCATCGACTTGCACTTCATGCAACGGTATAGCCATGTCAACCTCCGCTAAACACTTCCTTAAATTCGACACATGAAAAGTGTTGTGGATTCTATGCAACTCTTCGGGTAGCTCAAACTTGTACGATATTTCCCCAATGCGCTCGATAATTTCAAACGGTCCAATGTAGCGGGGACTCAACTTTCCCCTCTTCCCGAATCGTATCACCCCTTCCAAGGGGATACTTTTAGCATCACTTTATCCCCAACTTGAAATTCAATGTCCTTACGCCTCTTGTCCGCATAAGTCTTGTGTCGATCACGCGCAACCTTCAATCTTTCTCTCACTTGCACGATTTTATCTGCAGTCAACTGTACTATCTCGGGCCCGGCCAGTTGCTTCTCTCCGACCTCGTTCCAACAAAGAGGTATCCGACACTTCCTACCGTAGAGCACTTCATAAGGTGCAACCTTTATGCTCACATGATAACTATTGTTTTATGCAAATTCGATTAACGGTAGGTGATTTTCCCACGATCCTTGGAAATCTAACGCGCAAGCTCTCAACATGTCTTCCAAAGTTTGGATAGTCCGCTCGCTCTGTCCATCGGTCTGCGGATGATATGCGGTACTCATCTAGATCGATTGAAAGAAGCCTTCGGGTTACAGTCAACTCATAGATTTGAGATCCCATTTCTCGTTGAAAGCTCCTCCAAAATGTCGATGTGAATCGACTATCGCGATCTGAAACTATTGATGACGGTACACCATGGTGGGTCACTATCTCGTCAATGTACAACATTGCTAACCTCTCCATCGAATACGATTCCTTTATAGGTAAGAAATGTGCCGATTTGGTGAGTCGATCCACGATCACCCAAATGGCGTCAAAGCCCCTTGGAGTTCTAGGCAACTTCGTCACGAAATCTATCGTAATTTGATCCCACTTCCAAACTGGGATGTCCAAGGGTTGGAGTTTACCATACGGTCGTTGGTGCTCCACTTTTACTCGTAGGCACGTAGTACATCTCTCCACGAAGTATGCTATATCCTTCTTCATGCCCGACCACCAATAACTTTGTCGCAAATCTCCAAACATCTTATCGGTTCCCGGATGGATGGAGTATTTTGACTTGTGAGCCTCCTCCAATATTATTTTTTGAATATCACCAAGCTTCGGAACCCAGATTCTCCCGTTGAGGTATTTTAACCCCCGACTATCCTCTACCAAGGTGTCCACATTCCCAACCATCCGTTCTTTCTTAAGGTTCTCGACCGCTAACGCTTCCGCTTGCCATTTCCTTATCTCCCCCAACAGGTTAAACGTGACTTCGACTCTTAAGGCTAAGATCTTTGAAGCTTCCCCTCTTTCCTTACGGCTCAAGGCGTCGGCCACCACGTTGGCCTTCCCGGGATGATACTCGATTTCACAGTCGTAATCGGTCAACAATTCCATCCACCCTCGCTGACGCATGTTTAACTCTTTTTGATCAAAGATGTGACAAAGACTTTTATGATCTGTGAATATTTGACACCTCGTCCCATACAAGTAATGCCTCCAAATCTTTAAGGCGAAAACAACGGCCGCCAATTCCAAATTGTGTGTGGGGTATCGTTTCTCATGCTTCTTTAATTGATGGGATGCATAAGCAATCACCTTCCCACGCTGCATCAAAACACATCCCAAACCCAGCTTGGATGTGTCGCTATACACCACAAAATCTTCGGTTCCGTCCGGCAAGGTCAGAATCGGAGCACTACTTAACATTTCCTTCAATTTCCGAAAGGCTTCCTCTTGGCTTTCCATCCAAATGAACTTGACGTTCTTCTTAGTTAAGGAGGTCAACGGAATGGCAATCCTCGAAAAATCCTTGATAAATTTCTGGTAATACCCCGCTTGTCCAAGAAAACTACGAACTTCTGACGGTGTCCTAGGCGGCTCCCAGTTTCTAATAGCTTCCACCTTTGCTGGATCAACCTTGATTCCACTTTGGGACACTACGTGTCCTAAGAACTGCACTTCCCGGAGCCAAAATTCAAATTTTGAGAACTTGGCTTAAAGCTTCTCCCGCTTCAATAATTCCAATACGACCCTTAAATGTTCTTCGTGCTCTTTCTCCGACTTCGAGTAAATAAGAATATCGTCTATGAAGACGATCACAAACTTATCCAAGTAGGGTTGGCACACCCTATTCATCAAATCCATAAAAGCGGCGGGGGTATTCGTCAGTCCGAATGGCATCACCAAGAATTCATAATGCCCGTAACGAGTCCGAAAAGCCGTCTTTGGAATGTCTTCTTCACGTACCTTAAGCTGATGGTATCCCGACCTCAGATCTATCTTCGAGAAATAGCTAACCCCTTGTAACTGATCAAACAAGTCATCAATTCTGGGGAGCGGATACTTGTTCTTAACGGTGACTTTATTGAATTCACGGTAATCTATGCACATGCTCATTGTCCCGTCCTTCTTCTTTACAAATAGTACCGGTGCACCCCACGGCGAGGTACTTGGTCTCACAAACCCCTTTTCCAATAACTCCTGAAGTTGGGTCATCATCTCCTTCATTTCGGATGGTGCCAACCGATATGGTGCGCGAGCTATTGGAGCGGCTCCCGACACCAAGTCGATCCGAAACTCGATCTGACGATCCGGTGGTAGATCACTCAAGTCATCCGGAAATACTTCCGGGTACTCTCCCACTATCGTCACCTCCTCTACCCCACGCTTTTCCAGTTTAGCATCCACTACATAGGCTAGATAACTTTGACATCCCTTCCTTAAACACTTGGTAGCTTTAATCATAGAAATAAGGATAAACTTCCTATCTCGACGATTCCCATAAATCACCACCATCCCCCTATTCGGTAGGTGGATATGGATTAACTTTTTATTACACACAATGTTAGCGTTATTTTTCGCTAACCAATCCATCCCCAACACTACATCAAACTCCCCCATTGGCATAGGGTACAAGTGCAACGGTACCAAACTCCCCTCTACATCTATACAACACCCCTCAACCACTTCACTAATAGACACTCAATTATCATCGGCGGTCTCCACTTCTAAGGCATGCTCTAAACGCTTAGGTTTCACCCTCAAACACTTCACAAAATCAAGAGATACAAAGGAGCGATTCGCTCCCGAATCAAATAACACTTTGGCACAAATAGAGTTCACCAAAAAGGTACCCGTCACGACATCCGGAGTCTCCTTCGCCTCAACCGCAGTCATGTGAAATGCACGCCCCTTCGCACGTGCCGGCTCCTTCCTTTTCTCATTCCCCTTGCTCCCTTGACGACTTCCATACTGTCCCGGTCCCCCTTTGTTCAACAATGGATAGTTAAACCGCATTAAATTGCTCTTGTTAGTTAGAATTGGGTTAAAAATCGTTTGAGAAGTTTTCCTTTTGGTTCTAATCATTTTTTGGAGTTGGAAATCGTATTTTTTATGGTAAATTGAGGTTTTGGAAGCAGTTAGCAGTAGCAGGGACGGAGTAGCGTAGGCAGTGACCAACTAACTTTTCGCGCGAGTTATGTCGCGGCGAAAGTCGCGTTAGACCGTCAGCCACTGTTGTGGCGCGACTTTGTCCGCTTCATTTCTCCGTTCGAGCCAAGAACTGATGCATCATTTTAGAGGTTCTCTTAGAGACTATTATAAAAGACTTATAGGAGCTTTAAGAGGGATTAACGCCTTTATTGTGTAACACCCTAAAAATAGGGGTAAACAAAAATTTTCATAAAACGAAAGTGCGGTATATAAATGCCATTGCATGAGCCATCCCAAAAGGGAGAAATACAAGTATTTGGGTTAATTTACAAATGTATTCAAATGGAAATTAATGACAACCAGCTAATCTAAATCCTATATTGGAATCAAGATTACAAAAGGGGTGTCATCTCTTGCCGTTAAGATCTTCTATTGTTAGTGTCCCCAAAAGCATTTCCCCAAAGCTCACACGCTCCGCCTAAGCTTTCTTAATGACGGCTCCGCTAGAACCTGAGATTCATGACATCATTCAAACAAGTGTCAAGACAAGGTTTGGTGAGTAATCACAATTAATAACACATATTAATAACATATACAAGTAAGAGTTAATATTTCAATTTCCATAAGTGGATTTAAAGTCAATGGGGGAGACCCATAGCATCAAGAAGTTCCACCCAAAAAGTCGAGATACCTTAGTGTCAAGCCCCTCAAAGACGACACCAAAGGCCCGACACATCTGGGGGTGCAACCAAAGGCATTGCTCCAAATGGCGAGGGTTTAGGCGTATACCAACACGGTGGCACCCAAGACTACGTCCTCCTAGTGAACACTTAACTTGATTCATTCAAAAGCTCGCTCAAGTCACAAGGCACTCAAGCATGTGCAACCAATTCTATTAGCCATCATAAACATTACATGGTTGTGGATGAATAATAAAGGAATTCCCATGCTTTTCCATAAGGTTAGATCACCACTTGAATACATATCATGTACATAAAAATCCACATACTTTCATCTTAGGACCGTACATACTCATTAATCCAAGAAGGTTGACTAGCTTAACCATTAAGAAGTCTTATTACTTTGCAAATAAGCACATTGTTCTTGGGTATAAAACCCTAAATCTTTCATATCTTATTAACATAACACATAACACTATGAACACATCAAGGTAACATATTTCTCCACCAAAATACATAGTTACTTCCAATAAGCCAATAAATCCACTTTTCCCCAAAGTTAGGGTTTTCATGAAATTAAGGAAATAAGCAATAAAACAAGCATACAACATGGATCTAGTATAATGAGAGTTAGAATACTCACTATCTAGGTTTTAAGACCAAAACCTAGAAAATGATGAAACCCTAAAAGTTGAAGGAAATGCAAGAAGTGATTTAGAGTTGTACGTGCCAAATTCCTTGGATGAAGTCTTCAATAAATGCTTCCAATAGTGTAAAGATCCTCAATAAATGAAGCTCTAACCTAGTTGGGATTTAATGAAGAGAGAGGGTGGATTGAAGGTAAAAAATCGCCTTTCTAAGGAGAGGAAAACGATTTGGGAGTATTTGGTAAAGTAAGTGAGAGAAAGGTGAAAAAATGGGGAGATAAGGAGGAATTTTCGTCAGACCGGACGCAGACGTCCGCTTAGTGGCCATGCGGACGTCCGACCTTCACTTGGCCAGAACTCCCCCTTCAAATCTTCTATATCTTCTGCAAAAACTCGCGGACATCCACTATGACACGGACGTCCGACTTTAAACCATGCGAACGTCCACATTCCCAATTTTCAGCATCCCTCCATATTGCAAGTATGAACAACACTTGCATCAATTATCGGATTTAAAAAAATGCAGATAGCAAATAATTTCACATATGATTGAAATCTAATTTAAGCAAGGATCTAAAAGGTTTAAGACGGTGTTAGCACTTAAGTTACATACCGAACGAAATCCAGGTGTTACATATTGTCTTGGTGAATTCAGGCGTTCGGTTTGAGCTCTTTTAGCTTGTAGGCTTGGAGTAGTGTGTGGGATGTTAGGTGAGTTCTCTTACCTAAACTTTATGAACATGTGATCGATTATGAATGTTTTTAAGTATGAATATGGTTTTTATCCGTTGATGTCTTTAATATGCAAATTACCATTATGCATTGGTGTTTATCTAAAGTTACGTGGTTACATGGGATATGAGGGTTTATACCATGGGAGTAAGGTACCTTGAGATAGTAATATCTCTTGGGTAGTGTTAATCTGTGTGCCTTGAATTCGTTTCATGTGACACTGGATAGGCATCTATTGGGGGCCTTGGTTGTGCATGCCATGGGTGGTGTGACGGTGTGACTACACATGTTGTACAAAGTCCGTGTGTGGAAATTATGTACATATGGTGTTTCTATATTGGATCTACTACATTCAAAAGTTTTAACCGTTGAAGGTAAAAATAAGAGAACTCACTAGACCGTATTGTCTAACTCTTGCTTTTCAAACTAAATCATTTTCAGGAAAGTTTCGCGTTGAGGGTACATAAGAAAAGGGAAGGGGGAGACTTGAGCTAAGTGGGGGTGGCTTGGAGTTCAGTAACTGTTTGTCCCTAGTTTTGTGATAAATCTCAATTGTGGATGTAGATTGGTCGCTGCAATCTATTTATATGTAAGGATAAACCTTGTACTCAATTACTTTTGGTGCCATTTTGGCGTTTGTTTATGAATTTTGTTATTTTGGATTTTGGTTCGTTATAGTAAACTTTCAAAATGTTTAATTATTGAATTTGCGGCTAAACCAAAAGTATTAAGACGTCAAGGACTAAACTTCGAAATATAAAAATTCCTTAAAAAAAATAAGCTCGGAGTTATCGAACAATTATCAATTCAGACAACCTAGATGTACGACCCATGCTACTCGGCCCACACCTGGATCTTGCTTCGTGATTCGACGCCATTGGCAACAAAATCAAGCATTAAACTAAATTGAGCATAAAGTGGGTATTTACTCACTTTTGGCATAACATTGTCATGGACAGAGATGTGTTGTAAAATTAACGGCCTGAGGAGCTCATCAGTTGCTTGTTTACCAACCGATTAGTAACCATCAAATAACAATAATATAATTCAAAGCTTAAAATTGGAATCTACCTTAAATCAAATTCTTGATCCAAAAAGTTTTGTTCTGAAATTTTAATTATTTTAGGTAGTTAATTAATAAAGTGTTATAACATATACGTATTATTAATCTCTTTACATGGGGCTTCTTATATTTTGTGAGTATTGATAATTATTTTAGGTAGTTAATAAATAAGAAACTTTAAACTTAATAATAAAAAAGTAATAAACCTATGAACAATAAATAAAGAATAATCATTTTAATTTAATTTTTTGGAGGGAATATGCAATTATACTCCAAGTCATACCCCTACAAGATGCTTGAAGAATGTTTTGTCCTTTATAGTTGTTCTTGTACCCACCACATCATCTTAATCAATTTCTATAGTTTTATATTTTTTTTTCATTCTTTTCGTATCTTAAAGTGTACAATCTCTTTGTATTTAGGAGAATGATTATATGGTATACGGTTTTACTTCATTTCTAAACAAGAGTGAAAAGAATTAAATTGAAAAAACCATCATGTATCTATTCTTCATGTTCTCTTATTACAAATATATCTTTTATATCTGAAAAAAAAAAGTTATTCGTTTTTTAAAGCATTATGAGTCGATAGTAGAGATGTTCACGGTCTGCTTTGGGTGGGTATTATGGGATTTAAATTAAAAATATATAAAATCTGTCTTCAAATTGAAATTTCCACCAACAATACATTATGAAAGAAAAAAGTATAGGGAATTATAAAAGGAACTTCTAACATCAAAATTAAAAAACATTAAGCAAGTTGAAAAAAAGTTAAGCAAGTCCCCCAACAACAGTTGGAATTTTTAAATTTTAGAATTTTTGCGGATTTTGGAATTTTGACGATGTAAGGAACGCAAACAATTGAAAAGTGAACTAAAAACTTAACGTAATGGACAAAGTTTTTTTAATATGCCATAATAGTCGAGCATACAAAATGAAAATTAAATATATTTAATACATGTTCATTTTGATGGTCGGTTCGCTTCAAACCACTCAAAAAAACATTCAAACCTTATACAGGACCCCACCAAGCGGTTTGACTATTTCTAAGACCGGACTGAACCACTAGACCACCTCAAACCGCTAAGAAGGTCCGATTTAACTTGATCCGAACGCTTTAAGCGGTCCGACAGGTTTTTTGAACACTATTCTAGTATCAACACGATTTATAAAACTCAAATACAACTGATTATTATTACAAACATAACCACAATTACAAAACTCTAAAATTAGAACAAGTTGTTCTTTAGCTAATTCTAGAGAATGAGATGAGAGAAAATATGCAGAGAGAATACGGTTGTGAGAATGAAACAAGATTTCAAAGAAACCCTAATCCTCTTTATATAACTATCTTCACATTGACACTTCAGATCCTCCATCTATGCACCGACGTACTTAGCTACCCTTTAGCTATGAACCGCCTTACTCCGCTAACCTTGTAGTTCACCAGAAAGTGAAATGTAGTCCCTGAGCTTCTTTATCTTCATTATTCAACTTTCAACTTTGTTCAATTTATACCCCTCGACTTATCTAAACAATAAATACAAAACAATAACTTAGATGATGACAAGATTGAACAAATGCTTAACTATTTTAACACCCTCCCTCAATCTTGACATCTAAATAAATCCAACATATGTAACTTATTACAAAGATACTTATGCTGATTTATTCCAAGGGCTTTAGTAAAAATATCTGCAGGATTCTCAACTGAAGGAACTTTAATAGTTTTAAGAAATCCTGAAGATACTCTTTGTCGACCTTGATGAACGTCTATTTCAATATGTTTGGTACGTTCATGAAAAACAGGATTATTTGCAATTAAAATTGCAGATTTATTGTCACAATGAAGATTTACAGGAAGTAAATCATTTACTTTTAACTCTTGTAAAAGACCTACTACCCATATAATCTCACATAGAGCAGATGCCATTGCTCTATATTCTGATTCCGCAGAAGAATGAGAAACAGTCGTTTGTTTCTTGCTCTTCCAAGAAACCATACAATTACCAAGAAATAAGCAAAAACCAGTCACTGACCTTCTAGTGGACAAACACTTGCCCCAATCAGCATCCACATACATATTCAGTTTAAAAACAGAATCTACTGAGAAATTTACACCATTACCTGGAGATGCTTTTAGATAACGCAATACTCTAAGAGCCAACTTAAGATGAGATAATCTTGGTGCATGCATAAATTGACTTAAGCAATGTACTGCAAAAGCTATATCAGGTCTGGTATGTAACAGATATATCAACTTACCAACTAACTTTTGAAAACTAGTGAAATCTTTTAAGAGAGGATCCTTTGAATCAGATCCACTTGACTCAGTTACTATCAAGTTCATATCCATTGGGGTACCAATGGGTTTAACACCTAAATACCCAAATTCATTTAAAAGTTCAAGACAATACTTACGTTGTGACATACAGATTCCTCGTTCAGTTCTTAAAATCTCTATTCCTAGGAAAAATTTCAAATCACCCAAGTCTTTGATTTTAAAATTTGATCTTAAATGTTCTTTAACCTTGTTTATTTCATTTACACAGTTTCCTGTTAAAATAATGTCATCAATGTAAACTAATAAAGCAATAAAAACATAACCTTTATTTTTAATGAATAATGAATAATCACTCTCACTTTGTACAAAACCATTTTTAATTAAACATGAAGATAACTTCTCATACCATTGTCTTGGAGCTTGTTTTAAACCATATAATGATTTAACTAACTTACAAACTCTTTTATCATTAGCTGAAAAGTACCCAGGAGGTAAGGACATGTAGACCTCTTCAGACAAGTCACCATATAAAAACGCATTGTTCACATCTAATTGACACAAAGACCAATTATTTTGAACATCTAAAGCAATTACACAACGCACAGTAACCATTTTAACTACAGGTGAAAAAGTCTCTTCATAGTCCAATCCCTCCCTTTGAGAATACCCCTTGGCAACAAGTCTGACTTTATACCTTTCCACTTCTCCAGTGGACTTGTATTTTATTTTGTAAATCCATCTACAGCCTATAGCCTTACGACCAGGGGGTAAATCAGACAAAACCCAAGTTTTATTTCTATATTAGGCTTCCATCTCCTCATTCATTGCTGAAACCCAGTTTTGATCCTTACAGGCCTCAAAAAAATTACTGGGTTCAACAACTTTATTTAGAGTGGATACAAAACAGAAATTATCCTTGTTTAGAAAAGAATAGTTAACTACTTTTTCTATTCCATATTTTACTTTTCCTTCAACCACATAATCAATAAATCGTTTAGGTAAATTTGAAGGACGACTAGACTTCCTAATAGAACATGTATTAGGATCAATTGAAGAAGCACCCTCATGAGGAGAACCCAACCCATCATCGTTATTTTGAACACTTAAGGGATTAAATTCACACTGATCGTTTGCTGCCAAATCAGTACCGCCAGAACTTTGAGATTCGGCAGCTCTATTTATATTAGTGCCACCAGAACCTTGAAATTCGGCAGTTCTGTTAACATTATTATTATTATTACCTCTGGAATTACTTTGGCTGCCCCAACGATCAGAATTAGAATTATTACGAATTTCAGTATTTGAATTATCCCCAGGTTGAGTTTTCTCCCTATTCTCATCATCAGATATATTTGAAGAAAAATCATCAGTGTGAACATAGATTGAATAAAAAAAGGTTAAAGTATTGAGACCACTTTTGTCTAAAGCTGGTTTGGTTTCACTCATCTTAAATGGAAAAATAGTTTCATAAAATTTCACATCACGAGAAACAATGATTTGTTTGGAGTCTAGACTATAAAGTCTATACCCCTTTTTTGAATTTGCATAACCAAGTAATACACATTTTTCAGCTCGAGCTGAAAATTTGTCAGAATTGTTAGGTTTAATTGCAAAACAAAGACATCCAAAGTTTTTTAGATGAGTAAGTACAGGAGGAAAACCAAACACCAGTTCATAAGGACACCGTCCATTTAAAACAGAAGATGGGGTTCTGTTTATAAGGTATGTAGCAGTGAGAATACACTCACTCCACATGTTTAATGGAACGTCTCCTTGGAACATTAAAGCTATAGCCACGTTCAACAAGTGTCTATGTTTACGTTCAACAACCCCATTTTGTTGGGGAGTGTATACACATGAGGTTTGATGAATAATACCCTTTATTTTAAAAAAAGTCAACTAACCTATGATTGACAAACTCAGAACCATTATCACTCCTGAACACCTTAACAGATTTTCCATACTGAGTGAGAAGTAAACTGTGAAAATTAATAACAATATCAACAACCTCATCCTTAGATCTTAACAAGTAAACCCACACAGAACGAGTAAAATCATCTACCACTGTTAAAAAATAACTATAGCTTTCTTTACTAGGCACACGATAGGGTCCCCACAGATCAATGTGTAATAAGTCACCTAAGCAGGTGGTCTTATGCTCACTCAGATTAAACTTGTCACGAGCTTGTTTAGCCTTATGGCATATCTCACACGGGATAGATTCACCTCCATTACTTAAGTTTAACCTATTTTTCAACACATTTAAAACTTGATCTGCCGGATGCCCTAAACGACTGTGCCAAAGCTGTCGTGATACATTACAGTAAATAGACATGTTAGAGCTACTAACATTGTTCTCTAAATCTCTAGACTTAATAACATTAGATTTATCAGGTTGGTCAAATAAGTACAAACCTCCGTGTTCAATACCAACCCCCACAACTTTCATTGCAGGAAAGCCCTGAATAAGAAAACATTTGAATTCGTTAAACCCAACAAAAATCTTGTTATCTCTAGCAAGTTTGTGCACAGATAATAGGTTTACATTGAAGTCTGGAATAACAAGGACATCACACAATGTGACTTTATCATTTAATTTGAAGTTTCCAATTTTATTGATGATGACTTCATCACCATTTGGTTGAGTGACCTTTAATCTAAGGTCAGAAATATCTACCACGTTTTCCAGACAAGAAACTGAAGAAGTCATATGCTGGTTAGCACCAGAGTCGATAATCCAGCTATACTTATGTAATTTTGAAGATACATTAGACATATTAGCCATACCAGCAAACATACCAGCCATATTGACGGCAATTCCATCAGGTGGTTTATGATCAATAAGAGACAACAGCTTGTGGACTTTATCTTCAGTGAGAGAAGATGTAGAACCACGACCAGTACCATCAGAGGAAGAGACATGACTCGAAAAAGGTTTAGCAGATTGATTAGATTTATTTTTAGTGAATTGAAAGTCCTTTGGAAACCCAACCAACTTAAAACACCGCTCAATAGTGTGGCCATTCAATCCACAATGTTTACATACCAATTGAGGTTTTGCAGATTGCCTTTTATTGTTTGTAATTTTACCAAAAAAAGCAGTGTTTTGAACCTTAGTATCAGTTGAGACACGAGTCCCACCTCGGTGAGACTCTTCCCTTGATACCAAGGAAAACGCAGTCTTGACAGAAGGAAGAGGTTCAGTCATTAAAATGTTACTCCTCACATTAACATACATATCGTCAAGGCCCATTAAAAATTGCATTAGCTTTAACAGCTGATTGTGTTTTGAAAAATCCTGAGCAGCGTTACAAGTACAAGATGGCAGTTTTATTAGGGCATCAAATTGTTTCCAAAGGGAATTCAATTTGTGATAGTATTCAGAAACAGAAGTTCCATTCTGACTTAATGAATTAATTTTCTGATGCAAGTTAAAAGTCACAGATCCATCGATTTTATCATAGGTTTCCTTAAGTTCTTCCCATACTGCAGAAGCAACTCTGGAAAAAACTTGACTAACAAAAAGCTCCTCAGATATGGAACTTAAAATCCAAGATAGAACAACGGAGTTGCACCTGTCCCACTGCTTTCCTAACACTTCATTATCAGTGGGACGAGATACAGTACGGTTTATGAACCCCAATTTGTTTTTAGTTTCTAAGGCCAAAATCATAGCACATGACCACACCTTGTAATTTTCTGTACCACTCAACTTCATACTCATAATAGAAATACCAGAAGTATCACTTGGGTGGAGATAAAGATGATCTCCAAAATCAAGCTTAGCAATCAAGGATTCCTCTTCTTGATTTTTGGGAGCTTCTCCAACCGTCATGATAACTTTAGATAAGATACACACACACGGTAAAAACTAGGAGATCTCAGCAGGATTCCTTGCCACTCAGAGATGGTAGGTCAAGCCAACCTCCTAGTTACCAAACAGAAGTAAAAGAGAAGCAGAGCACACAGTGGATAGGGAAGAAGACTTACAGTGGGTCAATGCTGAGCAATTACAGATCAGGAACAACTTACAGAGTTTCTTTTATTTAAAAGATATGGACAGCGGAAACACAGTCGCGAGTCTCTGAAGAGGAGACCAACGAAAAAAAATACCTGGACAGATAATGAGAAACAGACGTGAACAAGGTTCAGAACAGTGAATGGAGAGCAACTCCAGACAACCCTCAACTATTAAGAACCTTGATAAGATCTGATAAGAAGAAAAAAATGTTCCAATCCAACAGAATAATCACAAAGGGAAAAGATGACTTTGGCTATTAGAATGTAGACTCAAGATCTTATCTCAGATCCACATATTACACAATTTGTCTCAGATCCGAACCAAAAATACAGGTTGATATAGACAACAAATTTTGTCTCAGAACTGAACAAAAAAAAGAGATGATATAGATGGAAGAACAAACAAGAAAACTGGACTAATAGAAGGGTAAGAACAATCTAACTAGAGGTTTAAGCACACAACACGTTCATACAACTAAGATCTAAGGGGTCTTATTTACAGATCTGAACAGCCTTAGATCAAGCTTCACGAGAGATAACCCTCAGATCATAAGCAATGTATAGACAGGTTATGTGATTAAGAAGATAAGCTACGTGAGATGGTGTGAAACAGAAGCTTAAATCTAAGAAACACGAGTAGATTTAACAGTCCTTGCACGATACTGTAGAGGATCTGACTAAGAGACCCTCAGATCTTTGCAAGGAGGTATAGATCTAAACGTAATCGTAGAGAAGTTTATTTCTCACCAATCACAAATGAGCAAAAAACCACATGAAGACGAAAATCCACAGATGATTAGGATGTCGTCCTCAAGTGCAAGAACACAGAGGCTCGATGATTATTCTTATCTAGGTAGAAGAGAACAATCAACTGAGACAAGATCGTTTCAGATCTACATCAATTTAAAAACGATCGATTAGTTTTGAAAACAAAAAAAGAAGCAGACTCCAAACGATCCACAAAGTAACAAAATCCAGCCGATTATGAACTTAGATGATCCAAACAAGAACGTTCGAGATCTAAAAGTGGATCGAGTGATCTGTTTGTACAGTTTTTGACGAAAAGAAAAAAATGATCGAAATGAAAAAAAAAACAGATCTGATGAACAAACGAGCAGGATCTACACGATCTAATGCCAAAACAGAATCCAAACGATTTTGAACCAAACGATCCAAACAGAGACCGTTCCAGATCTAAAGAGAAGGGACCGAGAGTCTGTTGAAACACTTTGGTTGAAAATTTTGAACAAAAAACAGATCTGAGATAATGATCTATTTCAGATTTTGAAAGAAGAATAGATGAACAAATTTATTTCATACTTATAGAAATTTTTTAAAGCACAAAGTAAATCTAACAGATCTAAACACAAACAGTAAGTGATGCACAAAATCTCACCTAGTTTAGAGGCATTGATGTATAGAACGAGACAGATCGAAGATCGGCTCTGATACCATATTCTAGTATCAACACGATTTATAAAACTCAAATACAACTGATTATTATTACAAACATAACCACAATTACAAAACTCTAAAATTAGAACAAGTTGTTCTTTAGCTAATTCTAGAGAATGAGATGAGAGAAAATATGCAGAGAGAATACGGCTGTGAGAATGAAACAAGATGTTTAGAATTGAAACCCTAATCCTCTTTATATAACTATCTTCACATTGACACTTCAGATCCTCCATCTATGCACCGACGTACTTAGCTACCCTTCAGCTATGAACCGCCTTACTCCGCTAACCTTGTAGTTCACCAGAAATTGAAATGTAGTCCCTGCGCTTCTTTATCTTCATTATTCAACTTTCAGCTTTGTTCAATTTATACCCCTCGACTTATCTAAACAATAACTTAGATGATGACAAGATTGAACAAACGCTTAACTATTTTAACAAACACCCCTAATCGATAATGCACAACGGTGTTAGGCAACAACATTGGCGAGTAGCAACAACGACGGACAATAGCAAAGTCAATGAGCAATCTATATATATATAAAAGCAAGATGGGGAGTTGCTTATGTGGCATCATGAGAAAACATTCATTCACATTTCTCTATTTTCTTATAATTTTGATTTTTTTAAATAAAAAACTTCTCTCAAATGACCATTTACCCTTAAATAAAAATTGTGTATTTCATTGTATAAAGGTTTCTTTGGTAATTTTATTTTCAATTTAATTAATTAGCTTTAATTTCCGAACTATCTCACTTATTAGAGACATTAATTTTAGTCTCTTCATCTTTCCATTTATTAATTAGGGGAACTACAACAAACTAATATATAAACTACAATCTAATGCTCCATAACATGAAATTAACAACTCTTATGTTCTACACTATATTCTATTAGATTTGTATGTTTGTTTGTTATTTATTCTTTGTAGAAGTTACCTTCCGTCGATATTTTATCCCATACTCCATAAAATTTCCAGGTAATGATATATGTGAGTTATATAGTGTTGATATGTGTATATGTGTGTGTCTTCCCAATCAATATCATTATTTTTTTCTATAAAAAATTGCATATATTTTTTTAATGTTTGCGTGTTTTACATATTGTTTAATAAGTTTTTGTTCGTTTGATTTATTTACAAATGGTACATTGGTTTTTGTTGTGGATTTTTCTTCTAATTCTTTTGTCTACATAGTTTTCTTAATTTTCAATATGTAATTTTATAAGAAAAAACATATGAGATGCCATTTTCTAAGCATCTCAATCCCAAAATTTCTTCTTTTTCCTTTAAATTTTACATTGTTTTTAATGTTTGTTTGTTTACATATTGTTGTTAAATATGTTTTTGTTTTTTCTTTCAATTTATTTACAATTGTTACCTTGGTTTTTGTTGTGGATTTTTCTTTCATTCTTTTATGTCTACATAGTTTTTTAATTTTCAATTGTAACTTTATAAGAAAAACCACATGAGATGACATTTTCTAGGCATCTCAATCCCAAATTTCTTCTTTTCCCCTCAAATTTTGCATTTTTGATATAGTTATTAGCAAAATGTTTAATTAATTAGCCTATTCTTTGTTTACACCTAATTTTTTTTATTTAACTTATTTTATATTATTCTAATTTTTTTTCACATAGCATTGAAGGAATATATATATATATATATATATATATATATATATTCATTCAACATATTTAAAAACTCATTGTATAAATGAATTTTGAGTTAATATATAAAGTAATCAATACATAAAATTAAAAAATTATTATTATTATTTAAAGTCCTATTGAAAGCAATATATAAATATAAATGACATTAGAACCAATATATATGAATAAAATTAGAATCAATATATAATTAAATACTTATTATTAACCTCTTCTTTAATAAATGAGATACTTATTACATTTAATATTATTAAATAAATTTAATATATAATCAAATACTTATTACTAACTCTCTCATTAATAAATAATACACTTATTACATTTAGTTTCACTAATTAAATCAATACTTATTACATTTAATATCACTACTAATACCAATACATAAAATAAAAAACTATTATGAATCAATACTTATTACATTTAATATCACTACTAATACCAATACATAAAATAAAAAACTATTATGAATCAATATATATAGTTAAAATTATAATCAAAAGTAAAACTTATTATTATCAATATAGCAATATGTACAAAAAATGATAGAAACGTGTATATATATATTTAGAATAACCAAATACATAAAATTAGAAAGAATAATTTATTTACAATCATCAATATATAATTATTTCAATTGCATTTTTTAATTTAAATTGAAATCAAGTATAAAAATAAAGAATTGATATACTATGTTTCATTTTACATAATATGATTAAAACCTCATTTTCAAGATTCTCTACTAAGAAACTAAGTTATTGAGATACATTCTCAAGCAAATAAAAAAAACTAGAACAATGAAAAATTAACAATTTTATTGGGCTTGCATATACTCGAAGTGATCACAATACTAACGGCTTTTGTTACTTTTTCGTCCAACCGTATTTTGGGAACTTCATTGAAAACTTTTAGCCGAAGTTGCAACGAGTACATTATAACAAATGTAAGCAATTTACCAAAATGTCCCACAATTAAACAAAACTAGGTAGCAATATTATGTTTGCACTGTGAATATAATTATTATATGGGAATATATGTTAGAGATAAATCGATATATTACGAGTCATGACAAAACGATACTAATTATACACCTCATTATTATAATCAATAGTTTCACTCACTTCTTTTATTATTTTGAGTCAATTACAAAGTTTGATGATGTAGAACTTCTTATCTATTATTTAATTATATATATCAAAAGAAACAACTAAGAATTACGAACAACTTTATATCAACTGTAATATTGATTCATATTATTTTGATATATATATATATATATATATATATATATATATAATCAGTCCATTTAACTTCAATATTATTTAAAGATTTTATCACTACCGTGCAACGTGCGGTACCGAACCCTAGTATAGATAGTGGTAGGGTGGCAACAAAGCAATGGTGGAGAGATCTTGTATGTAGGTTTGAGCTTTTATGAGAGAATCATTTGAAAAGAATGTTTAAAAACTAGAGGATGTAAATGTAATGGTTAAATGAATGAGTTGATGTTGAAATCATATGGCTCGCGAATTTATGATTAAGTTATCAGCAAAACCAATTAACCACAAACAAACATAGTAACAACTAACATGGGTTAACAAATAAGTCACATACTTCATTGTACATACATGGCAAGTGGCTAATTAATTTAGGGGTTGTTTGGCGGTTGCTGAATGGTTTAGTGCAGAATGATTAAGTGGTCAGAATGATTAAGAGGCTTTTATGATATAGTGCAAAATGAAATATGATTGTTTGGTAATTGTTTAGAATGAAATCAGGGTGTTGAATGATTAAGGGAGACCCATGATGCTAAATCATTCAGAGGGTTTTGGAATCATTAAGAGGCAAACATTTCTTTTGCCAAACAGGATTTACCTCTTAGCAATTCAGAGGTTGCCTCTTAATGGAACCATTAAGAGGTAAACAAAAAGCCCCTTAGATACAACTCCGTTTTATGACACTTATTCTATTTAGATAAGACTTTTGGCTATTTACTAATTTATCATGATATTTGCATCTTTTATCTGATTAGTCCAAAACGAGCATATGCAAGTATACTCTATCCACATAACCTCAATAAACTTCAAAACATATCATCTGTCAATCATAAACCACAAATAACTCGCTAGAAATGAGTTTTTGGCCAAAAAAAAACAAAAGTCAAGAACAACAAGCATAGAAGAAATGAAGTACGTTTTGCTTTAAGCCATTGACTCCACGTTTATGTCCAAAATAAATGTAAAATAAGTTTATTGTTCGTTTTGATTTGACGTATGATTTTATTAGACGATTCCAAGATTTCATTGTTGTGTTGAAATAAGACATCACAATTAAAGGGAGAATCAAACTAATCCCTTGCCATGGGATAGGGAACAATGAAAGCGATGTGTGAATATCAATGTACTCATCAATTTTCTAAGATACTCTAATTTATGGAATTTTAATGTTGAAGCATAATTCATGTGTTACAAAAACTGTACTTATATTTTGATAGAAAATCTTATGGTAATTAAATTATTGTTAGTCATACAACTACAATTTTTTTATAAGACTAATTGACCATAAGAATTGTCTATTAAAATAAGATGAGACTGTTAGAACTTATATATACGAATTGAAATTCGTAACACACAATATTGAATCAGATGGAAAACTGAATTTATTTATATATATATGTATATACGAAATTTACATATAAACGAAAACACATAAACAAAGTTTCAAGGAGAAAAAGACTAACTTGAGTTTCTTGATCACAAATTTGAAGAAGAACGTTTGTTGGATTGAGGCCTGCAAAGCAGTGTCCTTAGACAGAAATTCGTCCCTCGTACCGTATCGATTGGACGTCTATCTAGAGGATACAACAAACCGTTCAAGAATCGAACTCTCGAACCTGACGAATCAAACTATGTTTCCTTCTTGAAGAACAATGAAGAACTTTGAGAGAATTTGAGAAAGTATGCGTTTGTGTATTATGTAATCTGTTACATATGCTTACTATTTATAGAAGATCAACCGGTGCCAATGAAAAGTCACACCTTTTCATGAAAAGGTGGCGGTTGGTGGCGGTTGGTGTGAATGAAAAGTCACACCTTTTCATGAAAAGTCACACCTTTTCATAAAAGGTCACACTTTTTCATATGAAAAGTCACATCTTTTCATATGTAACAGATTATCCCAACAATACCCCACATTTTCTATTCAAACTCTAATAATACCCCACATTTGAATAGAAAATAAGATATTCTCAAAGTATTTATTGTTCTTATTCAGGAAATAAACATGAAATGCATCAGAAAAGGTGTCTAGGTGACTTGAACCGTTCTTAGTGAGTATTCATCGGACCTACTTTGTGGGTAGTGACGAAGAGTCTTGAACTAACCACGTTTTGTAGTAAGTCTAGTCAATGAATATCACACAAATCATGTTTATGCATAGTTGACTCTTACCGTTGTGTTCATTTCGGTCGTGAACAATCCTTCTTCATGAGAATTTTAGAAGACGTAGCCATCTCCGTCCTCAAAGATGCGACCCCACATCAATCTCATATAGGTAATACTGATCAAGAACATTCCGTAGTGTTCCACCAATAAGCTATCAGTATTATTAAGAGTAAGAATTCAACCCTTAAATCATCAACGGAAAACAAAGGAAAAACATCATAGGAATAGGCATACCTTTGTTTAATTGCTTCTCGAGTTGTCCCCGACTAGTTTGCCTATTGAACCTAGACCATGGGATCTCCAATTTCGCTAGGTTAGGTTGCCGCCGAGTAGAACTCATTGGATTGGCTTTAAGCCCATTCCCCTCGATGTATAAGAGACTTGTTCTCTATTAAGGCCTTTTGTCAAAGGATCTGCGATATTTTCCTTTGACTTTACATAATCGATGGAAATGATTCCATTCTTCAGCAAGTCTCGTATTGTTTTGTGGCGACGCCTGATATGTCTCGATTTGCCGTTATAAATTTGATTCTTTGCTCTTGTAAGAGCAGCCATACTATCACAATGTATGCACACATCGGTAACAGGCTTAGGCCACAAGGGAATACCCTCTAGGAAGCTTTTAAGCCATTCTGCCTCTTCGGCAGCTTTATCTAAGGCTACGAATTCGGCTTCCATGGTTGACCGTGTATTTACGGTTTGCTTCGAAGATTTCCAAGATATGGCTGCACCACCAAGTGTAAACACATAGCCACTTGTGGACTTACTTTCAGAATGATTGGAAATCCAGTTTGCATCACAATATCCTTCTAGTACGGGAGGATATTTGGTATAGTATAACCCATAGTTCATTGTGTACTTCAGATATCGAAGCACTCTTATAAGTGCATACCAATGATCCTTACTTGGGTTATGTGAGTATCGACTAAGTCTACTCACGGTATATGCTAGATCCGGTCTCGTACAATTCATAATGTACATCAAACTTCCAAGCACTTGAGTGTATTCCAATTGAGACACTCTCTCTCCTTGATTCTTCTTAAGTTGGCTTGAAGGATCAAAATGAGTGACTACCGGTCTATCATCATAGTGACCAAATTTCCTAAGAACTTTCTCAACATAGTGAGATTGAGTCAGAATGTAACTGTTAGGATCTCTTTGGATCTTTATCCCAAGAATTACATCTGCTACTCCAAGATCCTTCATATCAACGAGGAGTGCAACATCTTCTTGGTTTGATTGATTACATCCAAGTTGGTCCCCATGATTAGCATGTCATCTACATATAGACATATTATGACACATGCGTTCTTGCTTTGTTTCACATATACGCATTTGTCACATTCATTAATTTGGAAACCATTTGATAGAAGAGTGTTATCAAACTTATCATGCCATTGCTTTGGGGCTTGTTTAAGTCCATATAAAGACTTCACAAGTTTGCATACTTTATTCTCTTGGCCTTTTACAACAAAACCTTCCGGTTGTTGCATATAAATTTCTTCATCTAATTCACCATTTAAGAAAGCAGTTTTCACATCCATTTGATGTATGTGTAGGTTGTGAATTGCTGCTATAGCCATCAATGTCCTAATGGACGTGATTCGTGTTACCGGTGAATAGGTGTCAAAGAAATCTTGACCTTCCTTTTGGCGGTAACCTTTGGCAACTAATCGAGCTTTATATTTCTCTATAGTACCATTAGGTCTTAGTTTCCGCTTGAAGATCCATTTATGACCAATTACCTTGTGACCCGGTGGTAAATCTACCAATCTCCATGTGTTATTCTGAACAATGGAGTCTATCTCACCTTGAATAGCCTCTTTCCAATAAGGTGCCTCTGATGAGTCCATGGCGGCTTTATAGGATTGAGGTTCTTCATCGACAACGAATGTCATGAAGTCGGGTCCAAAGTCTTTAGCAATCTTTCCCCTTTTACTTCTTCTAGGCTCTAAGTTTTCTTCTTGAGCCTTTGATGTACCCTCTTCATTTTGTTTCTCAACACTATCGGTGTTATCTACTTCACATACTCTCTTCCTTGGATTAGAGATTTCTTTCCCTTTATCCTTGTAAGTAAAGATGTGTTCAAAGAATTCAGCCTCAATTGATTCCATAATTGTGTTGTTGTGGATATCTTCATTGTTTGACTTATAGACCAAAAATCTATAAGCAACACTATTACTTGCCGGACCAAGATATACACAATCAATGGTCTTCGGTCCAAGTTTTGTCCTTTTGGGTAAAGGTACTTGAACCTTTGCAAGGCAACCCCACACTTTCATCCTTTTGTAGGAAGGAAGTTTTCCTTTCCATAGTTCATAAGGAGATTTATCGCTTTTCTTATCAGGAATTCTATTAAGTATCATATTTGCAGTTAAGCATGCTTCACCCCACAAACTATGTGGTGCTCCCGAAGTAATCAACATTGAATTAATCATGTTCTTCAATGTTATGTTTTTCCTTTCGGCTACTCCATTTTGTTGTGGAGTATAGGGAGTTGTTGTTTGGTGAACTATGCCATGATGAGAACAAAATTCTGCAAAGTCCTTAGACTCGTATTCTCCTCCTCTATCGGATCTCAGAATTTTTATTCTTTTATCAAGTTGGTTTTCAACTTCAGCCTTGTATGTCTTAAACATATTCAAAGCTTCATCTTTGGTATGTATTAGGTATACATAACAATATTTACTGCAATCATCAATAAATGATACATAATAGTTCTTTCCTCCACGTGTGGGTGTGGCTTGTAATCACATAAATCGCTGTGGATAAGTCCAAGTAC
Source organism: Saussurea involucrata (assembly GCA_033807775.1). Taxonomy (NCBI): domain Eukaryota; kingdom Viridiplantae; phylum Streptophyta; class Magnoliopsida; order Asterales; family Asteraceae; genus Saussurea; species Saussurea involucrata. Next base: position 92,422,656 of record CM066321.1, on the reverse strand, counting down.
TTGATTAGACTTTTCAACAGATTTATGTGGATGGCTTAAGTATTTAGACTCAACACATACCTCACATTTTGTCTTGTTATCCATGGAACACTTGGGTAATAACCCAAGTTTTATCATCCTTTGTAAGGATCGGAAGTTAACATGTCCTAGACGGGAATGCCATAGGGAAGAAGAGTCAAGCATGTACATAGAAGCAGTGCTAGAGCCTGCGGTTTTATTGCTATTTACAACATTTACAGTATTTACATCATCATTGTTCATCACACTAAGTTTGAAGAGCCCCTCATTAAGGTAGCCCTTGCCAACATACATCCCACCCTTAGTAATCACAAATTTATCAGATTCAAACACCATCTTGAATCCTTTGTTACTAAGTGTGGGTCCAGAAATCAAGTTCTTTGTAATAGCCGGTACATGCAAGACATTGGTGAGCACAAGTTCCTTCCCCGATGTAAGCTTGAGATTCACCTTCCCCTTCCCTTCAACTTTCGCGGTCGTGGCATTACCCATATACATGGGTTCTTCATCATCAACTTTTTGGTATGTGGCAAACATGTTCTTGGAGTTACAAATATGTTTGGTGGCACCGGTATCAACCCACCAATCGGTCACATTTGTAACCATAAAAGCCTCAATTACTCCAACGAATTGATTTGGAGCATTGACCACGTTGGCTTGATGGGGGTTTCCACCGGCACCTCCTCCTCCGGGACCACCATGGTCTCTTCTATGGCGGCAATCCTTCGCTCGATGCCCCGGCTTTCCGCATACCCAACAACTCATCACACGCTTTTTGAAAGGCCTTCGTTGTACGGATAGTGGGTTTGAAGCATTGAGATGATGCTTGAAACCCGTCGCCTTTCCCTTTCCTTTTTGGAACTTTGAATTTGATGAGTTTCCGGTAACCATGTTTGCATTTGGTTCCAACGAGATTGCATCCGCCTTCTCGTTCATCTGGTTGTCCTCCTCCACCCGCAATTTGAGTATCAATTGCTCAAAACTCATATCCTCGGACAAATGTTTAAGATAGAGTTTAAAATTTTTCCAGGATGGAGGCAACTTATCAATTATTGAACCAATAACAAAGTTAGAGTTGATGCCCATACCTTCGACTTCCAATTCATGGACCAAGATTTGCATTTCTTTTACTTGTTTCACGACCGGTTTGGAATCCGTCATCTTAAAGTTCAGGAATTTGCCCACGATAAATCGTTTGGAACAAGCGACTTCCGTCTTGTACTTTGATTCCAACGACTCCCAAATTTCTCTTGCCGTATTGAAGGATGAATAAATGTCATAAAGACCATCATCCAAACCATTAAGAATAAAATTCCGACAATTATATTCGTTGGCGTTCCAAATATCCAAGGATCGTTGGAACATAGCCAATTCAATTTGGGATGGGATGTTTTCTCCCTCTCCAACCGGCGGTGTCGGTGCTTGATCGGTAAGCACGTTAGACACTTTCAAAGTCGTCAAGTAGAAGAGCATCTTTTGTTGCCATCTTCTAAAATCGGAACCCTTAAATTTTTCGGGTTTCTCCACACTCGATTTCAACAAGGAAGAGTTTTCCATCGTCAACGAAATTTCTGTCTAAGATTGTTAGAACTTATATACACGAATTGAAATTCGTAACACACAATATTTAATCAGATGGAAAACTGAATTTATTTATATATATATGTATATACGAAATTTACATATAAACGAAAACACATAAACAAAGTTTCAAGGAGAAAAAGACTAACTTGAGTTTCTTGATCACAAATTTGAAGAAGAACGTTTGTTGGATTGAGGCCTGCAAAGCAGTGTCCTTAGACGGAAATTCGTCCCTCGTACCGTATCGATTGGACGTCTATCTAGAGGATACAACAACCCGTTCAAGAATCGAACTCTCGAACCCGACGAATCAAACTATGCTTCATGATGAAGAACAATGAAGAACTTTGAGAGAATTTGAGAGAGTATGCGTTTGTGTATTATGTAATCTGTTACATATGCTTACTATTTATAGAAGATCAACCGGTGCCAATGAAAAGTCACACCTTTTCATGAAAAGGTGGCGGTTGGTGGCGGTTGGTGTGAATGAAAAGTCACACCTTTTTCATAAAAGGTCACACTTTTTCATATGAAAAGTCACATCTTTTCATATGTAACAGATTATCCCAACAGAGACAAGGTGAGACACTAATTGAATAATTATTATGCTCATTTAGAGTTAGGAAAAAACTTTAGACTTAAACAAAAATCGAAATTAGAATTGGGTTTTCAATGATGAGGTATGAGTTCGTTCCAAAACTTGAATAGCGTTTTACTGTAAGCGGGTTGGGACTTTCGGGCCTACTTGAATATATATATATATATATATATATATATATATATATATATATATTTGCAATTTGTAAATCTTGAATTTCAGTATATCAATTTTAAAAAGCAGCATAAAGTGGTGCATTTATAGAATCTTTGAATTTGTTTTGAAGGCCCAATAGGGATATATTGTAGTCATTTGGGCTTTAAGAATATTTTTTCCAAGTTCCAAACATGATATAAGTTTTTAGCTATGATTTTGGGATGATGTTGTATTGTCTATTTTTTGTGAGATTTAAGAGATTATTTTGGAGGTAATGGACGAGTTCTTTTTATATAGTTGAATTTTCACAGCAAAAAAATCCTGAATCTTCTAGGAAAATACACTGAACCCTTACAAGACCTGACCATTCATACAAAAACCACACACACGTACGTGTTGAGGGGGTGTTTGGGATTGCTTATTTTTTGACTTATTTGATTATTGTTTTTTCTCACCACAAATAAGTTATTTTTAGTGTTTGGATTGAAAAAAATAAAAGTGCTTATGACTTTTCCTCACCACAAATAAGTTGTTTTTGATAAGTTAATTCATTTTAACTTATTTGAATGTCCTTATAACTTATTTGTTCAAATTACATTTTTACCCTTAACTCATTTTTATCACGACATAAGTTGATAAACACTTTTAAAAATAAGCATAAGTTGTTTTAGATAAGCAATCCCAAACACCCCCCTTAACCTTCATAATTTACAAGGATGTCTCACCAGAATCTAAGGCCTTCCGTACCCCAGCGGGGAAGGGGCTCGGGATGGGGGATGTGGCAGCGGGGTGAGGGCGGGGTTGGGCTACGGCCCGGGATGGAGTTGCGGGGCGGGATGGTGAGCGGGGTTGGGTTCCCGAGCCATCCCGAGGGTTTTATAAAAAAAAAAAAATTAATTAAATTTTTAAAAAAATAACCGTTGAACGGCTCTTTCTTAAAAAAAAAAATTCTCAATTTAATCCCACTATATATTTAACCCTCAACCTCTTATTTCTCACACCTCTCAACCTCTTATTTCTCACACCTCTCAAACTCTCTCAAATTTTCTCAACCTCTATATATTAAACAATATGGATTCGCCACAACCCGGTTCACCAACCGCATCATCATCATCCGTAGACATCCGCACGTAAAGATGTTGAACGAGCTTTTGGCGTGCTTAAACAACGTTGGCATATACTTCATAACCCGGCACGCGGATGGGAACCGGCAATATTGAGAAACATTATGTACGCTTGTGTCATATTACACAATATGATACTCGAAGACGAAAACCATGCTATTTGTGGTGACGTGGAAAACGACTTTTTCACGAATGATATCGAAAGCCAAATCAGTGAGACACAACGCGCGGCAAATGTTCGAGAAGTCATAAACCGGGAAACTCATAATAACCTTCGGTCGGATTTGGTCGAACATATTTGGCGTATCCAAGTTCCCAACAATGACGACGAGTAGATTTTTAAATTTATTTTGTAATTTTTAATTTTTTAATGAATGATATGAATTTTAATTTTTATTATTTATCTTATTTTTATTTATTAAATATATATATATATATATATATATATTTATTTTGTTAAATAATTAAATGTATAAATAAAAGAATTAAAATAAATGAGGTGGCAAAGGGGTTTGAGGGAATGGGGTACGGATGTTTAGGGATCGTGAGGGATGGAGTGAGGGATGGAAGAAAAGCTGATGTGGCGATGATGTGGAGGGGAATCTTTCACAGATAGGAGGGATGGGGTACGGATGGCCTAATGCTATGGTTGTAAATTAACTATAGTAATTGGTCAATATATATAAAAATAACACTAGTGTATTGGAAATAACAATTTTAAGCAAACCTTATAGTTTTATTATGAGAAAACTGTAAGATCCTACATTGGTTGGGGAGTGAACGAAAGTTGACTTATAAGTGGACTTGATATCTCCTTTATTAGATGCGTTTTAAAACTGTGAATCCAGGTAATGAACAAAGCAGACAATATTTGTACGGTTGGCTTGAGATGTTATAAAAGTTGTTGAAACTTATCAAACATTGCTCATTTTGATAGGTTAAGTTTTTTTTTTTTTTTTTTTTTGGTTTAGGTTAACAAAAATAAGGCGGTATTTGGTTCGTTGGAATCCGACAGAATTTGAAAGAATTGGAATGGTCAATTATGTTGACCAAATTCCATTCATGCGTTTGATTCATCTTTTGATTTTTCATAAGGAATTTGAATTCCTACAAATGATGGAATGTAAATTCCATAGGTTCTAGCAAAGAATTTCAATTTTTTTCTACTATATTTTAAGAAAAAAACTTATTATACTCTTTATATTACTCCATTCCATTACATTCCACCATCGTGGTCCCCGCCACCACCACCACCACCTGTCGCCACCGCCACCTATCACTAACGCCACCACTCGTCACCGTAGGTGTCAACACCACCTGTCACCGTTGCCGATACCACCACCTATTGTCGCCACCAACACACCACTCGTCGTCTCTTCCATCGCCACCTGTCATTGTCGTTGCCACCACCACATTCGTCATTGACGCCACCACAACCATCACCACCACCATCTTCGTCACCGCTGCCACCAACACCACTTATCGTTACCGCTGCCGCCAACACCACCACCGGTCGTTGTAGGCACCACCACGACCACCTATAACACCCTAAATTTAGGTAAAATTTAAACCTGAAGTAGTTGCGGAAATAAACTAAATTGACATAGGAAAATCACCCAAAACGGGGAATAATTGTACGACGTTTACATTACACTTTAAATAAGTGAAATAAAACCCAACAACCTACTAATGTAAACTATCGAGGCTTAGATTACGATCGGGTGTTGCTATTTCACTTCCCAAAAATATAAGATGTTCATGTTCCAAAATGTACGCCTATAAATACTCCAAAAATGCTACTCTCCCTTCATGACTCTCCACTCAAGCCCGAGTCCCACCGCTAGGATGACCTGATAACATGTCATTCCAAGAAAAGTGTTAGGATAAAGCCTAGTGAGAATCAACAGTTAATTATAAGCCATAATGGTTTTAATTAAATGAAATGCGGATAAAGAAATCAGTAACCTTGATTTTACTCTTACACGAGTACCTCTTGAATAAGCGGGAAGACCCGCCCCCATAATAAGTGATGGAGCACAAATATACTTTACATGATACATTAGTAAAACCAAACACGTAATCCAACATATATTGAATGTCGAACTCGACTACTTAAAGCTTATGCCCGAGAATATTCGAGAAAAAAACTAGCACATAGGAATTATACCTTACTGTTAATGAGACAATGCTCGACCATATAGGCCCACATCTTACTTATCATGAAGCCCGATGTAATAACCGGGTTTGTTTTGAAAATAGAGTATAATGGTGTGTGTGGTTTGAAGATTTGAGACTTTGGGGGCAATTGTGAAAATAAGAGAAATAGGGTTAAAATCCCTAAAACCCTTCATTTCCATCCTTCTGTAAGGTGCGGCTGTGTGTGAAGCTTGGTGTGGAGCAACTTTGCTAGTGAGGAAGAATAGCTTGGAAATTGGAGCTAGGGTTCGTGAAATCTTCATCTCCATCGAGGTAATCACGTCTCCTTTAAATTTTCTATGCTTAAAGTGGGTTTGTTGACAATTTTCTTTTGGAACTCTTCAAAATGGTGTGAGAAATTGAGAGTGTAACAACCCCAAATCCTAGTAGGAAGTAGAGTTTGGTGGTCAAAGTGAAAGAAAAGGGAAGTTATTGTTGGAGGACTAAATTGCAATTCATGACAAGTATTAAATGACCCAGATCCCTAGGGCATAATTGTTTTGTTGTTCTATTCATTTGGTTGGCGGCTGAGTAAGGTATCAAGAGAAAACATGGTGAAGAGGTGTAGCAGCAAACGTGAGAAGAAGAGCCCAATCGTTGTAAGTATCCAATCTCTCAGTATAAATCCTACTTATAGAATTTACAGTAAGCCCTTGGTTGGTCTTGATTGCTTGATTTTGTAACTGGGTAATGTAATCAAATATTGGATTGCTAATCAAGGAAATATGATAGAATAAGGGTTTTGGTTGTAAAGAAAAAGATGTAGCAGTTTGGGTAAAAAATGTTATGGTTAATGGCCTCATAAATTGAAAAGGGTAGGAAGTTTCGATTATAGAAATGAGGGATTTTCGTCGTCTGGTTGTAAACTACCGTAAGTCGCCCGTACCGGGAGTCGAGTACCGGGAGTCGGGGTACCGGGGGTCGGGTACCGGGAGTCGAACCATGCCGGGACCGTTGGTCTGGGCTTCGTCTGCCAGGCCGTAGTATCGAGCTATTTGGGCCGATGGTTTGAGAGTTTAGCTTAAGTCTCTTGGGCTTAGTAAAGGATAAAAGAAACCCAATAATTAATAGATGGACCTAACCAAGTAGTTGAGCTCGGATTAAGAGAAACGTAGGAAGAGAATAGAGAGTTCATCTAATTAAATCTGTGAATCATTAATTAGGTGAGCGGTCGGTGCCAGATTCGAGGTTAGAGAAGGATTTGCAGCCAGGTGAGTTCTCTCGACTTTTTATGACGTACTGATTTTACTGAAATGGTTCCTTTATCGAGCATGATTTGAAATTATAAAAGCTATGCATGTTTTCATGAGTTGCACGATTATTTACCAATGAATGATGCTTAAGGTTTTCACGTACGTGGTTTCAAATGTATGTGTATGCTATGTGGGGTCGGTTACACGGTGGGGTCAGGGTACCTTGGGATCTCTGATCCCTTGGGGCATATGGAAGATTAGCTTGTAGGTTGGAATTTGTTTTCTCCTACATGAAGGAACGAGGAGTCCATTTGGATTTCGGCGTATGCGAGAGGGTGCCCGTCAGGCCCCAATCGGTTTAGCTTATGCAAACCCCTGAACCCTGTGTTAACCTTGTATGATGGAAATGTGATGCATAAGAGTTCTTTTATACGTGAAATGAATTTATTCTATATTACATGTTTTCATGGAGGGTATTCACTAGACCTTTCGGTCTAACCCTCGCTTTTCAAAACTAAACCATTTTCAGGTAAGCGAGTTTCAGGCTCTACTTCTAAGATCTAAAGGTTGAGGCGTTATGGCTTGGAGATAAGAACGACTCCAAAGTAGATGATTGACTTTAGTTAGAGCTTGGCTGTGGATAGTTTAGACTTCCGCTGTCATTTTGTTAAGTTCATATTTCTAATGTAATGGACATGAAATTTATTTGCTTGGTAAAAACGCTCATTTTATGTTTTATCGCATGATCAAGTTTTGGGATTTTACAAATGGTATCAGAGCCAGGTTTAAGGGATTTAGGTGACCGGACGGGCCTAAACTTAAACTGTAAGATGAGGAACACAGCCGAGACATAGGATTGCCTCTAGGAAAGATCACTATAAATGCGCTTAGGAATAAGGTGCCAAGGACAAGCGTGTAAGGTAAGTTCGGGATTACACATGGCCAGTGTAATTACAAACTTACAGGTACATGTGCGTGCTTACAATACTGTTGTAAGATTTATGCAACCTTAGAGATTCACTTAAAATAGAACTTAGTGCAAGTATACACCTTGAACTACTATCGTCTCGTTAACAAGTAATAATGGTAAAAGTACCAGATATCGATCCACAGGGAAAACTTGTGAAAGCTTTTCAGAAAGTCCAATCTTTAAAAACCGACTTCAGATGGCGAATTCGAAAACAGATTGAGTGGTTTGGTTTGTGAGTTAACAACTAAAAATATTAATGAGAGATTAAAAGCACAGGGTGCAAGGTTTTGTTAAGACGGAAATAAGTGATCCGGTTAAAAGATGAAATAAACACCTGGATAATCCTATATAAATAGGATTATCACAGTATCAACTATCGGGTCAGATGGCCTCCCAAGAGTACACATAGGCCAGCGTGCTATCGATACGATATCAGTTATTTTAGACTTCGTGAATCCTAGCACAGCACAATGTTACCATCCTACACCGTAAGAGCATAGCATTTGTCAGGTGCTAAAACTATTTGTAGCCTTCTCTTATTATCTCAGGTTTTGTTGTTTATCTTAACTCTGAAAGTTAATGCATTTTCACATATTAAATTAGTTGTCAATTAATTAAAATATGATCTTCAATGAAACGGTAATTACCTGAAACAAATAGTTAGATAACAGTGTTTATATAAATACAACTTTCAACTTTCACACCGATTTCGGTCTTAACTTTGCCTTACACCCCAAGCTCAGGCGATTAGCCCATCATCGCTCGGATTAATCTTTCGAAAGATGTAAGAAATGTAAATAACAGTGCAGAAAAGTAAATTGCAGTAAAGTAAATGACTGAAAAGTAAATACATAAATTAAAGTGCGATAATGTAAATGACAATAAATTAAAGTACAAGAAATTAAAAGGCAAAAATATAAATTGCAGGAATGTAAATAAAGCAGTAAATGGGATTAAAGTCCTAAAAATGCGGTGACTTGATCGTCAAGTTACGAAACTTGTCGTGCAAGTTACGTCTCAAAAGATGATTTTTAAGCTTGGGAAATAATAGAAAAACGAATTATTAACTAATTGGACAAGTCTTGGATTTTTAGAAGGATTAAATCCAAAATATCACCGCAAGATTTGTACCAAATAATTAACTAGACGTGAAATGTGATGAAAGATGAACGTGTTTGTTTTAAAACTTGGAAAATACCAATATTAGAAAGTAATCTCAAGTCACAAATTGATTATAACAATCAAGTATGTTCCTTGTATTAAATTCTAATAATAAACGAGAGATTTTTAGAAACCGAAAGTAAGAACTTGAGAATTGAATACCAAATGCTTTAAAACCTTACAATAGAATACTTGCTTCTTTGTAAGTAACTAGTAAAACTAAAGATGATGATATCTAGAGATGTAGAGATGTTTAAAATCTAAACATAACATCCATATATATAGCACAAAATACTTGTAAAACCCTAATCTCCATCTTCTTCATGGGCTTTAGCCAAAATTACATCAAAATGAGCCCAATTATCTTGGCCCAAAAGAAAGAAGATGATCCAAGTCTTTGGTCCACTTCCGAAATCTAACAAAATCCGAGAGCAAGCCCACGTTAAGCCCAATTTCGTCATTTACGGCTTCTCCGGAATCCCGACAAATCTGCAAAATTAAATATAAAAATAAACGTAAGAAAATAGACTAAAATAAATCTAAAATTCAGCAAATCGTTAATAACTAAATAAAACCTAAAAACACATAAAAAAAGATAAAAAAACGCAATTCACTAAATTGGGTAAAATAAAAGACACAAAAATGGTGATTTAGGGTTAATAAATCAACACCTATCACAACCTCAAACTTAAACCGTTGCTTGTCCCCAAGCAACAAAAATCAAAAGAAAAGACTCAAGGTAAAAAAAATGGACTTGCTATGCTCAAAACCATGACGCACACGAACTTATGAATTTACTAGTTATCAAAACATGACAATGATGATACAAATAGCCCTTCATAAACTTAGTTTCATTTCCTTGAGTTCAAAATGCACCATCACAAAATTTCCTAGGCTTATCTCATGCTAACTAGAATCATCAAGGCATTCTTATTTGACAAGGGAATGCATTTGGCTTTTTCTTTCTTTTGAAATGCTATGCCTTTTTCCTCTCACTCACCTTTCACTCAATGGTACAATTTTTCTACCATTCTTCTCATATTGAGGTATTTGATGGACCTTTTGGTCTCTTTTAAGCTTTGAGTGTCTTTGACACCTTTTGTGCAATTAAAAGAGCTTTGCTCTTTTTTTGGATTTTTCATGTGGTGTATAAGGTGTATGGTGATGTGGGCCTTTAATCAAGGCTTTGCAAAATGAGGATAAATGTGTATATGTATTTGCAAATCATTGACAACCTCAAACTTGAAGATTGCCAATGTCCTCATTGGCTGAAGAGAAAGGGTGTTGGGCTTGAAAGATATGGATTGAAAGCCCAATATAAAGATTAGCCCAATGATGATCCTACCTAGCATACGATAAACTGTTGGTGTGCTTGTGATGGTGATTCATTACTCAAGAAAACAGTACTTGGGATTATTGTGGCTATAAGATCACAATAGGCATGTAAATAGAACCAAGAAAATGCAAAGTTGTGTAATATGCATGGCAAGAAGCACATAAAGCTCAGAAAATTAGTTAAGAAACTAAAATCAGCAAAAGACTGTGTAAACTAGATAACTGCCAAGTGGCAGAATCCAACAGTAATGACAGGGTGAGCAAAGTGAATGCTCACCTCAAACTTGAACTAAAAATAGTAAACCAGCAAATGATAAAAATAAAATAAAAAAGTGGTATGCAACCAGGTGCACACCTCAAACTTGTATATTGCCAAGGAGCAGAATGCAAGTTTGACAGACTCAATGTAAAGAAAACAAACAAAAAGATAGCATATAACAACACACAGATCAAGCTGGAAGGGGATCTGGCAGGATGCATTATTTGCTAAAGGAGCAAGAAAATGCCCAGATGGCGGTTCCATGTCTAGACACAACAAGCAAGTTCAATAAGAATAATTTTGAATTTAAGCTCAAACCAAGGTGATTAAAACATTCGTGCGCAAATGTTGCACACCTCAAACTTGTTCCCTGCCAAGTGGCAGAATAAGTCCTAATGGTCTTAATGCTTATTGTGAATAGAAAACAGATGAACATGTAGTGCAACCAGCAGGTGATCAGATATGTGCAAAAACTAAAAAAAAGGGTAAACTAGCAAAGAATAATAAAAGAGAAAATATGAAGTCAAAAAGGTAAAAAAAAAAAAAACTTAAGTGTGAGTCCAACAAAGCTGCCAAATGACAGCTTATATGCAGACAGCCCTTAAAAGCGCAGAAAGCAGCAGGTCTTAATCGATTAAGCACTTTTTTTTTAAGAAATCAGCCAATCATAATTATAAACATAGGACCTTAAACTTGGATTCAAGAGAAGTGAGAACCTCAAACTTGAGTCCAAGTGGACTGCCAAGTGGCAGATTAAGGCCAATCAGCCCCCAAAAGGTGAGACCGAAAGAAAAAAAATTGTAAACCAGCAGAGAACAAATAAATAAAGCAGCAAATAAACAACAAAGCACAGAAACCATCTATCCTACTGTGCACAATGTTCAAATCAGCAAATAATTAATAAGAAAAAAAAATATATACAGCTAAATATGCAGTTAACACAAAAAGAAAAAGGGATAGAACCTGTCCTACTCAGATTGAGTAGGAGGTGATAGCAGCTCCAAGCATTCAGCAGGAAAAGAAGGCATCTTCATCTTTTTGCCCGGATTTTGTTTCTTCCATGCTTTCCTTCTAAGCTTGTCCTTCTCTTGCTTGAATTCCAACCATTTAACTCTCTCCTTCTTCAGATCTGTTACCTCAGATTGGAGCATTTCCACCTTCTTTGTCAGCTTTTTAGTCTTAGAAACCACACTCTTCTTCATCTCCTTGAATTCCTCCAAAAGTGTCTCCTTCAGTTCCTCCAAGATGTCCTTTCTTGGAGGATTGTTCCCATACCTCATCAGTCTATCTAGGGCTTTTTTTATCCATCATGGTTTTCTCTTTGTTGAAAGAGTCAGAAGGCAAACAAGGGACCTTAGCTTGAGACATTAAACCATGAATGATAGAGGGATAAAGTAGCTTCCCATTGACCCTATCTACACATCCTCTAATGTTCCCACAGACCAATCTACCCACATCAAATGGCTTTTTCTCTAAGATGCAATACAAAATAAAGACTCTCTCCATGCACAAGTCAGTGTCATGGCTGGTAGGGTGCAAAGTGTGTCTAAGGAAGTACCACCAGATATTGGTTTCAGATTTTAGATAACAGGTCCTTAGTACTCTAGACCTGCCCTTAATGGTCCATTGAGAGCCCATATGTGCAAGTCTGGCTAGAATGGTGGCTAGCTCCTCATCTGTGACTCCTGCCTGCATCCTATCAAGTTCAGACTCTTGTGGTGGTGTGATGCCTAGGTAGGTGTTTATGACCTGAGGAGAGTATGAGACGTTGGTCTGTCTAACCATAAGGGTCACTCTATTGCTCACAGATACTTCAGTGTAGAATTCTTTCAACCAATCCTCATTATATTCATCAGGGACCTCACACAGCCTTTTCCAACCCAAGTTATCTATGACAGATTTCAAAAATGGGTTTGCAAGGATTATCTCCTTAGGAAAACCCCTAGGAGACTGCCCATTCCTTGCAGCAAAGGATGGGTATTTTTTTAGAGCCAAAGCGCAGCTAAAAAGCTGAGTTCCAAGCACATGGGAAGAATTGTTTTTACCTTTTTCCTTTGCTCTAGGACTGAAGGAGTTCTGAGACTGCGCCTTGGGTGGGGCTTCCTTTCTTGTGAATGATGGAGAATTTTCATTCTCCTCTGCTTCTCTGGCCACTTCTTCTTCTACTGTAGTCCTCTGCCTTTTCTTTGTCTTTTCTTTCCTTACAGGTTCTATCCTTCTGCCTATTATCAGATGATCCAAGCTTTCGTGCTCTTCTGCCCATTCAGGATGTTCCTTAATCTGTGTGGGAAAATTAGTAGTATCAACCATATTTTTGGGGTTGTCAGAGTGTTCCTGCGGAGTTTGGGTGACCTTAAAATCATGGATAATAGGGCTGTTAACTATAGTGGTTTTAGGAGGAAGGATGTTGTGAGCTGAGCAAGAGTGGTGTGTATGGTTCATAATTTCAACAAATGGCTCATCAGGTTCATCTATCAGATTAAAAGATTGGCTAGGATGATGTGGGGGTTGGTTTATATCATCCGTGAGGGTAACTGTGGAGTGTGTGAGCAACTTAGCAGAGGGTTTAGGATGTGATCAGTAAGTGATTGCGTTGGTTGCCATCCCAAAAACTCATCGATAACCGCAAACGCCATACCCACAGTAGCTTTTAAACTGTTAATCTGAGAAACATGCGAAACAACAGGGATGGTGGTTACCTGCCCAGATTGAATGGTGGAAGATACTTGACCTTGTGGCTCCACGTGCGGCTAGACAGATGGCTGAACTGGTGTTTCAGTGATGATAGCCAAAGTGTTCAGGTCTAATCTTTCTTCTTCAATCCTCGGTATGGTTAACTCACTGCTTTGTGTCCATCTCTTAGCAAGAAGAGGAAATGGTTGTGGTTCCTGTTCAGACAGCATCTCGTTGATTCTAAGAGAAGGCTGAACCCTCTTTCTAGGTTTCGATTTTGTGAGTACCATGGATGAATTTTAGCAATCGAGACAGAAAAACGAAGGTACGTAGGACTTGGAAGATTAAATCGATGGCGGTATTCGTGTTTAAAACCGAATATTTCTTTGGCCACAAGATTAATCGAAATGAAGGGTACAATTTGGCAGCAAAGGTAATCGATTGGGAGGGTACCACTGACATCATGCTTCCTCGGATAACTGAGAAATCGCCGACTGTTTCTTCTGCAATGGTACGATGGCGTTGGTAATGGAGGGGAATAGTACAATTTGAAACGATTGTTCCTTGAAAAACCTCGAACTGCAGGCGTCTACTTCTTCATCGAGGCGTACGATGGTGTTGGAATTGCAAGGAAATGGTACAAATACCTTGTACTTTTTTCTGATTTCAGTTCAAATCGAGAGCGGCGATGCGCGGCATTATCGCCGAATGGTATCTGGAACAGTGTGTTGGGTCGCCAACAAGAACTTCAAATAAATCGAATCCTATACCTGATACAAAATAAACATGTTAAGTGACCAAGCCCAAACAAAATAGGGAACTCAATGGGCCGTAATTGTAAACCAATTATGATCCAAAGAGTTGATTTAAATGGACTGTGGGCCTAAAACAAAAATTTTGTATCAAAACTAAAAACATATTGACATAAATAAATAAAAACAAACTAACAATTCTAAACTAAAATTTTAATTAATTTTTTTTATATATAAAATATATACAGATAGAAATACACGCTCTTGTTTTCAATTATCGGGCTCGTCAACCGTGTAAGGCTGTTGCGGAATTGTTGTGGGGTCAAAAAAATGTTTGACTCTGTGCCCGTTTACTTTGAAAGTGGTACCCTTATCTGGATCAATTAAATCAACCACTCCATAAGGGTACACTTTGGCAATGCGAAAGGGTCCGGTCCATCTTGAGTTTAACTTTCCAGGAAAAAGTTTTAGTCTAGAATTGAATAATAGGACTTTTTGACCCTTAGTAAACTCCTTTGGAAGAATTTTCTTGTCATGCCATTTTTTGGTGTTTTCTTTGTAAAGCTTGACATTTTCATAGGAAAAATTCCTATGTTCTTCCAATTCACAGAGTTGCAAAGATCTTTTCTTACCAGCATCATCAAGACTCATATTAAGCTCTTTTATGGCCCAGTAGGCTTTATGCTCTAATTCTACAGGCAGATGACACGCTTTTCCAAAAACTAACTTATAGGGAGACATTCCAATAGGGGTTTTGTAAGCAGTCCGGTAGGCCCATAAGGCATCATCCAATTTGGAGGCCCAGTCCTTCCTATGTGGTTTGACTACTTTGGCTAAAATTCCTTTTATCTCCCTATTTGACAATTCAGCTAAACCATTGGTTTGAGGGTGGTAAGCTGTTGCCACCCTGTGCTGAATATTATACTTTTCAAGAATTTTTTCCAATAATTTGTTTATGAAATGTGTGCCTTCATCACTAATTAAGGCACGGGGTGTACCAAATCTAGTAAAGACATGCTTGTGCAGAAATTTAACAACAGTCTTAGCATCATTGGAATGGCAAGCCATGGCTTCCACCCATTTAGACACATAATCTACTGCAACCAATATGTAGGAACAATTATTGGAAATAGGGAAAGGTCCCATAAAGTCTATGCCCCAGACATCGAATAATTCCACTTCTAGAATTCCATTTAAGGGCATTTCATTTCTCTGAGAGAGATTCCCACTCCGTTGACACTCATCACAACTTTTTGCAAAGTTATGAGCATCATCATTCAAAGTAGGCCAAAACAGCCCTGATTGCATAACCTTTGCTGCTGTCCTACTTCCTCCAAAATGTCCTCCACATGGTCCAGCATGGCAATGTTGCAAGACTGATGGTACTTCCTCTTTTGGAATGCATCTTCTTATCATCTGATCTGCACAAATCTTGAACAAAAATGGGTCATCCCACAAATATTTCTTAGAATAAAAAATGAGCTTTTTCTTTTGGTGTTTAGAAAACTCCTTAGGAATTATTCCACATGCCAAATAATTTACAAGATCTGCAAACCAAGGGATTGCATAATGTTGTACAGCTAAAATTCTTTCATCCGGAAAGACTTCACAAATATCACTACTAGGTATAGGTTCTTCTTGCTTTTCTAGTCTAGACAAATGATCAGCCACTTGATTATCCACACCCTTTCTATCAATGATTTCCAAGTCAAACTCTTGTAACAACAAGACCCACCTTATTAGCCTAGGTTTTGCATCCTTTTTAGCAATAAGATACTTGATGGCAGCATGGTCAGTATGAACAACTACTTTTGTGCCAAGCAAGTATGATCTGAATTTTTCAAAAGCAAAAACCACAGCTAATAATTCCTTTTCAGTAGTGGTGTAATTGACTTGAGCATCATTGAGAGTTTTACTAGAGTAGTAAATAGGGTGGAATATTTTTCCTTTCTTTTGACCTAAAACTGCTCCAACTGCCCAGTCACTAGCATCACACATAATTTCAAAGGGTTGGGACCAATCAGGTGCTATTACTATTGGAGCAGTGACCAATGCTTCTTTCAAAGTTTCAAAAGCCTTTTTACAGTCTTCATTAAAATTAAACACTTGGTCATTCTGTAGTAATAGACAAAGAGGTTTTGAAATTTTGGAAAAATCTTTTATGAACCTCCTGTAAAAACCTTCATGTCCCAAAAAACTCCTGATCCCTTTGACTGTGGTTGGTTCAGGTAAATTGGAAATGACTTCCAACTTAGCCTTATCAACTTCTATGCCTCTTTTGGAAATGAGATGTCCCAGCACTATGCCTTCTTTTACCATAAAATGACACTTTTCCCAGTTCAAAACCAAGTCTGTTTCTTCACATCTTTTAAGACTATTTTCCAGGTTTTGTAAACACATGTCATATGATGTCCCATAAACTGAAAAGTCATCCATGAAAATTTCCATGGAGTTTTCCAACATGTCAGAAAAAATAGACATCATACATCTTTGAAAAGTGGTTGCGGCATTACAAAGTCCAAAAGGCATTCTTCTAAAAGCAAAGGTTCCAAATGGACATGTGAAAGTGGTTTTTTCTTGGTCATCAGGTGCTATGGTAATCTGATTGTAACCTGAGTAGCCATCTAAGAAACAATAAAACTCTTTTCCTGCTAATCTGTCTAACATCTGGTCAACAAAGGGTAATGGGAAATGGTCTTTTTGAGTAGCTTTGTTAAGCTTCCTATAGTCCATGCATATCCTCCAACCAGACACAACTCTAGTAGGTATGAGTTCATTCTTCTCATTTGGTACAACAGTTACTCCACCCTTCTTGGGTACACATTGCACAGGACTGACACAAGTACTGCTAGCAATAGGATAGATTATACCTGCATCAAGCCATTTCAAAATTTTCTTTTTGACAACGTCTTTCATCACAGGATTGAGTCTTCTTTGAGGCTCAACTGAAGTGAAGTTTTTATCTTCCAAAATGATTTTGTGTTGGCAAATGGTTGGGCTTATTCCCTTGAGGTCAGCAATGGTCCATCCTATGGCTTTTGTGTGAAGTCTAAGCATTTTGACCAATCTTTCTTCCTGTTCAGGTTCTAATGATGATGAAATAATGACTGGCAACTTCCTAGGATCTTCTAAAAACACATACTTCAGGTGTGAGGGAAGTTGTTTCAATTCTAGATCTGGTGCAACCTCTAAGGAAGGAACAAGAATTTTCCTATCCTTGTGATCTAAGGTCTCAAAAGCAGCTATTTCCTGTGGTGTTTCTAGGTCCTCAAAATTTTCCTCATCACTATCAGAATCTCTTATCCCTAATATTTCTCCCAAACTTTTCTCTTCACACCAAGTCTCTATCATGCTCAGAGTGGAGCATTCCTCTCTTTCTTCAGGGTACCTGAGAGAATCAAACACATTAAAAGTTACTTCTTGGTCATGTACTCTCATGGTTAACTCTCCCTTTTGGACATCAATCAAGGTTCTTCCAGTGGCTAGGAAAGGTCTACCTACAAGAATGGGGATATCTTTATCAACTTCAAAGTCTAGGATGATAAAGTCAGCTGGAAAAATAAACTTATCAACTTGGACTAGGACATCTTCAATTTTTCCTTTAGGCCAGGCTATGGTCTTGTCAGCCAATTGTAGGGAAACAGTGGTAGGTCTAGCTTCACCTATGCCTAAGGTATTGAAAATGGATAAAGGCATAAGGTTTACACTAGCACCTAGATCACAAAGGGCTTTACCTACTTTCTTTCCTCCTATGGAACATGGAATTGTGAAACATCCAGGATCTTTCATTTTAGGGGGAATCTTACTGGACAACAAAGCACTACACCCTTCAGTCAGAGCTACCGTCTCATATTCAGTCAACTTTTTCTTTTTGCTCAAAATGTCTTTTAGAAATTTTGCATAATTTGGCATCTGCTCAATGGCTTCAACCAAAGGTATGTTTATGTGCAACTGCTTAAAAACATCAAGAAACTTTTTAAATTGTATTGCTTCCTTATCATTCCTCATCCTTTGGGGGTATGGAATGTAAGGTGTGACTGAACTAGAGGGGTTAATCTTGTGAAGAGTTGGTGCAACTACTACTGGACTGGAAGAGGGTGGTACAGCAGGACTGCCACCAGATTGTGACACATCAACTACTGTACTTTCTTTAGGCTTTTGGACTTGCTTAGGTTCTTTGGGGAACAACAAAGGATAAGCTGATTTGCTAGGAATGGTGGTAATATCAACAGGCTTATAACTATCTTTGGGCCCACTAGGACTACAGGACTGGTCCAAAGGTATTGTAGCAGCAGAATCTGGTCTTGTTTCTTGCTTTTTTGGCTCTGCTTTGTCTATTTGGTCTTTCCTAGGACTTTCTTCTAAAGGCCTTCCACTTCTTAAAGTCACAACCTTAATCTGCTCTTTTCCATCTCGGCGTGGAATTTCAGTATCACTAGGTAAGGTTCCTATTGGTCTTTTCTTCATTTCCAAAGCCATTTGCCCCATCTGAGTTTCGAGATTTTTAATTGAGGCTTGAGTTTGGGCCATGAACCCTTTCATCATTGCTTCCAAAGAAGTAGATGATTCAGCCTGTTGATTGGGCTTGTTGTTTTGGAAAGAAGATGGTCGATTTTGGAAATTAGACTGTTGGTTGTTTTGATTTCTTTGTTGAAAGTTGGACTGTCCTTGAAAGTTGGATTGTCCTTGAAAGTTGGATTGTCCTTGTGGCCTTTGCATTGGAGTATTTTGAGCGGGACTATGCCATGAAAAATTAGGATGATTCCTCCACTCAGGGTTATAAGTCTGAGAGAAGGGACCTCCTTTGTTATTGTTGTGGACATAATTTATTTGCTCAGGATTGCTTGGACAGCTGTCAAAAGAGTGTCCATCTCCATAAAAAGTACACTGTACTGGCAGAACACCAGGGATAGCAGTAGCAGCATTAGCCTGCACAGGCGTGGCTAGATTTTGAATAAGAGTAGCCATATTTGCCAATTGTGCAGTTAATGTTGAGTAAGCATCAGAATCTGTTGTCCCTGTTGTTCTTTTAGTTGGCAGTGCACGTGGATCAGACCACTGTCCATTATTGTCAGAAATCTTTTCAAGGATTTCATATCCTTCATTGTAGGTACAATCTGTAAAAGATCCGCTCGCAGTAGCATCAAGCATTTGTTTAGCAGTGATATCTAGACCACTGTAAAATGTCTCTAGCTGTATGCAGTACGGAATGCCATGGTGAGGGCATTTTCTTAACAGCTCTTTAAACCTATCCCATGCATCAGGGACTGCTTCATTGTCCATTTGTTTAAAAGTGCAGATTTCATTTCTGGACTTAGCATTCCTGGTGGGTGGAAAATATTTTTTTAAAAACTTTTCTGCCATTTGATTCCATGTAATTCTAGAGTCTGGCCGCAACGAGTTGTACCAGGATCTTGCTCTATCTCTTAAAGAGTATGGAAAAAGTTTTAGTTTTAGAGCATCATCCTGTACACCTGGCAACTTGAAAGAATCTGTAATTTCCATGAAAGACCTGAGATGAGAATGAGGATCCTCATGTGCCAAACCAGCGTACTGGCCGTTGATTTGGAGCATGTGGAACATTATCGGCTTGGGTTCAAAATGATGCGTTTCGAGGGTAGGCTTAAGTATTCCTGAATGTAATTGATTTAAAACAGGAACATCATAGGCCATAATACCTCCATTTTTAGAGTTTGCAAGCCTGAAAATGTTTTGTTCCTCATCTTCAAGATTATGAATTGGCCTATTTTCAGGAATCTGACGAGGAATTTGGCGAGGGATTTGCCTAGGAATAGGCCCATTTCTAGGAATTGGTCCATTTCCAGGGTTTCCATTGCCAAGATTTCCATTATCGGGATTTTCAAGATTTTCCAGATTTTCGAAATTTTCCCAATTTATGTCAGGGTTTCCATTATTATTGGGTGGTCTATTAACAGGTTGTCCATCCGGCCCAAATTCGAAGTTATTTTCACCTTCATCCGAAGTGTACTCATTTTCAGACATCATTGGAGAAGTTAGAGCAGAAACAGCTCTTTGTGCTTTTCTTCTTTGTCTAAAAGTTCGTTCAATCTCTGGATCAAATTGAAAAAGTTCTCCGTGCAATATTCTGGGCATGCACTGTTTTTCAAAAAGGTGGTAGAAAAATCAGAGCTTAAAAACTTTACTTTTAAAAAGAAAATCTTTTAGCGAAGTTATCCCCGGCAACGGCGCCAAAAACTTGTTGTAAGATTTATGCAACCTTAGAGATTCACTTAAAATAGAACTTAGTGCAAGTATACACCTTGAACTACTATCGTCTCGTTAACAAGTAATAATGGTAAAAGTACTAGATATCGATCCACAGGGAAAACTTGTGAAAGCTTTTCAGAAAGTCCAATCTTTAAAAACCGACTTCAGATGGCGAATTCGAAAACAGATTGAGTGGTTTGGTTTGTGAGTTAACAACTAAAAATATTAATGAGAGATTAAAAGCACAGGGTGCAAGGTTTTGTTAAGACGGAAATAAGTGATCCGGTTAAAAGATGAAATAAACACCTGGATAATCCTATATAAATAGGATTATCACAGTATCAACTATCGGGTCAGATGGCCTCCCAAGAGTACACATAGGCCAGCGTGCTATCGATACGATATCAGTTATTTTAGACTTCGTGAATCCTAGCACAGCACAATGTTACCATCCTACACCGTAAGAGCATAGCATTTGTCAGGTGCTAAAACTATTTGTAGCCTTCTCTTATTATCTCAGGTTTTGTTGTTTATCTTAACTCTGAAAGTTAATGCATTTTCACATATTAAATTAGTTGTCAATTAATTAAAATATGATCTTCAATGAAACGGTAATTACCTGAAACAAATAGTTAGATAACAGTGTTTATATAAATACAACTTTCAACTTTCACACCGATTTCGGTCTTAACTTTGCCTTACACCCCAAGCTCAGGCGATTAGCCCATCATCGCTCGGATTAATCTTTCGAAAGATGTAAGAAATGTAAATAACAGTGCAGAAAAGTAAATTGCAGTAAAGTAAATGACTGAAAAGTAAATACATAAATTAAAGTGCGATAATGTAAATGACAATAAATTAAAGTACAAGAAATTAAAAGGCAAAAATATAAATTGCAGGAATGTAAATAAAGCAGTAAATGGGATTAAAGTCCTAAAAATGCGGTGACTTGATCGTCAAGTTACGAAACTTGTCGTGCAAGTTACGTCTCAAAATATGATTTTTAAGCTTGGGAAATACTAGAAAAACGAATTATTAACTAATTGGACAAGTCTTGGATTTTTAGAAGGATTAAATCCAAAATATCACCGCAAGATTTGTACCAAATAATTAACTAGACGTGAAATGTGATGAAAGATGAACGTGTTTGTTTTAAAACTTGGAAAATACCAATATTAGAAAGTAATCTCAAGTCACAAATTGATTATAACAATCAAGTATGTTCCTTGTATTAAATTCTAATAATAAATGAGAGATTTTTAGAAACCGAAAGTAAGAACTTGAGAATTGAATACCAAATGCTTTAAAACCTTACAATAGAATACTTGCTTCTTTGTAAGTAACTAGTAAAACTAAAGATGATGATATCTAGAGATGTAGAGATGTTTAAAATCTAAACATAACATCCATATATATAGCACAAAATACTTGTAAAACCCTAATCTCCATCTTCTTCATGGGCTTTAGCCAAAATTACATCAAAATGAGCCCAATTATCTTGGCCCAAAAGAAAGAAGATGATCCAAGTCTTTGGTCCACTTCCGAAATCTAACAAAATCCGAGAGCAAGCCCACGTTAAGCCCAATTTCGTCATTTACGGCTTCTCCGGAATCCCGACAAATCTGCAAAATTAAATATAAAAATAAACGTAAGAAAATAGACTAAAATAAATCTAAAATTCAGCAAATCGTTAATAACTAAATAAAACCTAAAAACACATAAAATAAGATAAAAAAAACGCAATTCACTAAATTGGGTAAAATAAAAGACACAAAAATGGTGATTTAGGGTTAATAAATCAACACCTATCAAATACCTTACTTATAGCAAATCTGTGGTGTCATGTCTAGCAAGAACTAATTTTCGGTTTCTTTCAGTTTAGTACTATGACTGGGAGAACTTTGAGGGACAGGACAGTATCGGGTGTTTCAAGAAAGCTAGATGAGGAGGTCCTGAATGATAGGCCGGTGCAACCTTGCCAGACTGATCTGTTACACTATTGCATGCTTAACCTACCGTATTGCTCCGAAGTGGTAATCGGAAAATAGTGTTTATGTCGAGTTCCAGTACTTTAGAATGTCAGTATGATCCCTGCGGGGTAGACTGAGGCCCCTAGTTGGGGAGGTTTCATGAGAAGTCACTTACGTTGTGAGGTGTGTACACTTCGTAGAAAAGAAACGTTGGATAGAGTGTTATGAGTCGTCTAGAGGTAGCTTTTCGTAGATTCGGAGAGGATGAATGTTGAGTTTGAGTAAGACTCCAGTCAGGAGAGTCTCAGTTCTTGAAACCAGGGGAATAGATCAGTCAGAATGGTAAGGAAGGACAGTGTCAGAACCTTGAAAGTATCAATAGAGCACTGACTTTTGTATTCAAGCTTTTCTATGGTAGGATAAATGAAGTTAGAGACCTATAGTGAATTGAAGCCGTGTAGAAGTGGGAAGTGAAGTAGATGATCAAAACGAATAGTAAGGAAGGGTTGAGCAAGTGAAATGTGAAAAGCGTGTTCAGTAAGCAGTTGCATGACCGAGAGGGCGACCGTTAGTCGTAGGAGGAGTGTTAAGGATAAGTTGCGTAAGTAAAGCGGTTGACCTTGTTAGGGTGAGTAGCCTTCAATGGCAAGTAGAGTCTCATGCATGGCGATCTTTTATGTAACATGAAATTCTCACGATGTAAGATTAATGTGCAAATATCAAATTTTGATCGAAAAGGAGTCAGAGTGTACAGACGTATGTTTAAGGAAAAGATGATTTCCTTCGCTTTGCGCATTGAAATTTTGAGGTTAACGATTTGCAAAGTATTTCACACTTTTAAAGATAAGTTAAATTCTTTTATTACAAAAAGGTCAAGAGAATGTTTGCCAGCAAAACTTTTACGATCCAATGAGTAGTAGTTTGTTGATATCATACAAATGAGTGTGAGAACCGACCAGTTTACTTGGTGTCAGTAATTTCTTTCGAAATTGTGTCGTATGAAAGAATTTTCATTTAACGTATTACCGTCGTATTAACATTGTTCAGAAATGAGTAAGATTAAGGTCCACGGAAGGACGCATGCAAACGATTCTCGAATCGTGTACAGGGCGTTGAAGTTATAAATGTGATGGGGTCATGCGTACCCAAATGCTTTCCAAACGTTGTTTATTGAAAACGATGAAATGTGCGAAAAGATTTATTTACTGTATTGTCATGCATGAAGGCTATGAACTCACTAGGTCATATTGTAGTACATGTTAAGCTAAGGAAGGACTGCAAGAGTGGAGAAGTGTCGGACAAGTCAGGAAAGAATGTTGTAAACTTAGTATTTGTGTGCAAAAGGAAAGGTGAACGGTGGAAGATTCAGAAGTGAATTATAGGGGTGATTGTGTGAGGGTCTGTACCCTTGTTCGGTATCTGGAAGTACGATTGTCGAGGGACGGTTGGGTCCAGGGGAAAGAGTAGAAGTCATCGAAGTGTTAGTATTAGAAACTCGTTACGAGTAGTGTTGAGGCGTAAGCGAAATGCCTGCGGTGTTGGGTATGAGTTTTGAGGTGAGCTGGTAATACTGATGTTACAGGAGTAAGTCCAGAAAAGAGGGAGACGTATTATGAAGTGATTATGTTATTATGGTAGGATTAGGTTCTGTAAGGGAACCCATGTTAAGAATAAGTTAAGAAGGTAGTTACAGGTTGCCAGTTGATGTAGAAGCCGACGAATGTGTACGATGGCCAGGGCCGAAGACTTGAACCAGAAAGTTGAGAGTGATAGAACACCTTGTAGTGGTGCTAAGAGGATGAGAAGTTATTGTTTGATTTAAGCGTTCTCTTTTGTGAGGTATGGAGGGATTCGTAGAATAAGGAAGCATGTAGCACAAGCGAAGCGAGGGTGTAGATCTTATCATTCAGGGAGGGGAT
The DNA here is from genome assembly GCA_033807775.1 of Saussurea involucrata. Lineage (NCBI taxonomy): Eukaryota > Viridiplantae > Streptophyta > Magnoliopsida > Asterales > Asteraceae > Saussurea > Saussurea involucrata. The sequence goes on along the minus strand of CM066321.1, from coordinate 92,398,523 downwards.
GTGCCCTGATTTGTAAGGGCACGGATCGTGAAGAGCTAGCTATAATGTTTGCGTGTGAGCTAATGGAGAACTCGTGAGTTATAGTCCAGCAAGTTGGGAAGGGACTACGTAGCGAGATAGACTCGATTGTAGTATTCAGGAGAGTATGAAGGAAAGTGTGAATTGTGTATGAATGACCATGAGAGATTTGGTCTGCAATATGATGTTATAAGTGAGGAACGTACAGTTATGTAATTGCATTAGTTGCCAAGTTAAATGTACCGGCTAGTATCGTAGTGAGGTGATGTTAGAGAGAAAGAAAGTATCAGATAGAAGCTTTTGGGGTCTACAGATGAAATGTACGATCTATTAACCAGATTGTTGGAGCACATAGGGTGTAAGTTGACTTTATGGTGTGAGACTACCCAAAGGAGAAACCAATTATTTTTGGTGGTAAGAGTCGCTAAGTAGGTGTATGTTGGGATCATTGGAAGTTTAAAGAGGACGAAGAGTTGATTAGCCAAATGTGTTATAGTAAATGCTAGATCTTTGTAGATCGTGAATTGTTTCTTATGTGAAAGGGGGTAACCCTAAAAGGAGATAGTTGGGAAGTTTGGTCACGATTAAAGAATGACATGATGATGATTATGAGTCGGAGCGGTAGTATGATCATTAGTTATTTGAAATGTCACGATAGATGTGTAAGCCTTTGATTGGTTGTTATTTTTTTAGGGATTTGTTAAGTAATGGCATTTATTTGTTATTACAGAATGCGTTATGGTTCTACCGAAATTCTTACTAAGAGTTAATAAGGGAAAATTGATAGGTTAAAGTGAGAAGTTGATGATAGTACGTTGGAATATGTAAATTTCAAATTATTTAGTAATTTGTGAATGGTTGATTCACTCAGTGGAGTTGTTGGTTAAGAAATCAGTTCTGACTGAGGGATTTTGTGAATACCAGCATAGCGAGATGTGATGCTGAGTTATGATATTAAATGATTAATTATGATAATATTTATGGTTGATAGAAAGAAACGTATTGCATCTAAATTGGAGTTTATCATTTGAAATAAGTTGATAATTACAATTGAAATGAATTGGTCGAGTTAAAGTTGCTTATGTGCGAGAGGAGGATCTATGTAAGTAAAAGTTGGAGATCAAAGAATGAGTAGTGACGACGAACACTAGTGTTGTTCCAAGACGACTTGGTGGAATGTTTGGGTTAGGATATTGATGTAACTGTTTGGTTATGTGAATAATAATAAAGTGATATCAGCATGTGGAAAGGTCGGAGGAGAGGAGCTAGTAATGTTTGGTGGGCAGTGCTCCACGCTATCGTGGAGAGGTGAAGTTAGTAGGTCGGAATAAGTGAGTAAATCGGAAGTAATAAACTTGACAGTAATGCCGAAAGGTGAAGGGTTGTGCAGAGGGTTATTGATAAGTGTGCGAACCGTTAGAAAGAATATTGAGGAAGGGAATTGTGTATGATTTTGTGCAGGAAGGGAGTGGATAAGACAGTTGAATGGGTTAAGTTAGTGACCTTGTGAGAAATGTTTAAACGATTTGGTCGTGCAGTGTTTAAGCTAGTGAGGAACTGACGTGTTTCACGATAAGTTTAATTTGAGTAAGTGAACACTTCAACGATGGGTTTGGAGGTTCCTACTCTTGGTTACGTATAAGGATGGGGTGGCGAAGTAGTGAGAATGTGAGAGAAGTTTGACGAATTGTGGTCTAGGTAGCCCGAGAGAAGGGAAATGTTAATTGCATAGATGTTTGGTGAAGGAACTCCGGGTTATGAGTTGTCGGGATGTACAGGGTTGGCCTTGTGCCAAGCTGTCAGGTGTGTGATCGGTTCTTAGTAAACAAGTTTCGTGTTGTAGTGGGGGATTCCGACAAGTTCCTCCTTAAAGGAAGTATTAATGCATGAGAAGCCTTATTTCATTCTCGGTTGTTGAGACCGATCGAGTAGGAACAGTAGCCTACGGGTTAGAGTACCGTAAGAACGGAAGGGAATGCAACCAATGTTCCATGTTTCGAAATTAATGAGATAGTTGACTGGGTCAGTAGTGGCAGTACCTTGGGGAAGCGTCAGTTTCGGGTGTGGGCAAGATACCTGCATCTCTTCCAATGAGGAATTCCGGGGACAGAATTCTTTTAAGGGGGGAGTGTTGTAACAACCCCAAATCCTAGTAGGAAGTAGAGTTTGGTGGTCAAAGTGAAAGAAAAGGGAAGTTATTGTTGGAGGACTAAATTGCAATTCATGACAAGAATTAAATGACCCAGATCCCTAGGGCATAATTGTTTTGCTGTTCTATTCATTTGGTTGGCGGCTGAGTAAGGTATCAAGAGAAAACATGGTGAAGAGGTGTAGCAGCAAACGTGAGAAGAAGAGCCCAATCGTTGTAAGTATCCAATCTCTCAGTATAAATCCTACTTATAGAATTTACAGTAAGCCCTTGGTTGGTCTTGATTGCTTGATTTTGTAACTGGGTAATGTAATCAAATATTGGATTGCTAATCAAGGAAATATGATAGAATAAGGGTTTTGGTTGTAAAGAAAAAGATGTAGCAGTTTGGGTAAAAAATGTTATGGTTAATGGCCTCATAAATTGAAAAGGGTAGGAAGTTTCGATTATAGAAATGAGGGGTTTTCGTCGTCTGGTTGTAAACTACCGTAAGTCGCCCGTACCGGGAGTCGAGTACCGGGAGTCGAGTACCGAGAGTCGGGGTACCGGGAGTCGAGTACCGGGAGTCGAGTATCGGGAGTCGAGTACCGGGAGTCGGGGTACCGGGAGTCGGGGTACCGGGGGTCGGGTACCGAGAGTCGAACCATGCCGGGACCATTGGTCTGGGCTTCGTCTGCCAGGCCGTAGTATCGAGCTATTTGGGCCGATGGTTTGAGAGTTTAGCTTAAGTCTCTTGGGCTTAGTAAAGGATAAAAGAAACCCAATAATTAATAGATGGACCTAACCGAGTAGTTGAGCTCGGATTAAGAGAAACGTAGGAAGAGAATAGAGAGTTCATCTAATTAAATCTGTGAATCATTAATTAGGTGAGCGGTCGGTGCCAGATTCGAGGTTAGAGAAGGATTTGCAGCCAGGTGAGTTCTCTCGACTTTTTATGACGTACTGATTTTACTGAAATGGTTCCTTTATCGAGCATGATTTGAAATTATAAAAGCTATGCATGTTTTCATGAGTTGCACGATTATTTTACCAATGAATGATGCTTAAGGTTTTCACGTACGTGGTTTCAAATGTATGTGTATGCTATGTGGGGTCGGTTACACGGTGGGGTCAGGGTACCTTGGGATCTCTGATCCCTTGGGGCATATGGACGATTAGCTTGTAGGTTGGAATTTGTTTTCTCCTACATGAAGGAACGAGGAGTCCATTTGGATTTCGGCGTATGCGAGAGGGTGCCCGTCAGGCCCCAATCGGTTTAGCTTATGCAAACCCCTAAACCCTGTGTTAACCTTGTATGATGGAAATGTGATGCATAAGAGTTCTTTTATACGTGAAATGAATTTATTCTATATTACATGTTTTCATGGAAGGAATTCACTAGACCTTTCGGTCTAACCCTCGCTTTTCAAAACTAAACCATTTTCAGGTAAGCGAGTTTCAGGCTCTACTTCTAAGATCTAAAGGTTGAGGCGTTATGGCTTGGAGATAAGAACGACTCCAAAGTAGATGATTGGCTTTAGTTAGAGCTCGGTTGTGGATAGTTTAGACTTCCGCTGTCATTTTGTTAAGTTCATATTTCTAATGTAATGGACATGAAATTTATTTGCTTGGTAAAAACGCTCATTTTATGTTTTATCGCATGATCAAGTTTTGGGATGTTACAGAGAGTAAGTATCTAATGGAGGAAACAGTAAGTTAAGAGAGTGTTTTGGTTTGGAATCAATCCTCATTAATGATTAGAATCGCCATATCCCTTGTAGTAGCTTGAAATCGCAGTTTGGTGGAACTTCGTGTCTGATTGGGTTTTCGAAAGGGTTCTTGTAATAACCCCAAAATAAGTAATGTGTTTTTATTAAAAAGAAAAAAAAAAACTACGGTGTAAAATTGGTTGTTGAGAAAAGTAGGAGGGTAAAGAATGAAAAACTGGGAAATTATTTCCCTCCTCTTGGTGCGCCGTTTTTTTAGAAGAATAGGAAAACAACTTTTAGGGTTTTGTGGTTGTGTGTGTGTGTGGGTTCTGTGGGGCGCCGAGAAGAACCAGAGAGAGAGAGAGAGATGAGAGAAAGAGACGGCGAGAGAGGGACAGCGAGAGAGAGAGAGACATCGAGAGAGGAGAGAAGAGAAGGTTAAAGAAGAAGCTATGGGCGTGTGTGTGTTGCTGCTCATCGAGAAGGGAGAACCGAGAGAAGAGGTGGCAAGACGGGGAAAAGGAGATTGGCGCAGGTTGTTGCAGGTCGCCGGCGACAAGGAGGAGACCGGAGGTTTCGACTAAGGAACGCCGGCAGTCGGCTGCTGGTGGTGGTCGTCGGCGGTGGTGGCTGAACATTTTGAGAGGAGAGGAAAAGGGGTTTGGAGCTCTTATGCATTTTGAAGAGAAAGGATCATCAATCGTGAAACGGAAGAAAAGGGTTAGTTGGGATTCATTTAACAAAGTGATTTTCTATCAGGGAATCTCATCATCTCCATTTTCACCTGCTGTCATGAGAATTTGATGAACTGTGAGAATAAGCCCGGTGGTTTTCAATCCCGGTATCCTAAGTACCGCTAGAGTGAGTCCCGGTGTATTTATTTATGCGATTTACCGGCACGGTCTCATGTAGCCCCGATGTTTCTTACTCCCGGTATTGGGTGCCATAAATCGAATCCCGGTTTTTGTTTTACCGATCCGGGTGTTTGCAGACTTGGGGTTTTGGGCCGTAGGCCACGCTAAAATTCAAGAGCAAGGATTTTCAATTATTCGCATGGTTTTAGTGTTTGGGCCACGTGCTATGTTGTTGTCAAAAGCAATTTGGAGTCAAATTTTAGTGCAGGCCACGTGGTTCATGATGTGTAGTAATAAAAGGGCTAATGTTGGTAAACATAATGGATTATATAATGGACCGATTAGTTTATTTGGAAATTTGAGATTTGTTAAGTGAACCTTAAGTCCACAATTTCTAAGTTGGGATTTAAGGCAAACACTTGTGGTAGTAAGCATGGACTACCTTCTTGGGCCGGTATCTTGGAATTTAAGATTTAGGGAATCCTGAATTAATGACTTGAGTTAGTAAGTAAAGTCCGGAACGTAAGTAATTGGGTTAGAAACGTGACTCACCAAATAAGATAATTGAGGGTACTTTCGGAAGAAGGCTTGAATTTAAATTATTAGATTGTGACGCACATTTTCTGGTTAATAGGTGTCTACCTAGAGATCGGAAGTGTAAGTGTGAAGCTTTGGAGCGAGCAAGCCAGGTGAGTTTTCTAACTAAAATGTGTGACTTTTAATGTGTTTTCTAAAGCGAGTACATGATGAGAAATGCCATGTTTTATGCTCATTTCTTTAATTGCATGAAAGTTGTTTAAAAATATATGTGGGATGTATGCATACATTGATTGAGATGTAAATTGGCTAAGTCGGGGGGTGTGGCCCGCCAGCTCGTGTCGGGGGGTGTGTCCCGTTTATGCCAAGGGAGGTGTGATCCTGTAAGACGGCATGAGACTGACTCGCTGTCACCCTAGGGTGACTTCAGGGTGCCAATTTACGAGGGGCTGACCTTTATTCCGTGAATGATTTTATACGAATAGTTTTATGGATGATTTATGCTAAAAATGATAAACTGTTTCAAATGATTTGATAACTGTTAAGAGGGACTCACTAGACTTCATGGTCTAACCCTCGCATTTTCCAAACTAAACCTTTTCAGGTAAACAGATAGTAGGAGGCTCCGGTAAGCGAGCAGGCGCATAATAGAGTACAGATGCAGATAGAGACAGTGCCACTCATACTTTTAGTGATAGTTATTCTCAGTTGTGTATAGGTTGTTTCAGCCAACCTAAGTTATTTAGTCAGATGTAATGGAATTTTATGGACCCAGTTTTGTAATTGTTTAATATTAATGCTAAGTATGCTTTATTTAGATTGGGTTGTTACAGTTGGTATCAGAGCCATAGTTTAAGGGATTTAGGTAACCGGACGGGCCTAAACTTAAACTTTGGAGTAGAGATCACAACTGAGAATCAGGAAATGCGTTAGGAAGGCACTATTATTGATATAAGAAATGCGTTAGAAGGACACTATAGTGAAAATAGGACTAATAGGGTACCGAGGACGGTCATGTAAGTTAAGTTTGGAATTACACCTGGCCAGTGTAATTGTGAATTTACAGGTACATGTATGTGCTTGACCTGCCTTATTATTCCGAAATTGTAGTCTGAAGCTATGTCAGGTGTCGAGATCCAATACTCTGGAATGTTAGCTAGATCCCTGAGGGGTAGATTGAGACCCATTGTTGGGAAAGTATCATGAGTGAGCGTTCATGAGGCGATGTATGTATACATCGTAGAGAAGAAATGTTGTTTAGAATGTTACGAGTCGTCTAGAGGTAGATCTTCGTGGACTCGAAGAGATAAAATGATTGATTTTGAGTAAGACTCCTGTTTCTGGAAAGCCCCAGTTCTAGAAATCATGGGATAGGTTAGTTGAGACGGTAAGAAAGGACGGTGTTGAAATCTTGAAGTGTCAATGGAGCTCTGACTTCTTAATCGAGCTTTTCAATGGCAGGGTAAATGAAATAAGATACCTTTAGTGAAATGAAAGCATGTAGAAGTAGAAAATGAGATAGCTGATCAGAATGAAAGTAGTAAGAAATGGTTGAGTAAGGGAGATGTAGAACGTATGTACTACAAGTTGTTGCAGGACCGAGAGGACGACCATTGGTCGTAGGTAAAGTGTCAAGGGTAAGCTGTGTGAGTAAAGTTGTTGACCTTATTAGAGTGAGTAGCCTTCAATTGCAAGAAGAGTCTCATGCATGGTGTTATTTTATGTAACATAAAATTTTCACGATTGAAGTTAAATGTGTAAATATAAATTTTGATCGAAAATAAGTCAGAATGTACACGCGTGTGTTTAAAGAAAAGGTGATTTCGTTCACATTGCACATTGAAATTTTGAGCTTAACGATTTGCAAAGTATTCCACATTTTTAATGATAAGATAAATTGTTACAAAAAGGTCGGAAAATGTTTGTTAGCCAAACTTTTACAATCAAATGCTTATTCACCTATTGATATCATACAAATGAGTGTGAGAACCGACTAATTTACTTTGTGTCGGTAATTCTTTCAGAATTGTGTCAAATGAAAAGATTTTCATGCAATATATTACTGTCGTAATAACATCGTTCGAATTGAGCAAGAATGAGGTTCATGGGAAGATGCATGCAAGCGATTCTCGAATCGTTGTGCAGGGCATTGAAGTTATAATAAGTAATGGAGTCATATGTACCCAAGTTGTTTCCAAATGCTATTTATTTGAAAAGGATAAAATGTACGAAATGATTTATTTACCGCGTCGTCATGCATGAAGGCTATGAACTCACTAGTTCATAGAGTATTATATTTTAAGCTAAGGAAGAACTCCGAGAGTGGAGAGGCATTGGTCAAATCAGGGGGAAACGTTTATAATGTGGTATGTATTTAAGAAGAGAGTTGAACAGTGGAACATTATGAGTGGATTATAATGTCGATTGTATGAGGGTCGGTACCCTTGTTCGGTAATTGGAAGTAATGTTGTCGAGGGACGGTTGGGTCTAAAGGAAAGAGTAGAAGTCATCGAGGTATTAGTATTAGCAACTCGTTCTAAGTAGTATTGTGAAGAAGGAACGAAATGCCCACGGTGTTGGGTATGAGTTTTGAGGTGAACTTGTAATATTGATGTTACAGGAGAGAGTTCAGAAAAGAGGGAGGCGTATTATGAAGTGATTATGATATGATGGTAGGATTAGGTTCCGTAAGGGAACCCATGTTTAAGAATAAGTTAAGAAAATAGTTACAGGTTGTCGGTTGTTGTAGAAGTCGATAGCTGTGTAAGATGGCTGAGGTCGAAGACTAGAATCAGAAGGTTGAAAGTTGAAGGACCACCCTGTAGGGGTGTCAATCTAGTGAAAGACTGCTGCTTTAGATAAGCGTTTTACTTACGAGGTGGATGGTTCGTAAAGGATGTAGTATTTAGTACGAACAAAGTAAGTGTATAGATTAGGTCTTTCTGTGAGGGAATGTGCCCTGTTTATGCAATGGTTTGGGATCGCTAAGAGCTAGCAAGAAACGAGTATGTTAGAGTTAATCAGAAATTCATGGGTGTGGTTCAACTAGAGTTGGGGAGAGATAAAGTAGCGAGATAGGCTCGGTTATTAATGTGGGAGAACATGAGAGTAAGTTTGAGTTGTGCACGAATGACCATGGGAGACCTGGTCTGCAGCGAGATGTTATGGGTGGAGAATGTACGGTCGAGTAGTGGCAGCAATTGCCTAGATAGATGCGCCAGTCAGTGTTGTAGTAGTGTGACGATAGGGAGGGGAAGTATAAGATGGAAGTGTAACAACCCGGTTTTTACAAACATGCTTCAAATAACATACATTGCATAACTTCATTACATTCATAATAAAAGATACATAATAAACCACAAACGGTCCCTTCGGTCTCGAAACTACAAAATACATTAAGCTTCCTAATCAACGCCCTTCAAAAGCTCCTTACACTTAATCCTTTCCTTTGCCGATCCTTAACCTGGAAAACATATTTTTAAAAACAAAATGAGGGTTAGACCAAACGGGTCTAGTGAGTTAATCTCGTTCCTTTCCAAAATCATTATAAAACCTTTTATGTAAATCCTTTGTATCAAAATAGTTTAGATAAACTTTTGGTAATTCTTTCGTAAAATATAAACATACCACACGTATATAAATACCAAACAAGACTCGTGCATCGTGCTCCACTCATCCTCATCCTCGTTCCCATGGCCATATTAGTTGGTAGCAAGCCAACTAATAAATCAACGCCGTACAACAACTACGACACACAACGCCGTACAACATCTACGACCAACAACGCCGTACAAGAACTACGGCACAAACTTCAGCCGGCATAGTTCGGCGTGCTCTCGTGTAGTATAATACTTACATAAATATAACATCTCATTATTTTATATTTAAAAGCATATACTCAATCGTATCTCAATATACGATATACCACACCATCACACATATCCTTTTCATATATATATATATATATATATAAATATATATATTTCACAAATTCTCAATCCCCACATACTCATATATATATATAAACACATATATATGTTCCCCAGTTGAAAACGTTTAAAGTAAAACTCACCTGAATGCTTACAATATGCTTCCAAACCTTTCTCCGAGCTATCCGATCCTTTATCCAAAATTCTCAGAATCTTAAATCGTTTCCAAGCAATCCAATTGAAGCCTTAACCCTAGCTTTCTTCTTTTCTCTTTTCCTCTTTTGCTCCCAAACACACACATACACACTGAACTGATTTTCTGGATAATACTGATTTAGAAAATATCTAAATCCATTAAGGGTAATATCCAAATCAATATACCCCTTTAGTCCTTAAGTTATTCACTAATGACCAAATACACCCGTTACTTATAATTTATCCAAACTTACCCTAAATAGAAACTTTAAAGTTAACTAAACTTTAACGGAAAGGGGATTTAACTAACGAACTTACCCGGGGTATTACATTTTCTCCCCCTTAAAAGAATTCCGTCCCGGAATTCGGTTAAGCAATAAGGTATGATTACCTATTACTACTACTTCGAACTTAATCAAAGCCATAGTAACTAATTGAATAGCCACCCCACACCCACCTATATCTCTAACACACATATAAGCAACAAAAGCACGGAAATACCAAAAACCATTTTGCATCGAAGTCAGATAACACCTTAGCACGTATAGAGTTTATAGAAATATACATGTAACCTCATCAGGACTTTCTTCCACGTCTTGTTCCGTCATCTGAAAAACTCGACCCTTTGCTTTCGGTACCTCAGGCCCTTGTTTCTCTCCCGATCTAACACTCGTTGGTCTTACCGTCATACTACCCTGCTGTGCTTTCCATTGCAGACAATCTGACTGAATATGATCTGGGGAATTGCAAACGAAACATAATCGGTTTGCACGACAATTCTTAGCGACATGTCCCGCCCCTCCACACTTGTAACAACTTCTAGGATCAACATAACAATTTCCTTGATGCACACGGTTGCATTTTGGACATGGTCTTTCAACTGGTCTGAAAGGTGAATAACTATTAAACCTCGGGGATTCATATTCTTTCGAATCGTACATCGTTTCTTCCAGTTTTCTTTTCCCAGCACTCTTATCACCAACGTCTCTCCGGTTATCCTGTTCCACATTTTCCGCGGCATCCACTGCGGCTGAGAAGGTATCGGGTCCTCTTGCAGTCACTAGCTTTCTAATTTCTGCATTTAACCCAAAAATAAACCTTTGCATCTTTAGAGCCTCCGTGGCAACTTAGTACTCCGCAAAGCGAGACTTCTCCAGAAAGAGAGCGGTGAAATCCCTAACCGATAAACTTCGCTGGTGTAGGTTCATGAACTCCTCTTCCAATTGTCTAACTGCTGCGTGAGAACAAAATTGTCCTTTGAATGCTGTTGTGAATTCGTCCCAAGTAAAAGTAGAGTATACATCCGACCTTGTGGAATCAATGTGAGCTTCCCACCAGTACAGAGCTTATGCCTTCAACATCGCCGTTCCGTATAATACTCTGTCCTCATCCGCACACTTACTGGTCTTGAAGATGGCTTCTATTTCCTTCAACCATCTCATCGCCTTCACTGGGTCTCTATCTCCTGAGTAAGTTGGAGGTCTACAGTTTAAGAACATCTTGTAATCACACCTTCTTGACACTGGTATGACCGTAGGTGTAATGGGCATTTCGTCTTCCAAACCAGGATCTGGTGTTTCAGTATGACGAGCTTGGTCGAACATAGTCTGGATATTTGCTTGAAGTCTTCCCATCTCCGCCATCAAATCGTCTCTGGTAATAAACTCCGTACCTCGCCCCTGAACTCTACCTCCAGTTCTGCCCCCAGTTCTACTCCCCGTTCTACCTCCGGATCTACCTCCCCCTCGCTCTCCTCTTCTTCCCCCCGTTCCTGTTGGTGGATTCGTACTATTCGGATTTCCTCCTCCTCTTCTATTCGTATTTCGAGTACCGCTTGCCATTCTATAGATTCAGACAAGATTAATATACACATAATCACATACCCCATATAATAAGGTATCCCAGTCCAAACATGCACCTGTAAGATCACAATTACACTGGCCAGGTGTAATCTGAAATTACCTTACATGATGTTCCTTCTACCTTTTATACTTAGCATCCCAAGGTTCTAATATATCAAGGACATCCTACTTCACATGCAGTTTAAGTCTAGGTACGGGTACAAATACCTAAATCCCTTAAACTAGGGCTCTGATACCATTTGTAACAACCCGGTTTTTCCAAACATGCTTCAAATAACATACATTGCATAACTTCATTACATTCATAATAAAAGATACATAATAAACCACAAACGGTCCCTTCGGTCTCGAAACTACAAAATACATTAAGCTTCCTAATCAACGCCCATCAAAAACTCCTTACACTTAATCCTTTCCTTTGTCGATCCTTAACCTGGAAAACATATTTTTAAAAACAAAATGAGGGTTAGACCAAACGGGTCTAGTGAGTTAATCCCGTTCCTTTCCAAAATCATTATAAAACCTTTTATGTAAATCCTTTGTATCAAAATAGTTTAGATAAACCTTTGGTAATTCTTTCGTAAAATATAAACATACCACACGTATATAAATACCAAATAAGACTCGTGCATCGTGCTCCACTCATCCTCATCCTCGTTCCCATGGCCATATTAGTTGGTAGCAAGCCAACTAATAAATCAACGCCGTACAACAACTACGACACACAACGCCGTACAACATCTACGACCAACAACGCCGTACAACAACTACGACACACACTTCAGCCGGCATAGTTCGGCGTGCTCTCGTGTAGTATAATACTTACATAAATATAACATCTCATTATTTTATATTTAAAAGCATATACTCAATCGTATCTCAATATACGATATACCACACCATCACACATATCCTTTTCATATATATATATAAACACAAATATAAATATATATATTTCACAAATTCTCAATCCACACATACTCATATATATATAAACACATATATATGTTCCCCAGTTGAAAACGTTTAAAGTAAAACTCACATGAATGCTTACAATATGCTTCCAAACCTTTCTCCGAGCTATCCGATCCTTTATCCAAAATTCTCAGAATCTTAAATCGTTTCCAAGCAATCCAATTGAAGCCTTAACCCTAGCTTTCTTCTTTTCTCTTTTCCTCTTTTGCTCCCAAACACACACATACACACTGAGCTGATTTTCTGGATAATACTGATTTAGAAAATATCTAAATCCATTAAGGGTAATATCCAAATCAATATACCCCTTTAGTCCTTAAGTTATTCACTAATGACCAAATACACCCTTTACTTATAATTTATCCAAACTTGCCCTAAATAGAAACTTTAAAGTTAACTAAACTTTAACGGAAAGGGGATTAAACTAACGAACTTACCCGGGGTATTACAGGAAGCCTTTTCGGGGGTTCCGAGTGAGGTGTACAATTGGTTAATCAAGTTGTTGGAGCACGTGGTTGGTAAGTGGGCGTTGTGATTTGGCTTGTGTCAGAATAGAATGTCGGAGCAGAAGGGAGTGATTACCCAAAGGAGAAACCAAGTGTTTTGGTTGTAAGAGTCGCTAAGTAGGTATATGTTGGGATCATTGGAAGTTTAAAGAGGATGAAGAGTGTGTTAGTCAAATTGTGTTATAGTAAATGCTAACCTCTAAAGAGCATGAGTTGTTTCTTATGTGTGAGGGAATGATCCTAGAAGGAATGTAACACCCCAAAACGGGGGTTAACAAAAACTTCCATAAAACGGAAGAGTGGTACACATTACTAAAGTAAAAGTATACCTAATTAACATTTCATAATCATCAATACAAAGATTTAATTATAACTATTATTGGACCACTAGCTTATCTGATCACTACTATGGCAATCAAATTACAAAAAGGATGTCGGAAAGTTCTATCATAATCTTCTAATCTTTCACTCTCCAACAATGATCCCATGCTCACAACCCCGTTCTAGACCTTCTTGTGTTCGGAACCACTATTATCTGTAACACATAAAACACATAACAAGTGTTAGGCTTTTAAAGCCTAAGTGAGGTTTACACATAGCACATAGAGCATAATCATAGCATGTAGGAATAACAATTCGATACATTCACAAATTGGATTCCATGGAGAAGGTCCATATCGCTACCCAGTTACATCATAATCGAAGATATACCTTGATCGGTACCCCACGGTATTGTCACAAGGCATAACACAACGGAAAACCCCACGGTATCCGAGAGTATGAATTAATTACACTTACCCCACGGTGTGTAAGAATATATCCTCCAATGCCTACTAGGTGCTCCTCCAATTATGTGAATACCAAATATGTTAATCCAAATAATATTCAAAGCATATTTATCACTTAACAATGGTCCAACCATTTAACATATCAATTCTACTTCCATGTAGTTCATACACATCCATATGTATCAAATCACATTCTATGTAATATCAATAATAAACATCCATGTTTACAATTCAATAATATGTCCATTTTGACCATTAAGCCATCTTTGCTTCATTAAGATATATATTAAGCCATCATCATAATCACATACCAATGATATATAATCAAACCTAACCTTTAACACTAACATTACCATGGCATTCTAAGTAATAAAACACAATTAATCCTCCATAACTTACTTGAACTCTTCTTGTTTCCCCCTTAACCATTAAGAGCTTATTAATCAAGATTTCTCATTATCAATACCAAAATCAAGATAAAGAATGGTAGATAAGTGTAATATCATCAATTAAGTACAAATTACTCACCTTAATTCTTCAATTGCCAACACCCTAACTTGAATACTTCAACCCAATCACTCCAGCAAGATGAAATGAAGATGCAAAGCCCTAATTGAAGTTTAATTGGTAAGATTCATCTACTAATTGCTTGAATTGGATTAGGATTAATAGAAGTGGATTTACCTTAGGTTTAGATGAAGAAATCGTCTGAGAGTGAAGAGCAGAGCAAACTATCTGTTTTAAGAGTTCTAATCTAAGAAATGAGTGACTAAGAACTAAGAGGTGGGTTTTAACCCCCTTTCAACACGTCAGGTGCTCGGCGCCGATCACCCGCGCCGATGCATCGGCGCCAACCATCGGCGCCAACCTCTGTTTGCTTGCTTCTTATTTTCCACTAATTTGGCCGTAACTTCTTCGTTAGAACTCGGTTTTTACCCCGGAAAGTACCGTTGGACTTGTAATCAAATTACCCATCCAACTAATCCATAAAATCTAATATTTCACTTTATCATCTATTTTTCATTAATTTCCTTAAGGAGTAAACTTACTGATTTTTATCGGAAGTTATCAAATAACAAGTAATAACCACGGAAATTACTTAGGAAATCAATTATTATTTAAGAAGTCAAAATATAAAGAAATATTAGGACTATTATTACTCACAAGGATTTTCCGGGTGTTACAATTCTCCCAACCTTAAAACGATTTCGTCCTCGAAATCTATATCCTTTACAACCCAAAATCAACCGACTCACTGTCGACCAAAATTTAACAATTCCTAACGGGAATCTAAATTCCATCCACACGGTCTATAAAGACAATTCCTCGAACAATTGTTTATTAACAAAGTCCCTACACATACTTTGTACTTATGTACGGATAAACGTTCCACCCATAGAGAAACTCCCAACCATACGACTTCAGTCATCTCCCAACCTTAAAATGTTCTATACATCTTGATTTCAGTTTCAAACTCTAAATCAATTTTTAAGGCTCAATTAATACTGAGACCAATCGAATCTCTAATTTCAATTGTCCCTATCGTTAACGGCCATTCACATCCATAGAGCTCTAATAGACTCCAAAATCCATCTCAATACTTAATCATCAAACGGACAGGTTCACTAACCATACACAAAGATTAGTTCACTAAAACCACTCATCACAAATGAGTATCTTAAGGTTACTACTACCATCACCATCATTCTTTTTAAAATCGGCTACAATTCCCCGATTACACTAAAGGTGTTTGGCCTTAAGCCTAAAAGTTGACACCTAATTATCACCAACCTTTGCACTCTAACCAAACCCACACATGAATTCCATTCACAAATAAAAATCTAGAAGGAATAAGGATTCATCTTTCATATTTCCTGAACCTTACTTCTTTCCTCATTATCCGCTCCCCAACTTAGATTTGTAAGCCTCCTTAAAGTAACCGTTTATCATTAAACCTTTATCCGACTATTGCTTGGTCTTCAATACCGTCATCATCCACATCTTAATCTCCAGATCTCAAAATAACATTAACGTATACTGTTTGAAAATCCATACTTACTTTAAATTGAGCATACTTACCAGTTTTGAATACTTCTATAATTACGACAATCATCACTACATCTATGACCCACACGTTTCTTCAGTATAAAGTACTACCACTTCCTCACATCAATATAGCACTACGCGACCACATTGCAACCAAGCACTAAGATATTATATATCAAAGATGATAATTCCATTGAACCTATAGTATAACTACATTCTTAGGTCCGACCTTTCTATCATTACTTCCTACGTTAGCATGGAGTACTACCCTCCAATCATTATTTGTCTCCTTCTCCCAACTTTTCCACATACCGATAACGCTTTCTCATCTTTATTAAACTTCCTATGATTCAAAATCATAAACTTATTTAACGACTCACACAACCAAAATCACTTTGGATAAACTCACACTACCGCTCGACATTCTATTCCAATTATTCCAACAGCTTTATTGACAACTAGTACTATTCATCTGGAATCCCCGAAAAGACTTTCATCTAATGTTCCCTCTTTATAACTTCTTATTACTGGTTGACACATTTATCTTGACAATTAATGCCACTACTTGTTCGTACATTCTCCACCCATAACATCTCACAGCAGACCAGATCCCTCATGGTCATTCGTACACAATTCAAATTTACCTTCATGCTCTCCCGCACAATTAACCGAATCTATTTCATTACTTTATTCCTCCCCAACTTTAGTTTGAACTACAACTCACGAGTTTCTAATTAACTTAAACTTACTCTCTTCTTACTAATTCTTTGTGACTCCAAACCATTATATATACAGTGCACACTCCATCACAATTCGACATAGTCCATACCCTTACCATGTTCGTGCCTAATTCTTCATTCTATATAAACCATCTACATCATACAACACACGCTTCGAGACATGCTAATCTCACGACCCCTTTATTGCTACTCTCACAATGAAGTCAATTCCTATATGTATCTATATGTACACGTATATACAACTCTATATACTCCACAATATTAATATATATTATTTTACCAAAGTTCATTAGTCCCAAAGGTACTAAAAATACAAGATCATCAAACGGTCCTCACACATAAGACCAATAGTTAAACCAACACAAAAAAAAAATGCGATTAAGCATATAACACACCAAAATTATTGCACGACCATAATAAACTTCTAAAAGCGTATTTTGACCACCTAACTTTCATTTCAGTAATAATTTAACCAAAACCTCTTCTACTCGTGATTTATTCGCCAATTACTCAAAATCCCCACATGTGATGTTTCACAAGATATGTATTGTCCGCATTCTATAGCGTTCTATAACATCCCAGTTCACCGTACACGATATTGTCCGCTCTGCGCATACCCTCTGCATAACAGCATGCCGGTACCGCTCACGGTTGTTTCTGCCCGCACAGGCATACGCGGGACGCACCCAGACCGCACTCTGTGACATGCAAAAGGCCTCATACATCTTACACAACTGCCGACTTCAATATCAATAGTCGACCTATCGATACTTCTTTAATCTATTCATTAACAAGGACTGAACCTAATCCTTTCAACATAACCTAATACAATTTACATCTCATCGTCTTCATTTCAAACTTATTCGTGCAATACTAATATCGCAAGATCACCATAAATTCTAATTTAACGTCGAGGGTATTTCCTTTCTGTCTCACTACACTACTCATAGCAATTTGCTAATTCCATCACCTTGATGGCTACTAATCCTTCCTCCGGACACCACCGTCCCTTGCCAACTGTGTTCCTAGTTACCAAACAAGGGTATAGACCTTCTTACAACCGACACTAAAGTCCACTTTCAACTCTCCCATTGTTCACCTTCTTCTTGAACACAATTACCAAAACTACAAACATTCTCCCATGATTTATCCAACACCTCTCCATTCTCAGAGTTCTTTCTTAGCTTATGGTAATATTTTACGACTTAGTTCGTTCATAGCCTTTATGCATAACAATGTATTAAATATATTATTTCGCACATTTCCTCATTTTAAAGAACAACACTTGGAGCGACTTGGGTACACATGACCCCAAAATTCTTATAACTTCAGTGTACTGCACAATGATCACGAGAATCGTTTGCATACTACTTTCCAAAAAAAAAACTTAATCTTTTTCAACCAAAACGATGTTGTTAAGACCGTAATATATTTAATGAAAATATTTTCATACGACAAAAGTTGAAAGAAATTACCGACACGAAGTAAGCTAGTCGGTTCTCACACTCATTTATTTTTAACTTTTCTTGTAAATATGAAGTATTTTGCAAATTGCTAAACTCAAAATTTCGTTGCGCGACATAAATAGTATTGCCTTTTTCTTTAAATGCTCACGTGCACATACTAATTTATCAACTAAATTGCTATTTATGCATTTGTTTTGAAATCACTAAAACCCATGTAACACACACTCGAGGACACCATGCATAAAACTCTACTTGTAATTAAAGGCTATTCACTCAAACAAGGTCTATCGTTTAACTCACACAACTTATCATTGACGCTCTATTTCCAACCAGTGGTTACCCTCTCAGCCTTCTAACACTTGTTATCCATGCCTTCCAAGGCTCACTTACTCAACCATTTCATATTATTCCCATCTTGATCAAACATCTTACATTCTATTTCCACACATTTCAATCCACTTAGTTAAGGTTGTCTCGGCGGACTTTCATGAGTCCCGCCAGTTCCAGGCTGTCCTTCCAACCTTCAATCATTTACCGATTTGTCCTCCAAAGAATTGAAAGACCTTTGTGGCATTTTTACCATCATTATGCTATAAAACAAAAGATAACCCTTAGAAATGGTTATATGAATATAGACACACGAAACGTACTTTACCGATCATTAGTCACAGGAACAATTTAGAAACAAGTATGCTTATGTAACAATATATTCATAATAACAGTAGCTAATTGAGATTGTGAATATATCATACATGAGAATCCTCATTGCCGTCGTTACCGTACTAATTTCGCATATTTCTGTCGACCCTAAGGCCATCCCATCTTAGTACTTCTACCCAGATCTCACAAGTCACAACTTAATTCGTCTCAGCTTAAGTCTAAGTACCTCCTCAGCATACTTAGTTCACTTAAACTAGAGCTCTGATACCAACTTGTAACACCCCAAAACGGGGGTTAACAAAAACTTCCATAAAATGGAAGAGTGGTACACATTACTAAAGTAAAAGTATACCTAATTAACATTTCATAATCATTAATACAAAGATTTAGTTAATTATAACTATTATTGGACCACTAGCTTATCTGATCACTACTATGGCAATCAAATTACAAAAAGGATGTCAGAAAGTTCTATCATAATCTTCCAATCTTTCACTCTCCAACAATGATCCCATGCTCACAACCCCGTTCTAGACCTTCTTGTGTTCGGAACCACTATTATCTGTAACACATAAAACACATAACAAGTGTTAGGCTTTTAAAGCCTAAGTGAGGTTTACACATAGCACATAGAGCATAATCATAGCATGTAGGAATAACAATTCGATACATTCACAAATTGGATTCCATGGAGAAGGTCCATATCGCTACCCAGTTACATCATAATCGAAGATATACCTTGATCGGTACCCCACGGTATTGTCACAAGGCATAACACAACGGAAAACCCCACGGTATCCGAGAGTATGAATCAGTTACACTTACCCCACGGTGTGTAAGAATATATCCTCCAATGCCTACTAGGTGCTCCTCCAATTATGTGAATACCAAATATGTTAATCCAAATAATATTCAAAGCATATTTATCACTTAACAATGGTCCAACCATTTAACATATCAATTCTACTTCCATGTAGTTCATACACATCCATATGTATCAAATCACATTCTATGTAATATCAATAATAAACATCCATGTTTACAATTCAATAATATGTCCATTTTGACCATTAAGCCATCTTTGCTTCATTAAGACATATATTAAGCCATCATCATAATCACATACCAATGATATATAATCAAACCCAACCTTTAACACTAACATTACCATGGCATTCTAAGTAATAAAACACAATTAATCCTCCATAACTTACTTGAACTCTTCTTGTTTCCCCCTTAACCATTAAGAGCTTATTAATCAAGATTTCTCATTATCAATACCAAAATCAAGATAAAGAATGGTAGATAAGTGTAATACCATCAATTAAGTACAAATTACTCACCTTAATTCTTCAATTTCCAGCACCCTAACTTGAATACTTCAACCCAATCACTCCAGCAAGATGAAATGAAGATGCAAAGCCCTAATTGAAGTTTAATTGGTAAGATTCATCTACTAATTGCTTGAATTGGATTAGGATTAATAGAAGTGGATTTACCTTAGGTTTAGATGAAGAAATCGTCTGAGAGTGAAGAGCAGAGCAAACTATCTGTTTTAAGAGTTCTAATCTAAGAAATGAGTGACTAAGAACTAAGAGGTGGGTTTTAACCCCCTTTCAACACGTCAGGTGCTCGGCGCCGATCACCCGCGCCGATGCATCGGCGCCAACCATCGGCGCCAGCCTCTGTTTGCTTGCTTCTCATTTTCCACTAATTTGGCCGTAACTTCTTCGTTAGAACTCGGTTTTTACCCCGGAAAGTACCGTTGGACTTGTAATCAAATTACCCATCCAACTAATCCATAAAATATAATATTTCACTTTATCATCTATTTTTCATTAATTTCCTTAAGGAGTAAACTTACTGATTTTTATCGGAAGTTATCAAATAACAAGTAATAACCACGGAAATTACTTAGGAAATCAATTATTATTTTAGAAGTCAAAATATAAAGAAATATTAGGACTATTATTACTCACAAGGATTTTTTGAGTGTTACAAGGAAACAGTTGGAAATTTGGTTATGACATGAGGATGATTATGGGTCGGAGTGGTAGTATGATCATTAGTTGATTTGAAACGTCATGATTGGTTGATTAAATTTTATAGACGTGTTAAGTAATGACATTTATTCGTTATTACTGGATGTGTTACAATACTACCGAGATTCTTACTAAGAATTGATACGGGAGAATTGATATGTTAAAGAGAGAAGTTGATGACAATATGATGGAATAAGTAAATTTTTTTAAATTATTTTAAATTTTTTGAATTGTTGGGGTACTCGGGGGAAGTTGTTAGTTAAGGAATCAGTTTTGACTAATGGATTTTGTGAATACCCGCATAACGAGAGGTTGATGCTAAGTTATTATATATGATAATTTATGGCTGATAGAAAGAAAGGAACTGCGTCTCAATTGGAGTTTATCTATTGGAATAGGTTGATAATTTTAATTGATATGCGTTGGTCAAGTTAAAGTTGTTTGAGATAAACGGAAGGAAATTGTATTGTCTTGTGCGGTAAGGATCAGTGATCATTTTGCACTAGTCGAGAAAGGCAGTTGAGTTCGGAAATTGTTAATGTGGTCGTGAAGCAGATAAGGATAATTAGGGAGTGGTAAGTATTGAGATGCCTACAACCTTTGTTCACAAGTTATGATTTATAAAATGGATTACGAGAGTTCGTGGGAAAGTGTTATTGAGTTTAACACACTGATCGTTAAGGAATCATTAAAGGTAAATCCAAGTAAGAAAGTCGGGATGACTTTATATCTATAGCTGTCAGATTTTATGGTCATTGTTGTTAATCGAAAGAATATTGGACCCGAGGTTCGTAAGACCCTTGAATTATTAGGTTTGTTTGGAAGATGAAATATAAGCTGATTGGATTTTTCCTGTTATAAGCAAAGATTGTGAATTTAATCAGAATTGTGCAGCTAAGACGTGAAAGTATGTTGGTATTGTTTTGTTATTAGAAAGATTTATTCTGAGAGTTGAGAATTAAGCTTTGATAATTAATTTCGCTGATTATCTTTGGAGTGAATTCCGGGACGGAATTCCATTAAGGAGGGGAGATTGTAATAACGCCAAAATAAGTAATGTGTTTTTATTAAAAAGAAAAAAAACTAAGGTGTAAAATTGGTTGTTGAGAAAAGTAGGAGGGTAAAGAATGAAAAACTGGGAAATTAATTCCCTCTTCTTGGTGCGCCGTTTTTTTAGAAGAATAGGAAAACAACTTTTAGGGTTTTGTGGTTGTGTGTGTGTGTGGGTTCTGTGGGGCGCCGAGAAGAACCAGAGAGAGAGAGAGAGAGAGAAAGATGAGAGAAAGAGACGGCGAGAGAGGGACAGCGAGAGAGAGAGAGAGACATCGAGAGAGGAGAGAAGAGAAGGTTAAAGAAGAAGCTATGGGCGTGTGTGTGTGTGTTGCTGCTCATCGAGAAGGGAGAACCGAGAGAAGATGTGGCAAGACGGGGAAAAGGAGATTGGCGCGGGTTGTTGCAGGTCGCCGGCGACAAGGAGGAGACCGGAGGTTTCGACTAAGGAACGCCGGCAGTCGGCTGCCGGTGGTGGTCGCCGGCGGGTGGCGGCTGAACATTTTGAGAGGAGAGGAAAAGGGGTTTGGAGCTCTTATGCATTTTGAAGAGAAAGGATCATCAATCGTGAAACGGAAGAAAAGGGTTAGTTGGGATTCATTCAACAAAGTGATTTTCTATCAGGTAATCTCATCATCTCCATTTTCACCTGCTGTCATGAGAATTTGATGAACTGTGAGAATAAGCCCGGTAGTTTTCAATCCCGGTATCCTAAGTACCGCTAGAGTGAGTCCCGGTGTATTTATTTATGCGATTTACCGGCACGGTCTCATGTAGCCCCGGTGTTTCTTACTCCCGGTATTGGGTGCCATAAATCGAATCCCGGTATTTGTTTTACCGATCCGGGTGTTTGCAGACTTGGGGTTTTGGGCCGTAGGCCACGCTAAAATTCAAGAGCAAGGATTTTCAATTATTCGCATGGTTTTAGTGTTTGAGCCACGTGCTATGTTGTTGTCAAAAGCAATTTGGAGTCAAATTTTAGTACAGGCCACGTGGTTCATGATGTGTAGTAATAAAAGGGCTAATGTTGGTAAACATAATGGATTATATAATGGACCGATTAGTTTATTTGGAAATTTGAGATTTGTTAAGTGAACCTTAAGTCCACAATTTCTAAGTTGGGATTTAAGGCAAACACTTGTGGTAGTAAGCATGGACTACCTTCTTGGGTCGGTATCTTGGAATTTAAGATTTAGGGAATCCTGAATTAATGACTTGAGTTAGTAAGTAAAGTCCGGAACGTAAGTAATTGGGTTAGAAACGTGACTCACCAAATAAGATAATTGAGGGTACTTTCGGAAGAAGGCTTGAATTTAAATTATTAGATTGTGACGCACATTTTCTGGTTAATAGGTGTCTACCTAGAGATCGGAAGTGTAAGTGTGAAGCTTTGGAGCGAGCAAGCCAGGTGAGTTTTCTAACTAAAATGTGTGACTTTTAATGTGTTTTCTAAAGCGAGTACATGATGAGAAATGCCATGTTTTATGCTCATTTCTTTAATTGCATGAAAGTTGTTTAAAAATATATGTGGGATGTATGCATACATTGATTGAGATGTAAATTGGCTAAGTCGGGGGGTGTGGCCCGCCAGCTCGTGCCGGGGGGTGTGTCCCGTTTATGCCAAGGGAGGTGTGACCCTGTAAGGCAGCATGAGACTGACTCGTTGTCACCCTAGGGTGACTTCAGGGTGCCAATTTACGAGGGGCGGACCTTTATTCCGTGAATGATTTTATACGAATAGTTTTATGGATGATTTATGCTAAAAATGATAAACTGTTTCAAATGCTTTGATAACTGTTAAGAGGGACTCACTAGACCTCATGGTCTAACCCTCGCATTTTCCAAACTAAACCTTTTCAGGTAAACAGATAGTAGGAGGCTCCGGTAAGCGAGCAGGCGCAAAATAGAGTACAGATGCAGATAGAGACAGTGCCACTCATACTTTTAGTGATAGTTATTCTCAGTTGTGTATAGGTTGTTTCCGCCAACCTAAGTTATTTAGTCAGATGTAATGGAATTTTATGGACCCCGTTTTGTAATTGTTTAATATTAATGCTAAGTATGCTTTATTTAGATTGGGTTGTTACAGTTCTGTTCGATAAAACCCCACTTGTCCGGAAACCAGCAGTGTCTGGATGAAGTTTTCCGGAAATCGTGGAGAGATCGGCAGAATCCGGAAAAGGGACCGGAATCCGGAAGAATCCGAAATCCAGAAGGATCCGGAAACGCATCCGAAGACCGAAATTGCCCGTATCCGGGACTCTGGTTGTCAGTAGTATTTAGAGAAAATGCTTAGAGGGTCGGTGTGCTGTGTGAGTAGTCGAGTGACTTATCCACTCTTTTATGTTGGGTGCAAATGTAGGTTCGGATAGAGGATTGCATTGCAAGTGGGAACATTTAGCGTGGATGTCAGGGAGTCTTTCTAAACCGAAGATTTTGCGATACTTGCTTTTAATGCTAGTACATTCTTATATTGAATTGCATGTTTATTTGTGGTTTAAATTATGCAAGTTGAAGTGTGATTTTTATTTCGTGGTATGTAAGAGTTGGTACGAAGAGTAACTTGTTATGACGCCATATGAGAAGTGTGTCCCATACAAGTATATGAAGCTGTTTCACATGACTGTGAAGGGTGGTGTGTGCCCTAAAACGAGGTCATGAGTGTGTACGTGATCAAGCGTGAAATATTTGCAAACGTGTGGTTATTTAAACTGATAAGGGTGCAATTGTTTATTAATTTATTTAAACTCTTCTTAATTGACATGTGTGGTGCGATGTTGTAAATTTGAGGGAATCTCACTAGACCTTGTGGTCTAACCCTCACTTTCAAAACTAAAACTCTTTTTCAGGTAAGCAGGTTTTAGAGGGCTTGGCTAGAGGAAAAGAGAAGATGTGAGCGGGAGCTTGCTTTTAGTGGAACTAGAAGATTTTCTCTTTATTTATGATAGAAACATTTCTCAGCTGTAACTATGGTTAATATAACCTCAAAATATAACAAACTGGAACAAGGTGGAACAGACTTATGTTTTACCAATATAACCTCAAAATAAAATCAAATTCTATTCTAAAACATCAAATACATGTTCTATTTTATATTTTATTCACTTTTAAAACTTTATTATTTGTATTTTATCTAATGTTATCTGTTCTTTCTGTCCAGTTCTGCCTACCAAATGTTGAACATCTGTTCTGTTCTGTTTTGTTCTGTCTTGTTTTGTCATGTCCCGTCCTGTTCTGTTCTATCCTGTTTGCGTACCAAACACACCCTTAAGGACGATGATGTATTCCTCTGTCGTGTATCTTTCCCGTATTCACCCGCCATGTTTTCCTTAAACCACTTGCTTTATTCATCTTCAACTTCTCTTGTATTTTATTTAAAATGCATGTTTGTAAATTAGTTATTGCGAGTTGATAATTAATAATAAGCTAAATAAAATTTACATGTTTTTTCAAATATAACTAATTTGCTTTTAACAATTATAACTTTATACAAATTTTACAATTTAAAATAATTATTTTAGACATATATTGAAAATCTAGTAAATATATAAGTTAACTAATGAACTGCATGAAAAAACTAGATGATAAACTAATTGAAAAATACAAAACGACTATAAATGATATGTTGAAAAATTATTTAATTTTAACGTTTCATAATATATTGAAAACAATGTAATGTATTAATTTAATGCAAACTTGATGGTAAATTTTTTTAAATAATGTAATATATTAATTAATATAACTTTAAATTTGGTTTAATTATATATATATATATACATATACATATATTATAATTTTGGATTTTTATACCAAATACAAATATTAATAATAAAATTAAAAATTTGATAAAATAATAATTAAACTAAAATTTCTTATTTTATCAACCCTCTATTTTTATTAAACAAAAAAAATATGACTTTAACTTTTATATAAATTTTAAAAACGTTTTAAAAATTATTATATGTATATTAGGACCACTAAATAATGAGAAATGATAAAGGTAATAAAATAATAATAATATAAAATAATTGACATTAATAATAATTGTTAATTAATAATATTAATTAATAATTTACAATTAAAACTAAATTAGTAATTTCAAATAAATACTAAATAATATTAGTAATAGTAATAACTAATATATATTAAGAAATAAAAATGAATATTATTAATGGGTTTTATTTTAAAGTAACAAAAACTCTTGAAATTTATTCAAACATTACTTCAAGTAACGTTTTAATAAATAGTTAATAAACCATTCCTTGTCAATTTAAGTAGGATTTCTAAAATAAAATTAATAAATAAGTTTAACTTATTTATATTAAACATAACTTTAATGTATTAATATTGAAAATTGGGCGCGGTACAAGTCATTTGATAGAACTATAGAAGCATCAAATGCAAAGTGGTGGCTGAAAAAGATATAAATGGGTATAAATAAATAAATAAATATAAATATATTATTTTATTAATTTGTTGTAGAAAAATATAACTTTGAAAAAATAAAAAGTTATAAAGTTGCTTTCAAAATTGCATCTCCACTTGCGACGGGAATATTTTGAAAATATAATTAATTTGAATTTAATTAAAACTCACCTAACTCATAAAACTAATAAACCTAATAAAATATTTGCATGCTTAAAGTGTAAACAACAACCAAAAGAAAAAGAAAGAAAAATTGGGACAACTTTCTAATAATTTATTCTTTTTCACATAATATTCATGAATTCTTTAATGTGAATTTAGTTATAAAATAACATCAATCATCATTAATAACCCTAATATTCACAATTAAATCATTGTAGTAGGTTTGTTTTCTTACAAATTTAAAAAACTAAAACTAAATAATTCAAAATGAAATGGCAATGGCAATGGATGTAAATATTAAATTACAAAACTTAAGATTCTTAAAGTCTGTATTTATTTATATAATTCTTGATTTGTTCGAAAAACAGCTCATACATGATAATTATTAAAAACCATTTTTTTATTTAAGAAACCTTGAAAATCTTTATAAAAATCGAAAAATTATGCCACCAAACCAAATTCCATTTTTTTTTTGCAAAAAGAAATTACAAGATAATCAAAGTGTATAATTAAATGTTTTTATTCAAAATTAAATTCTTGTAAATGAAAACTTGATAAGTTTATGGTTTGTTATCAAATTAACCGATTTATAAAACATTTGGTGTTTATAAATTAAGTTGCACAAAATAAATTGTAGTTTTGGTTATTGTGGTTACTAGTTTGTTTCATTTTTGATCCTGTAACGAACTTTAATTAAAAAATCGTTAGTTAGTTTAAGATTAAATTGTAAGGTAAATTACAATTTTTTCCTTATAACAAGTTTTTTTTTCTTCTTCCTATTTTATCTTTCCTACCTTTTTCATTCTATATCTTTATTATATTAATAATAATTGTAAATAATAATACATTAAAAATATATGTTATATATTATAAATTACACCATTTTGAAAAGACTTGTAGAGACCTTTAAAATGATTTAACTAATTTTTAATTTTTTTATGTAATTTATCTTATGTATATCTGTAAATTCGTCTACGCTAATAAAAAAACATTTCTATTTAAGTTGAGTTTAAAAAATTATAATTTTTTTCTTATTTATGTAAGATAAAGTTAAAAATATATCTATATTTACGATTTAAAAAAATACTTTTATAGATATATGATTTAATTAAATGTGTATCAAATAAAAACCTTTATAATATATAATTTTTTTTTGAAAATATAAACTTAAATTTGATCCTAATGAAAATAAATAACCAATTTAACAATCATACATTTTAAATATAAAACAATGAAAATGTATGGTTGTTAAGTGGTTATTTACTTTTGATTTCGTTAAAATTTAAGTTTATATTATAAAATAGTAATTATATTATAAAGTTTTTTTTTATCTAATACACATTCAATTAAATCAAATATTTAAAAACGATATATTTTCTAGACATAGATATATTTTGAATTTTATCTTACGTGAATACGAAAAGTAATACGATTTTTAAACTCATCTTAAATAGAAAAATTATGTTTTTTATTAGTGTAAATGGTTTTGCATATATACATCGGATAAACTACATAAAAATTTTAAAATTAGTTGACTCTTTTTAAATGTCCCGACAAGATTTCCTAAATGTTGTAATTTACAAAATTAAATATACATTTTAAATGTTTTATTATTTAACATTATCATTAATTAATATAATAAGAATATAAAATGAAAAAGTAAGAAATATAAAAAGGAAAAAAACAAATTATAGGGGCAAAAATTGTAATTTACTCTACAAACTAATAAAACAAAAAAGTAAAAAGACATAAAAAGAAGCTAAAATGACTAAAATACCCTAAGTTAACTAACATTAATAACTATAGTTAGTCAGAGGGACTAACAATGAAGTAAAATGACAACTACAATAACCAAAACTGTAATTAATTTTAAAGATTGACCAAACTTAACGATAAATGATAACCATGAGGATGAAAAACGTAGTTTACTCAAAAAATGAGAGTTTTACTGTTTTGGTCCCTGTGGTTTGTCAAAAAAAAAATGGAATTGGTCCATAAACTTCATTTATTACTGTTTTGGTCCCTGTGGTATTCATTTTGTTATGAAATTGGTCCTTATGAGGGACCAAAACCGTAATAAATTCTTATGCAGAAAGTTACGAAAATGGTCCTTATGAGGGACCAATTTCGTAACAAAGTGCATACCACAGGGACCAAAACAGTAATAAATGAAGTTTAGGGACCAATTCCGTATTTTTTTGACAAACCACAGGGACCAAAACAGTAATTAGCTCAAAAAAATGAATCAAAAAGAGTTTTTATATTATTATTATTTAATATAATTAGTTATCAAAAAGCAAATACAACAATTTTAGTAAAATACTTATTTAAGTTATATAAGTTATTTTATTTCATAAACAATAAATATATATATATATGCTATGATTTCAATAAAATATTTAATTTATATTATTAAATATTTTGTGAAAATCTATTTTTAATTTGGATATATAATTTGGAACAATTTTATTTTTATTCTATGATAGTTAAATAAAAATAAAAAATCAATGTAGACTTTTTAAAGTTTGTTTTAACAAATCCAAAGGAAACTCCCTAAATAAAACCTTAAAAATGAAAAACTAAGAAACACTCTGATAATCGTTCATCCGGACGGTATGCACGTTTGCATAAAATAATTAAGTTTTTGTTTTTGTTTTTCTTTTATACACATGTATGCACATATACATGTGCAAATGTGAATATTACAACTTAGTTGTATGCACATGTTACCTTCCAAATGAATGGCTATTAGGGTGTTCTTTAGTTTTTTAATTTTTTTCGTTTTTTCCTCGAACCCGACCATATATATAGAGAGAGGGAGGTTCAGGGGGTGTAATAACCCGTACCTTTTGAGAAATTTAAAAGGAAAATTTGTGGTAAAAGTGGGAAAAAAGAAACGTTTGGGGGAAAGGTGAGAGGGTATAAAAGGGGGTCAAAACCCCTAAAATTGGAAGTATTCTCTTAAGGGATTGGCAGCGGTTACAAAGTGTGTGTATGTGTGTGTGTGCGATTGTGGAAGAACACGAATTCGATTTGTGGAGGTGGAGGCTTGGAATCAGGAACTCAAGAGAGTGCATCCCAATCATTTCTTCAAGGTAATAATCTCTTCTTTAAATCTCTTGGCTGATAGGAAATCTTTAGAGTTGGTAGAGGATTAATGCCTTTGGTAACCTAAAAGGGGTGAGGTAATCTGTGTGTGTGGAGTGATGGCTTAAAACAAGCAAGAAGCTCACCCAGATGTTAGAGTTATCCCTTAATGACTCAAAATCATCCTCTGCTTTAGTATTTTGATGAGATTGATGAGAGTATATGAATTTTGGATAGAAGCCGCACGAGTCCGGAAGGATCGAAGTCCGGACAGTAGTATCCGGACAAGTTGTCCGGAAGAGTTAGGAGTCCGGAAGATGTTATCCGGAAAAGGAGTGCAATCCGGAAGATACCGGAAGTCGACGAGTTGTCCGAAAGTCTTAGGACTCCAGAAGAATCCGGACAAATGGCATCCGGATTGGTAGCGGGATCCGGACACCTCTGGAAAATGACAGTACCCGGAAACCGGGTTATCCGGTAATTGTTATCCGGACTCTTGGGTCCAGAAAGCTACAATGGTGGTTGGTGAGTGTCTTCTTAGTGTGAGACGTTGGGCGTTATTGCGTGAGACTTAAGATTTTATTTGAGAGGAGTGTAGGAACGACCCTCACTATCTTCTTGGGATGTAAATTGTTAGGTGTGTAGTTCTAAGTGTGGTGGTTTCAATTGAAGGAATTTATCGTGGACGCCAGGTGAGTCTCCCTAACCCAACATCTTTACCAAATGTGTTTATATATGCAAATACTGTTTAAACTGCATTTTTTACTTAACGCTGTTAGACATGCATGATAGTGTGATTTAAAGGTGAGAATACTTGTGTGTGAGCATGCGATGGCTTAGGTGTGTATATGGGGGGTGTGTCCCATAAAGAATGTATATATATATATATATATATATATATATATATATATATATATATATATATATATATATGTTTGTTTCATATAATTTACCAAGGGTGGGTGTGTGCCTTAACACGCGGTCATGGGTGTGTGTGACCATAGCGTGGGCCATCAATGTATGCCATTTGTGTGCATATCCTGAAATGAAGGTGAAATAATCATAATCCCTTATATTTTGTCTTTTATATTATGATGCTCGTGGTATGGACTTGTTTTGAGGGAACTCACTAGACCATCCTGGTCTAACGCTCTCTTTCAAAACTAAAAACCTTTCAGGTAAGCAGGTAGATACGGGTAAGGGAAAGCTTTAAGCTCGGGGGAGGCTGGAGGAGTGTGGATATGAAGATTTTGTTAGACATCCTAGTAGTTATTTTATGAAAATTCTCAGCTGTAAACCTGGTTGTTCCGCCAACCGTTGAACTTAGCTTTTTTGTAAGACTTAAATTTTGGGGCCGTTTGGCATTGAATATTTTTATGCATTTGTTATTCCATGTTCGGTTGATCCTTAAGGTGGGTTGTTACAGGGGGAAACCTCAAAAAATGATAAAATGAGGAACACCCTGGTAACCGTTCATCTGGACGGTGTGCACATGTGCATACAAGTAAATTGGGTTGTTGTTTTTTATGCACGTGTTACAAATTACTTGTATGCACATGTGCATACCGTCCAGATGAACAACTACCAGTATGTTTCTCAGTTTTTCATTTTTTTTGTAATTTTCTCCTAAACCTGACCCTATATATATGTGTGTATAATCAATTCGAAATTTCTTTTGTAAGTGCAACTTGGGGAGAAAGGTTGTAAGGATTGAAAAGATAACATTTTTCTAAATTTTAACCAATTCTTACAAACTCAAAAACAAAAAACTTTTTATGAGTATAGAGATTGAAATACCAAGTTTCACAAACAAATCACTACAAGTCACACACACACAAAATATTGCTAGAAAAGTAGAGACAAGGAAGATGTACTTGTGTAACAACCCACACCAAACAAGCATGCCAAAAGCTACTTCTTTAATTCAAAACGCCAAAAATGGCCCAACATAGTCACATTATAAAGATTACAAAACAGGGTTCACGGGAATAACTCTAACTACAGCTGAGAACATAACTACAAAATAAAAGGAAAGTCTTCTAATCCTTCTATACGCAAGCTCCAACTCACAACTCACAACTTGTCATTTTCTTTAGACGAGCTCTCGGCTACCTGCTTACCTGAAAAGGTTTTAGTTTTGAAAAACGAGGGTTAGACCATTGTAATAACCAAGGTCTAAATTAAGAAGATTAAAGTTTTTGTGGGAAAAGTTGTAAAGTTGAAAGTGTAGGGGCCAGATTGTAATCTTTGAAACCCACAAAAGGGCACAAACCCTAGAGTTTTTCTTGTGTGTGTGGGTGTCGGCTAGAGAGAAAGAGAAGAGAAAAAGGGAAGATTGGGTTCCATAGCAATTGAAGAAGGAAAAACACCATCATTCATCAATTTGAAATAAAAGTGGATTGGGAGTCTGATTCTTCAGTGATTCTATCAGGTAATCCCAAACTCATATTTCTATTTTAATGTTCAGCTATTGTTGGTTTGTTTGAGGGTTTTAGCTAAAAGTTGAGGATGAAGCCCTAATGGGAGATTAGACAATCATCCTTGTGTTTTAACAACAAATAGTTAGTAAGGAGGGGTCTAAGTATGCTTATTAATCTGTTTGTATCGCATTTTCGTTGGTTAAGAGTTTGATTAGCGGATTTCGATCCCAAAATGGCATTACAGCCGTCGTCCGGTAAGTAGCCCAGATGCAGGTTACCGGATGGTGTATCCGGTAAGTTGAGTTATCCGATCAGAGTGTGTTCCGGTAAGTGTGTTCCGGTAAGTGTGAGATCCGATAAGTGATAGTTCCGGTAAGTGAATGTTCCTGTAAGTGTGAGATCCGGTAAGTGAGAGTACCCGGTAAGTAGAGTATCCGGTAAGAAGAGCTACCCGGTAAGTTGGGTTACCCGATAAGTAGAATTATCCGGTAAGTCGAGTTACCTGGTAAGTTGTGTTTTAACCGGTAAGAGTTATCCAGTAAGCGAGTTATCCGGTAAGTTGTCCGGAAAGTAGTGATTGACCGGTAAGTTGAGTCCGGATAGTGTCCAGAAAGTTGGTATTAGGGTCTGAGCAGTTTATATTTCATCCATTTCTCAGGTAACCCGATTGTAAGTCAGAAGCAAAGTAAAGCAAGATGTTAAACGCATCAGGTGAGTTTTTCTAACTAAAATACGTGAATTTATACGTGTTTATCTAAAGAATGTGAATGAGTAGAAATGCCATGTTATTTTACATGATTTTACTTGTTTGAAAGTTATGTGAGATGTATGCATACATTGTAGTAGACGTAAATTGGCTAAGTCGGGGGGAGGTTCCGCCAGTGCTCATGCCGGGGGAGGTTCTGTTTATGCCATGGGAGGTGTGACCCAGTACGAAAGCGTGAGACTGACTCGTTGTCACTCTTGAGTGACTTCAGGGTGCTATTTACGGGAGCGGATTTATCCGTGAAAGTGTTTATGAAAAGTTATGTGAAAGTGTTTATGAAAAGTTATGTGAAAGTGTTTATGAAAAGTTATGTGAAAGTTTTTATGAAATGCTATGAGAAAGTTATAAATTGTTTTAAAAGATTTTTGAGAACTGTCAGGAGGGAGCTCACTAGACCTCATGGTCTAACCCTCGCATTTTCCAAACTAAACCTTTTCAGGTAAGCAGGTAGTAGGATATAACAACCCGACAATTTTAAATATGCAATTCATATGATTGAAACATCCCAAAATCGCGTCTCAAAATTTCTTACATAACATCCAAAATTTGGTTGGCGGAACAACCTACACAACTGAGAAATAAACTAAAACGAAC
This sequence comes from Saussurea involucrata, assembly GCA_033807775.1. Lineage (NCBI taxonomy): Eukaryota > Viridiplantae > Streptophyta > Magnoliopsida > Asterales > Asteraceae > Saussurea > Saussurea involucrata. Next base: position 92,365,564 of record CM066321.1, on the reverse strand, counting down.
TATAGTGTCACTATACTATCAGGCCTCCTTGCTAACGCCCTGCTCACTTGCCCGAGCCATTCATTACCTGCTTTCCTGAAAAGGTTTTAATTTGAAAATGCGAGGGTTAGACCATGAGGTCTAGTGAGTCCCTCATAACAGTTATCAAAGCATTTAAAACAATTTATCATTTCCAGAATATATCATGCATGAATCTGTCCATATAAAATCGTTCACGGATAAAGGTCCGCCCCTTGTAAATTGGCACCCTGAACTCACCCTAAGGTGACAACGAGTCAGTTTCATGCTGCCTTACAGGGTCACACCTCCCTTGGCATAAACGGGACACACCCCCCGGCACGAGCTAGCAAAACACACCCCCCGACTTAGCCGATTTACATCAAAACCAATGTATGCATACATCCCACATATAAAACTTTAAACAACTTTCATGCAGATAAAACATTTATAAAAATAAACATGGCATTACTCATCATGTATTGCTTTAGAAAACGCATTTAAAAGCCACACATTTTAGTTAGAAAATTCACCTGGTACGTTACTTGTTTTTTCCTACTCTGCCCCTTACTTCCAAACTGTCTACCTGAACAAGGGGTAAAAATGTATAAGCTGACTAGGCAACTGTCCGGGTACTTCTCACCGGATACACACTTTTCCGGACGGCTACCGGGTAAACACAACTGTCCGGATACCGCTTCTTTTCCGGACACAACTCTTTTCCGGACAACAAACTTTTCCGGGTAACTATCCGGGAACTAATACGTCCGGACACTACCGAAATGTTTACCGGACACTCACCCGGTAACATTCATCCTATGCTGTTTTCCGGATACAACGCTGGTCGATAATTGGGGCTGAAAATCCTTTTACGTGCCTGTTATTCCTCAAGATAAACCAATAAATTATCACTAAATGTTCTGTACTCAAATTCCCATCAGTTTTTAACAACAAAACACAATAAAAGATGTTTAAATCTCTCTATTTGCCTCCAAGGACTTAGAATGAGCTAAAAGCCCACAAAATTCAGAAATCAAAGGATTAATCTTAAAAGAAGTTATGGATTAGAGGTTACCTTAGAGATTACTTGCTGCACACGAATTCCAAATCCTAATCCTTCTTCTGATTCGAGGCTGGATGATTTTTCTCCTCAAATGCACAAGAGAAACCTTCAAAACTCTATTCTCTATTCTTCTCCAAAACTCAGCCGACACACACCACCAAAATCAGGGAAATGGAATGTTACCTAGGGTTTTGAGCCCTTTTTATACCCCATCTCTTATTTACCAAATAGCCCCTCAACTTCTACTTTTATTCAAAACTCAACACCAAACACAAAACATTACGAATAAGGTTTGGGTCATTACAACACTCCCCCCTCAAAAGAATTTCGTCCCCGGAATTCCATTTTTGAAAAGGTAAGGGTACCTGGACCTCATATCGGATTCTGCTTCCCACGTTGCCTCACATCCCTTGTGATACTTCCACTGAACCTTCACCAAACGAACTTCCTTGTTCCTCGTCTTTCGTACTTTACTGTCTACGATCTCGATTGGCTCTTCCTCGAACATCAGTTTCTCGTCAATACTTACATCTTCTAACGGAATGGCCACATCAGTTTCGGCCAAACACTTCTTCAGGTTTGACACATGAAACGACGGATGAATCCTCCTCAACTCTTCCGGCAAATCTAGCTTGTAGGCTACTGCGCCCACCCGCTCAATGATAACGAAAGGCCCAACATATCTCGGCCTTAACTTCCCTTTCTTTCCAAAACGTACCACTCCTTTCCAAGGCGAGACTTTTAGCATTACCTTGTCTCCCACTTGAAATTCAATAGGTTTTCTTCTTCTATTCGCATACTTCTTCTGTCGGTCTTGCGCGATCCTCATCCTTTCGCGAATTACTTCAATCTTATCCGCCGTTAGTTGTATAATTTCCGGTCCGGCCAACTGCCTTTCTCCTACTTCATTCCAACACAACGGAGTTCGGCATTTCCGTCCATACAATGCTTCGAACGGAGCGGCTTGGATACTCGCATGATAACTGTTGTTATACTAGAATTCTATCAAAGGTAAGTGTACCTCCCACGAACCCTTGAAGTCAATTACACACGCCCGAAGCATATCCTCTAATGTCTGAATCATTCTCTCACTCTGACCATCCGTCTGAGGATGATAGGCCGTGCTCAACTTTAATCGCGACCCCAACTCCCGTTGTAAACTTCTCCAAAATGCCGACGTGAACCGATTATCGCGGTCAGATACTATGGATCACGGCACTCCGTGTCTATACACTATCTCATTGATGTACAATCGGGCTAACTTCTCCAAAGAGTCCGACTCCTTAATAGGTAAGAAATGCGCGGATTTGGTGAGGATATCCACAATCACCCAAATTGCATCATTACCCTTCGGAGTCCTCGGCAACTTTGTGACGAAATCCATGGTGATATTATCCCACTTCCACACTGGTATTACTGAAGACTGGAGTTCTCCATAAGGTCGCTGGTGTTCTGCCTTAACCTTTAAACATGTCACACATCGTTCCACAAAATGAGCGATATCCTTCTTCATCCCCGGCCACCAGTAAGACTGTCTCAAGTCTCGATACATCTTGTTTGTTCCCGGGTGTAAGGAATACCGCGACCGGTGCGCTTCTTCTAAGAGGCTTGCTCTCAGATTGCCAAGTTTAGGAATCCACACTCGGTCTTTCATACACTTCAGGCCACCATTGTTGACTTCAAACAATGATGCAACTCCGACTACCCTTTCGCTCTTTAAGTTCTCCTCCAACAGCACTTCTTCTTGAAAATTCTTAGCTTCCTCATGGAGGTTCGAGGTAGCCTCGACTCTGAAAGCTACGACTTTGATTTGTTCCCCCCGTTCCTTCCGACTCAGCGCGTCGGCTACAACATTAGCTTTACCTGGGTGATACAAGATCTCGCAGTCGTAGTCGTTCAACAATTCCATCCATCTCCTCTGTCTCATATTTAACTCCTTCTGATCAAACAGATGCTTCAGACTTTTGTGATCGATGTAAATCTGACATCTTACTCCGTATAAGTAATGTCGCCAAATTTTCAGAGCGAACACCACCGCCGCTAGCTCAATGTCATGAGTGGGGTAGTTCTTTTCATGATCTTTCAATTGTCGGGAAGCGTAGGCAATAACCTTCCCGTTCTGCATCAGCACACACCCCAGCCTAAGTTTAGAAGCGTCACTGTATATTACAAAACCCTCTGATCCATCGGGTAGTGACAGAATCGGAGCATTGCTTAGGCTTTCTTTCAGCTTCTCGAACGCCGATTCTTGCGCTTCAGTCCACACGAATTTGACGTTCTTCCTTGTCAAAGAGGTCAGCGGCGAAGCTATTCGAGAGAAGTCTTGAATAAACTTCCGGTAATAACTGGCTAACCCGAGAAAACTTCTCACCTCCGATGGGGTTCTTGGCGCTTCCCAATCTTTAATGGCTTCGATCTTAGCAGGATCTACCTTGATGCCGTCCGCCGACACTACATGACCCAAAAACTGAATTTCCCTTAACCAAAATTCACACTTCGAGAATTTCGCATATAACTTCTCACGCTTAAGCAATTCCAACATTGCCCGAAGGTGCCTCTCGTAGTCCTCTCGGGTACGAGAATAGATTAGGATATCGTCAATGAATACGATCACGCACTTATCCAGCAATGAGTTACATACCCGATTCATCAAATCCATGAACATCGCGGGCGCATTAGTCACCCCGAAGGGCATGACTAAGAACTCATAATGTCCATATCTCGTACGGAAAGCTATCTTCGGCACATCATCTTTCTTCACCTTCAGCTGATGATAACCCGACCTCAAGTCTATCTTTGAGAAATAACTCGCACCTTGTAGCTGGTCGAAGAGGTCATCGATCCTCGGAAGTGGATACTTGTTCTTTACGGTCACCTTATTGAGCTCACGGTAATCTATGCACATTCGCATAGATCCGTCCTTCTTTTTAACAAACAGTACCGGCGCTCCCCAGGGCGATGTGCTCGGGCGAATTAAACCCTTGTCGAGCAACTCTTGCAACTGGATCATCATTTCTTTCATCTCCGCTGGTGCTAACCAGTAGGGCGCGCGCGCAATCGGTGCCGCCCCAGGTACTAGTTCGATTCTGAACTCCACTTGACGATCTGGAGGCAAACTTGTCAAGTCATTCGGAAACACCTTCGGGTACTCACTCACTACCGGGACATCCACCACACTCTTCTTTTCCTTCTTAGCATCTAGCACGTAAGCTAAATACCCCGGACACCCCTTTCCCAAACACCGCCTAGCTTTCATCAACGAAATCAGACACGACTTCCTATTTCGTTGATCTCCGTAAATTACCACCTCTTTCTTATCGGGTAAGGCAATACGGATCAGCTTCTTATTACAAACTATATTAGCGTCGTTTTCCGCTAACCAGTCCATTCCTAGGACTACATCAAACTCCCCCATTCCCATAGGATACAACCTTAATGGGAATAAGTGACCATCCACGTCTATGCTACAACCTTCATAGACTTCCTTTACCCAGATTCGACTATCATCTGCTATCTCTACTTCAAACCCAAAGTTCAACCTCTTGGGTTTCACTTGTAATTTTTGAATAAACTTGGGCGACACAAACGAACGGTTGGCCCCCGAATCAAACAATACTTTAGCGAGAATCGAGTCTATAGGAAAGATACATGTTACCACAATAGGCATGTTCTCCGCCTCCTCAGCTGACATGTGAAAAGCCCTTGCCCTGGCGCGAGCCGGCTCCACATTCTTCTCAATACTCTTTCCTCCGCTACTCCCACCTTCTCCCCTAGCGTATCCTTTCTTCAACTGCGGGCAGTCCCACTTGACATGGCCCGACAACCCACACTGATAGCAGATTCTTGGATTATGACAATCTCGAGATAAATGCCCCATCTTCCCACACTTATAACATCCATCTTTTTCAGTCCAGCATTCTCCTCGGTGCATTTTGTTACACTTTGCACACGGCTTCTCCACTGACTTATACCCCGCCCGCAGATCAGGTCTGGTTGCATTCGGTCTTTTACTGTTCCGATTCGGCCCGTCCCACTTACGCTTATCTCCGACCCTTTCGGTCATCTGTCTGGCCTTTTCCTTCTCAGTAAGTTCCGTGGTATCTACCGCAGCCTGGAAGGTAGATGGATCTTTCACCTGTACCAGCTCCCTTATACTGCTCTTCAGCCCATAAATGTACCTCTTTATCCGTCTTTCCTCAGTAGGTACGTACAACTCAGCAAACCGAGCCTTTTCGATAACTTCGACGTGTATTCCTGAACTGACGTTGACCCTTGCTCCAAACCCATAAACTCTTCCTCCAATTTCTTAATTGCTGCTAGGGGGCAAAACTGTGCTTTGAACCTTCCAAAAAACGTCCCCCACAACATGCTCTTAGCTACCTCCGACCCCTTTCCTCCACTTTCAACATCCCACCAAAAGATTGCTTCAGATTTCAACATTGACCTGGCAAACAGTACCTTATCCTCCTCGGTGCACTTACTAGTATCAAACGCTAACTCCATCTCACGAACCCATTTCACAGCAAGAACAGGATTACGCTCCCCGTTGAACGTCGGAGATTTGCATGAAGCAAAGGTCTTAAACGAGCACCCCTTCACTGCCTTCGGTTCGGAAACAACAATCGGAGTTGTCACCGAATTGTTCCCTATTTCAGTTCGTGGTGTACATTCCTCCTCAGTCTTCTTCCCAGTACTGTTCTTGGTTCCTCCCTCAGACGCAGTCTTATTCTGGTTGTCTAGCACTGCTTGTAGAGTCTTTTGCAGTTTAGTCATCTCTGCCGTGAACTTATCCTCGGTCACGAAGGCCGGTGCGGTTTCAGGTTTACCCCCTTTCTTAGCTTTCACCCTCTTTGCCGGTGCTGAACTTTCTTGTTCGGATAATACTTGCACTTCCGGCTCCTCCACACTCCTAGCCTTACGCCTAGTCGGCGCCTTCTTTTTCTTACTTTTCCCTTTAGAAGTTGCCGCACCCACCTCAGTGACGGCCTTTCTCGGTCTCCCACGGCCCCTACCCCTTCCACGAGTAGCCGCCGCTCTTGGAGAAACCACTGGTCCTTCCTCCCTCAACTCCTCAGATCTAACAACTCCCATTTGCGGTGAAGCACTCTTAGTCTGCGCTTCCTCCACTAGCGGAATTGACCTGCTTCTCAGGGTTCTCGCAGACATTCTGATAATCACAACAAACGACTCAATTAATACCACGGACTCAAAAGTACTACCGCAACGGAGTAGTAAGGCGATTCAAGCACGCACATGTACCTGTAAGTTCACAATTACACTGGCCAGGTGTAACTCCAAACTTACCTTACATGACTGTCCTCGGCACCCTAATAATTCCAAAAACTAAGTTAGTGTCCTCCTAACGCATTCCTGATTCTCAGTTGTGTTTTCTACTTCTCCAAATTTAAGTTTAGGCCTGTTTGGTCACCTAAATCCCTTAAACTACGGCTCTGATACCAACTATAACAATCCAACAATTTTAAACATGCAATTCATATGATTGAAACATCCCAAAATCGCGTCTCAAAATTTCTTACATAACATCCAAAATTTGGTTGGCGGAACAACCTACACAACTGAGAAATAAACTAAAACGAACTATAGTGTCACTATACTATCAGGCCTCCTTGCTAACGCCCTGCTCACTTGCCCGAGCCATTCATTACCTGCTTTCCTGAAAAGGTTTTAATTTGAAAATGTGAGGGTTAGACCATGAGGTCTAGTAAGTCCCTCATAACAGTTATCAAAGCATTTAAAACAATTTATCATTTCCAGAATATATCATGCATGAATCTGTCCATATAAAATCCTTCACGGATAAAGGTCCGCCCCTTGTAAATTGGCACCCTGAAATCACCCTAAGGTGATAACGAGTCAGTCTCGTGCTGCCTTACAGGGTCACACCTCCCTTGGCATAAACGGGACACACCCCCCGGCACGAGCTGGCGGAACACACCCCCCGACTTAGCCGATTTACATCAAAACCAATGTATGCATACATCCCACATATAAAACTTTAAACAACTTTCATGCAGATAAAACATTTCTAAAAATAAACATGGCATTACTCATCATGTATTGCTTTAGAAAACGCATTTAAAAGCCACACATTTTAGTTAGAAAACTCACCTGGTACGTTACTTGTTTTTCCCTACTCTGCCCCTTACTTCCAAACTGTCTACCTGAACAAGGGGTAAAAATGTATAAGCTGACTAAGCAACTGTCCGGGTACTTCTCACCGGATACACACTTTTCCGGACGGCTTACCGGGTAAACACAATTGTCCGGATACCGCTTCTTTTTCGGACACAACTCTTTTCCGGACAACAAACTTTTCCGGGTAACTATCCGGGAACTAATACGTTCGGACACTACCGAAATGTTTACCGGACACTCACCCGGTAACATTCATCCTCTGCTGTTTTCCGGATACAGCGCTGGTCGATAATTGAGGCTGAAAATCCTATTACGTGCCTCTTATTCCTCAAGATAAACCAATAAATTATCACTAAATGTTCTGTACTCAAATTCCCATCAGTTTTTAACAACAAAACACAATAAAAGATGTTTAAATCTCTCTATTAGCCTCCAAGGACTTAGAATGAGCTAAAAGCCCACAAAACTAAGAAATCAAAGGCTTAATCTTAAAAGAAGTTATGGCTTAGAGGTTACCTTAGAGATTACTTGTTGCACACGAATTCCAAATCCTAATCCTTCTTCTGATTCGAGGCTGGATGATTTTTCTCCTCAAATGCACAAGAGAAACCTTCAAAACTCTATTCTCTATTCTTCTCCAAAACTCAGCCGACACACACCACCAAAATCAGGGAAATGGAATGTTACCTAGGGTTTTGAGCCCTTTTTATACCCCATCTCTTATTTACCAAATAGCCCCTCAACTTCTACTTTTATTCAAAACTCAACACCAAACACAAAACATTACGAATAAGGTTTGGGTCGTTACATAGGAGGCTCAGGTAATTGGGCAAGAGCAGGATAGAGTACAGTTGCAGATAGAGACAGTGTCACTCATACTTTTGTAGGTAGTTATTCTCTGTTGTGAACAGGTTGTTTTCGCCAACCTAAGTTTTGAGACAGATGTAAGGAAATTTTGGGACCCAGTATTGTAAAGCTTATTATTTATTGCTATGCATGTCTTATTTTGGACTGGGTTGTTACAGTTGGTATCAGAGCCGTAGTTTAAGGGATTTAGGTGACCAGACGGGCCTAAATTTAAACTTTGGGAGTAGAAATCACAATTGAGAATCAGAAAATGCGTTAGGAGGGCACTATTGTAGAGATAGGACTAATAGGGTATCGAGGACAATCATGTAAGGTAAGTTTGGGATTATACCTGGCTAGTGTAATTGCGAACTTACAGTTACATGTATGTGCTTAATTTGCCTTATTCTTCCGAAGTTGTAGTCTGAAGCTAGTATTATATGTCGTGTTCCAGTAATCTAGAATGTCAGCAAGACCCCTGAGGGGTAGACTGAGACCCCTTGTTGAGGAAGTATCATGAGAGATCATTTATGATGTGATGTATGTATACATCGTAGAGAAGAAATGTTGTATAGAATGTTATGAGTCGTCTAGAGGTAGATCTTCGTGGATTCGAAGAGGATGAATGATTGATTTTGAGTAAGACTGTTGTTTCTAGAGAGTCCCAGTTCTAGAAATCGTGGGATAGATCGTTTCGGATGGTAAGGAAGGACAGTGTCGAGATCTTGGAAGTGTCAATTCAAGAGCGAGCAGAGGATTAGAGCCGTGACTCTTTAGTCGAGTTGTTCAGTGGCAGGATCATGGAAGAGAGATTTTGTAGAGGACTGAAAGCGTGTTGGGGTAGAATGTGAGATAGTTGATCGAGACGAAAATAGTATGAAATGGTTGAGTAAAGGGGCGTGAAACGCATGTACAACAAGTTATTGCAAGGCCGAGAGAGCGACCATTGGTCGAAGGTAGAGGGTCAACGATAAATTGCGTGAGTAAAACGGTTGACCTTGTTTGAGTGAATAGCCTTCATTTGCGAGTAGAGTTTCACGCATTGTGTTCTTGTGTGTGTTACATGAGTTTTCGTGATTAAAAGCAAAGGCGTGAATAGCAGTTTTTGGTCAGGACCGAGTCAGTATGTGCAAGCGTATGTTTAAAGAGAAATGCAAATCCATTTACATCGCACAATGAAGTCTTGAGGTTTACGATTGGCAAAATATTCCACTCTTTTCATGATAAGTTAAATTGTTGCAAAAAAGTCAAGAAAACGTTTGAATACAAAACTTTTATACCCAAAATGAGTATTGACATGTTGAAGTTATATAAATGAGTGTGAGAACCAACTGGTTTACTTCGTGTCGGTGATTTCTTTCAGAATTTTGTCGTATGAAAAGATTTTCATTCAAGACATTACTGTCATAACAACATATTTTTGGTTGAGTAAGGTTAAGTTTTACGGAAAGTTGCATGCAAGCGATTCTCGAGATCATTGTGCAGGGCATTGGAGTTATGAGAATGTTGGGGTCGTGTGTACCCAAGTTGTTTCCAAGTATTGTTCTTTAAAAATAATAAAATGTGAGAAATGATTTATTTATCGCGTTGTCATGCATGAAGGCTATGAACTCACTAGGTCTTAGAGTATTACATTTTAAGCTAAGGAAGAACTCCAAGAGTGGAAAGGTGTTGGACAAATCAGGGGAGAATGTTGTAGTTTTAGTATATGTGTTAAAGAGGAGAGGTGGACAGTGGAAGAGTCGGAAGTGGACTTTAGTGTCGGTTGTATGAGGGTCTGTACCCTTGTTTGGTGACTGGAAATACAGTTGTCGAGGGACGGTTGTGTCCATGGGAAGGACTAGAAGTCATCAAGGCGTTGGCATGAGCAACTCGTTATGAGTAGTGTAGTGAGGCAGAAATGAGATAACCTCGACGTCGAATAAGAGTCTTAAGGTGATCTTGTAATATTGATGTTACATGAGTAAGTTTTGAAATGAGGGCGTCGAAAAATGAAGTTGATTATGATATGTTGGAAGGATTAGGTTCAGTAAGGAACCCATGTTAAAGAATAGGTTAAGAAAGTATCAACAGGTTGACTATTTATGTTGAAGTCGGCAACTGTGTAAGGTGGCTGAGGCCAAGGACATGAGCGAGAAGGTTGAAAGTTGAGGGAGCACCTTGTAGGGGTGTTAAGATGGTGAAAGATTGCTGTTTTAGATAAGCGTTTTACTTACGAGGTTTGGATGGTTCAAAAAGGATAAAGTATTTAGCACAAACGAAGTGAGTGTATAGATCATGTCGATCTGGGAGAGATTGTGCCCTGTCTATGTAATGGTTTGGAATCGCAAAGAACTAGCAAGAAACGAGTATGTTTGAGTTATTTAGAAACTCGTGAGTTGTGGTTCAACTAGAGTTGGGGAGAGACAAAGTAGCGAGATAGACTCGGTTATTTATGTGGGAGATCGTGAAGGTAAGTTTGAGTTGTGTACGAATGACCATGAGAGACCTGGTCTGCAGTGAGATGTTATGGGTGGAGAATGTACGGATGAGTAGTGGCATCAATTGCCAAGATAAATGTGCCAGCCAGTGTGTAATGTGATGTTGGAAAGAGGAAGCATCAGATGGAAGTCTTTTCGGGGTTTTCGGACGAGGTGTACGATTTGTTAATCAAGTCGTTGGAGCACGTGGTTTGTAAGTTGGCGTTGTGACACGACCATTATCGGAATAGAATGTCGGAGCGACCGTGGGTGGTTACCCAAAGGAGAAACCAAGTGTTTTTGGTTGCGTGAGTCGCTAAGTAAGTATATTTTAGGATCTGGAAAAGGCTAAAGAAGATGTTGGATGAGTGAGTCTAATAGGTGGTGTAGTAGATGCTAAATCTTTATGGAATGTGAATTGTTTCCTTTTGTGCGAAAGGATTAGTACGAGAAAGTAACAGATTGGAAATCAAGGAGTGTGTAGTGGCTTCGAGCACCGGTGTCATTTGGGATGACTGGGTTGGATGCCTCAAGTTAGAATTTTGGTTATGTGTAATAACGAGAAAGTGTTATCAGCATGTGGAAAGATCGGAAGAGATGAGCAAGTAACGTTTGGTGGGCGGTGCTCCACGTTAACGTGGGGAGGCGAAGATAGTATGTCGGGACAAGTGAGTAGGATGGAAGCAGTAAGCTTGGCAGTAACACCGAAAAGGTGGAGTAGTGTGTGTAGATTGTCATCAGTAAGTGTGCGAACTACTGGAAATAGTTTAGAGGAAGAGGATTTATGCATGTCTTTGTGCGAGAAAGAAGTGGAAAAGGGCAGTTGAATGAGTTGAGTTGGTGATGTTATGAGAAACGTTCAAACGAACTGATCGTTCAGTGTAAGCTATTGAGAACAGTAGGGTGTGATCATGGTTACTCCTCCTAGTTGAGTGGGGGTAACCGAAGTTATGTTATATGACTGGACGCTTGTGGCAAGCAGTGAGAAATTGATGAGCCTTCAGGATAAGTTCAATTCGGATATGTGAACACTTCAATGAGGAATCATGGAAGTTTTCTGCTTTTGGTCACGTATAAGTGTGGAGTGATAAAGGGGTGAGAACGTATGAATTAGTTATCGAGCTGTAGCCGATGTGATTCGGGAAGGGAGTATAGTCGGCTCAGTTGTGTGTCGGTTGGAAGAAATAATCTAGAAAATTTATGTACCCCGAGGAGGGAACTCCTAGGTGTGAGTTTGTCGGGATGTACAAGGTTGTCTTTGCGCCAAGTTGTCAGTGAGTGAATTTTCCTGGTTAAAGATTCTCGTTGTTGTGGCGGGAATTCCGCAAAGTTCTTTCTCTTAAGAAAGTAAAGATGTATGAGAGACCTTAATTAGACGTGTTTAAAACCGTGAGTCCCGGTGTGTGGACGGAAGCGAGCAAATTGAGGTGCGACTGGCCTTGGAATTATCAGGTGGTATTTAAGCGAGTATAGTGATCAGAGAGGTTACAAGTATATGGTACAAGAGGGCACATTATAGCAAAGTGGTGACTCATCGAGGTCAGTTCCAAAGTTTGGAGTACGGGTATGTTTTTCCATCCGAACGATTTGGGGCAATCGAGTGGAACTAAGTTGGTCGGACTGAAAAGCATAAGACTTCTGGACCCCGAGTTTGAGAAAGGGGCAGCTTGATGTGGGAGACGACCCGTAGTTCGGAGTGGTGCATTTGAGAGAAAAGTGAAGTGGACTACATTTTTGGAACCGTCGAAGTTTTAGAAGTTGGATAGATAATGTACGATCTTGTGGTGCCCGATGAGATTTTGAAAAGAAATTCATAGTGTGATGCACGTCTCTTTTATGGAGAGCCGATGTGGGAAGTGAGATAATGGCGACCTTGCAAGAAACACAGACGATAAGACGTTGACTTTTGTCATTATTGAGCGAGTTAGAGCAGCGGCATACAAGTTAGACTTGCCGGAGGAACTAAAGGGAGTTCGTCCAACGGTTCATGTCTCGAACTTAAAGAAGTGTTTGGCAGAAACAGATGTGGTTGTTCCTTTAAAGGACATCAGCGTTACTGAGACGTTGACTTACGTAAAGGAAACCCGTTGGGATTATGGACAACAAGATTTGTCAGTTAAGGAACAAAGAGACTAGACTGGTATCGATTCAGTGGCGATTCTTAAAGGACAAGAGGCGACTGGGGAAATAGGGTTGGACCTAAGGTCCAAGTACCCTCAGATCTTCGACAATGGAATTCCGAGGACGAAATTCTTTTGAGGGGGAGATATTGTAATAACCAAGATCTAAAGTGAAAAGATTAAAGTTTTTGTGGGAAAAGTTGTAAATTTGAAAGTGCAGGGGCCAGATTGTAATCTTTGAAACCCACAAAAGGGCACAAAACCCTAGAGTTGTTTCTTGTGTGTATGGGTGTCGGCTAGAGAGAAAGAGAAGAGAAAAAGGGAAGATTGGGTTCCATAGCAATTGAAGAAGGAAAAACACCATCAATCATCAATTTGAAAGAAAAGTGGATTGGGAGTCTGATTCTTTAGTGATTCTATCAGGTAATCCCAAACTCAAATTTCTATTTTAATGTTCAGCTATTGTTGGTTTGTTTGAGGGTTTTAGCTAAAAGTTGGGGATGAAGCCCTAATGGGAGATTAGACAATCATCCTTGTGTTTTAACAACAAATAGTTAGTAAGGAGGGGTCTAAGTATGCTTATTAATCTGTTTGTATCGCATTTTCGTTGGTTAAGAGTTTGATTAGAGGATTTCGATCCCAAAACGGCATTACAGCCGTCGTCCGGTAAGTAGCTCAGATGCAGGTTACCGGATGGTGTATCCGGTAAGCTACTTACCCGGTAAGTTGAGTTATCCGATCAGAGTGTGTTTCGATAAGTGTGTTCCGGTAAGTGTGAGATTCGGTAAGTGATAGTTCCGGTAAGTGAATGTTCCGATAAGTGTGAGATCCGGTAAGTGAGAGTACCCGGTAAGTAGAGTATCCGATAAGAAGAGCTACCCGGTAAGTTGGGTTACCCGGTAAGTAGAATTATCCGGTAAGTCGAGTTACCTGGTAAGTTGTGTTTTAACCGGTAAGAGTTATCCAGTAAGCGAGTTATCCGGTAAGTTGTCCGGAAAGTAGTGATTGACCGATAAGTTACGTATCCGGTAAGTTGAGTCCGGATAGTGTTCGAAAAGTTGGTATTAGGGTCTGAGCAGTTTATATTTCATCCATTTCTCAGGTAACCCGATTGTAAGTCAGAAGCAAAGTAAAGCAAAATGTTAAACGCATCAGGTGAGTTTTTCTAACTAAAATACGTGAATTTATACGTGTTTATCTAAAGAATGTGAATGAGTAGAAATGCCATGTTATTTTACATGATTTTACTTGTTTGAAAGTTATGTGAGATGTATACATACATTGTAGTAGACATAAATTGGCTAAGTCGGGGGGAGGTTCCGCCAGTGCTCACGCCGGGGGGAGGTTCTGTTTATGCCATGGGAGGTGTGACCCAGTAAGGCAGCGTGAGACTGACTCGTTGTCACTCTTGAGTGACTTCAGGGTGCCATTTACGGGAGCGGATTTATCCGTGAAAGTGTTTATGAAAAGTTATGTGAAAGTGTTTATGAAAAGTTATGTGAAAGTTTTTATGAAATGCTATGAGAAAGTTATAAATTGTTTTAAACGATTTTTGAGAACTGTCAGGAGGGAGCTCACTAGACCTCATGGTCTAACCCTCGCATTTTCTAAACTAAACCTTTTCAGGTAAGCAGGTAGTAGGAGGCTCAGGTAATTGGGCAAGAGCAGGATAGAGTACAGTTATAGATAGAGACAGTGTCACTCATACTTTTGTAGGTAGTTATTCTCAGTTGTATACAGGTTGTTTCCGCCAACCTAAGTTTTGAGACAGATGTAAGGAAATTTTGGGACCCAGTATTGTAAAGTTTATTATTTATTGCTATGCATGTCTCATTTTAGACTGGGTTGTTACAACCATGAGGTTTAGTGAGATCCCTCTTGCTACCAACGCCACACCGCAATTATCAACTAAAGAGAGTTTATAAGCATTTATAAACGGTCACACTTATATCAGTTTAAGTACACACACAACACATATTAATGGCTCACTTTAGTCACGTACACACTTGTGACAACATGTTAGGGCACACACCCGCCCTTAGTGATCATATGTAACAAATTCATATATCCTGCATGGGACACACTCCCCATATATCCATATTAAGTCATCACATGCCCCGCACACACCCATAATATAATTTACACACCTTTATCATGCATATTTAAAACAACGTAAATCATGCAATTCGATATGTCGGTACAAGTAATAAATTCGAGTATCGATAAAGCTTCAGTTTAGAAAGACTCACCTGGCGTCCACGTTAACTCCGTTCTCAATTGAAATCACTACTCTCAAGCCACACACCTACATTTCAAAACAATACGCACAACAGTGAAAACTCACTCAAGCATCACTTCTATATCACTCTTGAATCCCTTAAGGCACACTCCACTCGGCACACCGACAGAAACTTAAAAGTTCCCGGATACAGACTCATCTTGATTATGCTTTCCGGATAACTTTATCTGGCTACCCAGTTTTCGGTTAACTTTCCAAATAGAACACTTTTCGGACAAACCATCCGGACTCCCATCCACTTTCCGGGTACACTCTCCGGATACACTCTCCGGACACTCACCCGGATACCTGTTTTTCGGATAGAGCGATTTCCGGGCACAAACTTACTACACACGAAAATCCCACCGGAAATCGTTCACCACTCAGACTCGGAACTTCCCAATGATTTCAAACCAATGAAACGATTAAGCTAACCACCCACAATTCATTTCCACACTGATTGTTATCTCAAATGGTCAATCGCTCATAACTCTCATACATGAGGGTTATTGATTCAACAGGAACTCACCCAAATCAAACCAAAATCCCTAAAACTATAAAGAGGTTAGAGGAATGAGGGATTACCTTCAAGAAGAAGAAGATTCACACTCAAAATCTTTCCAATTCCAGGCTCTCTTTCCCAAATCAACAAGCTCCTTCTTCAAACACACAAACACCTAGCCGCACCTTTTTCTGATAAGGAGAGAATGAGGGTTTTAGGGGTTTTAACCCTAATCCCTTCTAATTGCATTCAAGTCCCTTAACTTTCACTCTTCACACCACACCCACTAACTTAACCTATTTACAAAATGAACCCGGTTATTACAACTTGACAATAGTTTTACCGTAGTTCACCCAATCTTGGCTACCACCACATCGAGATGCTTCACTATTGTTGTTCTTTAAATGGTAGAACAAAATCATACAAATCGATCTTACAACAAAGATATATCACTTAAGGGTGATATGGGTTGGGAGATATAACTCAAAACTCACACAAAAATGATAAATCTAAAGCATTAGTGTAGGGATAAAAATCCTCAAACCTAAATCAATATTTAAACACTCTTTAAAATAAATGAAAAAATCTAATACAAAGATTAGGAAACATGAAGTTTTTAACTCACAGTGTTTACAATATGAAGAACTTACAATGATGATCAAGTGGTGGTGTAATAATCTATCAAATGGAAGTAGTTTGATTTAAAAAATCAAATCATAAACTTGAAGAACATGAAGATGCTATTAAGGTGTTCTTGAGGGAGATTAGGGAGAATGTTAGTTCCAGATCCGTAAAACGATTTGTGAAATCAAAATATAAGACGGTAAAGAATACGATTTCAACTGGTCATCCAATTAGCTTTCAATCAGAGAGAATTTTACAATACGAGTAAAGAAAGCAAATGAACAACTAACTAATTTTCTAAGCTAATTGAACTTTATATATCATGGGCCCATGGTTGACAAGCCCACGACCCGTTCACAAAAAAGCTCAAAATCAAGTATTACAATTCACACCCTTGAACTTCTAATCAACCAATTATTGCCCTAACAATCTCCCCCTTTGATTTGAAGTTCGAGCTCGCGCCAGTTCTCCACGTATCTTTTACGGAGTGCAAAATGAATCTCGAACATTCTGATGGCGCGGCGAAAGTCGATGCGTTCTTCAACTAATTCCAAAGCATTCTGAGCAGTTATTTCATTTGAGTTTGGAACATAGGAATACCTTGGATTTTCAGACTCGTGCTGAATGATCTTTCGAATAGCATCTTTAACTTTGAGTAGCGTGCCGTCGCAGAATCTGTCAACCTGACTGAAGCGTAGAAATCTTTTCTCTTTCTGTTCGCTGAGGTAGACGATCCCAAATTCAGGTTCTAGAAGCATAGCGTTCTCGGGATACATACTCAACTCAGGAGCTTTCAGATTAGGCTTTAACAGATTTACCTTCTTTTCCCTGTTCTCGATCGCCATTTGGAAGTCCGTTAGATAAGACATCATAATTGTACGAACCAGAAATCGAAAAAACATCGAGTGCCTTTGTAACAGCAAGCGGTCGGATAGTTCTTGAACGTAGGTCTTTCAGAATAGCCAGGAAGTCAAACGGTCAGAGGTGCTGGAAGTCGGCTTCAGAAAATATCCATTCATTCCCGTCTTTGCGTCGGACAGTGAACACTGGATAGATAATTTTCATGATGCGGCTTGACTAGATGTTAAGCACTTCTGTAATCTGATGTTTGGTTCTGACTTGGCTAACCGGTAGACATCGCTTCATAGAACTGATATATCGGCGTTGGTATTCAGGGCTATAGTTGTAAATACCAAGGCAAAAGGTCGGCCCGATCGGGCGAAGTTTGTGGGTAAGGAATAAGTACGGTGATTTTCTCCCAACGGATTTGATGCTGAGATGGAGGAGGAAGATCAGAAGCTGTCTGTTATAGAGGAGATGTCGGAATGTTGGCAGTTGAGGTTTCAGGTCTAGTTGAAGTTCTATCGGGTTGAGCAGAGTGAACGGGAGAAGTACCATAAAAGTTCTGGAGCAGGAACTGATCATAGTCAATATTTTCATCTTCATCAGTAGGGAAAACCAAATTAACCTGGAAATTTACGGCACTGGCGGCTTTATGATACCATGCATCTTCGGTCTCCGGGTTGGTTTCACAATCTGGATCTATCATGTCCAATAATGGTCTGTCTGATGAGTCAAGATCAACCAGTTCCTGTGTTGAACCCTCGGGCTTTTCAACCGTTGGGTCTTCATCATCTGAGATGTCCATATCTATTACCATCTCTGCTAGGGGCAACTCGGCTTCAGGCGCTTCTTCGGTAGAAGGTGCCGCAGTTGAGGGTTCCGGTTGAACTACAGTCGTAGATTCGGTGAGGATCTGGGCGGTCTCGGTGAGTTTTTGTTTTTTCTCCCCCTCACGGTGATCAGGATCATCCTGATCATCGTGTTTGCGCTTCAGACCGCCTGCTTGACTCTTGCAGGTATCTTCGAGTGAGCGGACTCTCTCGGACATCGTTGTCATCGCTTGGTTGAAGTCCTTGAGAGTCGAGTCAATGCTATCCAAGCAGGTGGTAATTGATGATGAAGGAGCAGTGACCTGTGATTGTAGAACAAAAATCAGGTCTGCTTCAGAGGAGGCGTCAGTTTCAGATTGCTGGAGTAGCTGCGCCAGAAGCATCGTCTTTAGGGTATCCACCGAATAAGTAGGCTGAGCATGAGCCGGTGAAGGTGTGAGTACGGTTTCAGCTTCGACGATCTTTTCTTTGCCTTTGATTAGGCTCTTTAATTTGGCGAGCTCGGCGGCGACGTGCTGCTTCATTGCCTCGCGGACAGCCTTAAGGGTGTTGTCCAGGGACCCTGATGACACAAAGTCTGGTAAAGTAACGTCGGGATCACTTAGATTACCCGTTGAGGCATCTACCACAGAGGCAGAGCCACCTACGTTCACGGTTGGCGCAGTGATAGCCGTGGTAGGATTTCCGTCCGATCCTTGTGTTCCGCCAGACGGAGACACTACAGATGTTCCGATCGAGTCACGAAGAATCTCGATTTAGTGTTCCTCATCATGTGTCCTAGCCGAAGAATGTACAAAATGTACTGTATCAAGTGGCTCTAGACTCGATGGTGCACTGAAAGAAGTCGAGACCGGGGGTTGCTGGTCTCTTATTTCAACACCAGAACTCTCCGAGTGAGAGACCGGTGGAAGTTGTGCTTGATCCCCGTGAGAAACTGAAACATCCGTCTTTTGAGAGACGGGTGAGTGGATAAGGGGGTTGTGCAATTGCTCCGCTGGGTCCACGGAGGCTTCTTCAATATCTTGTCCCAACAAATGAGACGGGATAGTAGATGTGGCTACCCGGATATCACGTGGTTGGGTTCGCTCAGGAGCCTCGTTATCTTTACGGCTCAATCTTTCTTGGTTTGCTTTCGACCTTAACTCCCTCCTTCTCACATGTTCTATGTCCCGGGGAAGGTCCCTCCGGCGCTGGCTGGACCATGTGATTCCCTAACTCTCGTCTATATGCTATCACAGGTAGGGCTTCAGGCATATGCATAGCACGGATATTATCCTGCTCCCCCTCAAAACATACATGGGGATTGACTTTCTCCCCCTCGGAGTGAGAGTGTTATTTACTTGGGAGACATCAACACAAGGAAAAAAACATTTAGACTTTTAAGAAAAACAGTGTGACGTTTCCCCTCGGATTTTGTTGAGGTTGTTGATCCGCCATGGAATATCTTTGGAATTGGGCATAACTTTCTCTCACTCCCCATCAAGCTGAGCATAGGGATGGCTTTGCTCCCCCTCGAATAATGCAAACATTGTGCAATGGAGAGTCCGACACACAAAAACTTTTAGACATTTAAAGAAAAACATGTGTCGCACCCCCTCAAATTGTGCGCGTAGAGTGAAGTGCACACGGGAGTATCCACACACACAAAAAAAAACTTTTCAGCATTTAAAAAAATGTGTGTGACGCTCCCCTTTAACAGTAGAGTAACATACCTGATAGCTGATCATGCTCCCCCTAAACACATGAGCAGCTTGTGAAAGAACAGGTATAGACAAACCTCACGTCTTCGTAATATTGTACCTTGTAGATCGTGAGCAGTTCCCTCCTTCCGGTCATGTGTGTGGAGCATCCACAGTCTAAGTACCACACATGACCGTCATGTAAAACAAGTTTAGCGGACCTTGGGTACCCATATTTTCCTGGGTCCCAGAGGGTTAGTTTTGGCACCTCTTTGAGGAACCTGCTTTAACACAGCTTTCCCCTTAGGTGCAGATTTTACACCGTTTGAAGGAACTGGTTTTGGCACATGTTGCCTCTTAGGTGTGGAATTTACACCTTTGGGAGGAACAGGTCTTGTAGCAGGTTGCCTTTTGGGTGCCGGTTTAACCTCAGTAGGAGAAACCCGTTTAGGAATGGGTTTGGTCTCCCGCTGTGGTTTAACCTCTGATTGGAAACCCCGTTGTTTATAGTATTTTCTGTTATTATTACGGGGTTTGCGTTTGGGTGTATGATTATACTTGTGATATGACCCAAACCAATCATCAATATTAATTTCATCAAAATCATTCCAACCACATCTAGAACAACATAAACAATCACGCGATAACTGAATTAATTGATGAACTGAATAAAGTTTAATTGGATAAGAAACTTCAAAACAATTCCAATCATTCCAAACACAATTGTTTTTGTTTATTCTAGAATTAGAAGCAGTAGGGAAAGACTTTGATGTTGCAGTCTTGACAGATTCCTTGTTTAGCCACTTGGATTTTTCTGGTTTTGCGCGACCATTATTATCTGAAACAACAGGGACATAACGTTCAGTGACTTTTGAGGAAACATGAATCTTAGTAGGTGGTTGACCGGTCTTTTGCTTCGGCTGTGATTGTTTTTGAGAATTTGAAACATTTTTCGAAATCTTAATCACAGTCGGAGTCTTTGATTTAGAACTATCACCCTTTAGAAAATTGACCTGTCGACCTACCACTGGTGAAAAGAAATCAGTATGACTTGGAAGAGGTTTGTCGAAGGGGAACGACTCAAACTCTCCCTCAGAATTACCTTTGGAGTTCATATAGTCAGAGAAATCGACATCCGGAATTACAGGACTTGGATCGGTCGAGGAAGACGAGGAACACTTTGTGCTTTCGTGAATGTGCGTTGGTGAATTTGGTGCGGAAGCGTTTGAAAAATCAGAGTGTAGATTCCTTTCAACACATTCATCTTGTGAAACTGAACTTTCTTGAGACGAGATATTTCCTATAAAAGCTTTACACGACGATGTATCAGATGAGTTGGAGGAAAGTTCGGGTGAAGCTTGCTTAGCATTTTGGAGCATGTCAATTTGCACTTGGAGTTGACTATTGATCATATGATCTTTCATCGTTTCTCTTGTCTTGTTAGACAATTCTGATGAGAGCTTATTGATTTCGCACCGAAGAATTTCCTTTTCCTCATCCGACATAGCTTCGGTTTTCTCATATTTGAGTTTCTCAAGTTCAGTGGTTAGCACTTGTTTTTCATTTTGAAAATTTAACCTTTCTTTCTCAAGTGACTCCTCCAGCTCGACAATCTTTGCTTCCAAAATGAGAGGAGGGACATAGAGTTTAAACTCGTCCGTCTCAGTCTTGGGTGCGGTTACTTGGACCTCATCCTTTTTGGAGGAATCCTTGGGCGTAGCAACCTTGTATTGGTCGAAGTAGTCATTTGAGAGATACTTTTTATCTTTCTTATAGGAATAATTCAACGATCCATAACTGAATGGAAGTTGCATTTTGGATGTGCGAGTGCGCTTGTATTCCTCAGTGTCCTCTTCCTTTTCAGGTTCAAGCGGACCAGTCCATTTAATTGCATATTTCGGATGATCTTTGGCTATTCCAAGACAACTAAAGTCATATAAAATTGGTCTTTTGGCTATTCCCCTTTTCAAATAGTGTGGGTTATCGTATCTGATTCCCCAGTCCTTGTTGAAATACGTGAACTCCTTTGGTTTATTCATGTGGATAGTTTGATCAGTTTGACCTCGCTTGTGAAGCTTTGATTCAAGATCAAGAATTTTAGCAACAAATTCCTTGTGCTGAATTTGAAGGGCAGAACATTGATAAACAATTTCTGCTTTCTCATTCATGCACTGATCAAACTGTGACTGAAGTTCAGATAATTTGGCCCGTAAGTCCTTAGGTGTTATCGTAAGATTTTTGCATTTATCTTTTAAGGTAGCATTTTCGGACTTATATTTTTCAGTTATTCTCTTTTGAACATCTAACTTCTCAGATAGAGATCTGATCTCAAGTTGTTGTTCTTTAGAGGTGGCCTTAAAAGAATTTGCCTGTGCAGTAAGTGATTGCATTTGAGTCAAGAAGGCGTGCTCATCAGAAATACATACCTGACTTGGCGTTGCATTCTCTTCATCAACTGGAGAATGATATCCCATAAACGCATCAGCACCATCAGAAGTGCTTTCATCATCAGATTTTCCCAGCCAGTAATCGTTCTCCACAAGTAGATCTTTTCCAGCTTCCTTCTGCTCAATCAGGGCGAGCTTGGCCTTGTAGTAATGAGAATTCTTTACCACGTGCTTCTTACAGTCTTTAGCGAAGTGACCAAGCTTTCCACAGTTGTAGCAGGTCACTGGTTCGTCTTTCTTCTTTCCGTCATCTTTCACAGGCTTTTCCTTCTTCTCAGACTTCTCTTGCTCTTCAACCTTCTTCTTCCCTTCATATCTATCCTGATAATCGTGGCGCTTGTTGGAGGAGGTGGAGTAGCGCTGATTATTGGACGATGGCTTCTTATAAAACTTTTGTTGTTGGAAAGACTTGGTAAGCAAGGCTATCGCTTTCTTGAAGTCCGAAACTTCTTCATCAGAATCACTGTCTTCCTTTTCTTCAGATTCGGAAGAGCTTTGCTTTTGAGCACGTTTGGAGGAACAACCCGAAGATTTCCCTTTCTTGGAGGACATGAGAGCTATAGGGTCAGCAGCTGGCTTTGGGGTTTTCTTCTTCTCGCTCAGAAGTTCCATTACCTCATCTTCATCTTGAAGAAGCGTCTCTTAGATTTCGTGAATGCTAACTGTCTCTATCAAGTTGTTGTGCTTGACATGAGATGCGAATGTCTTCCATTCTGGCAACAGGTTGTTGAGGAACTTGAGCGCGTTCTCCGTGTTGGAACGAGTGATGTGGTTTTTGTTAAGTTCGTTGAGAAGGAGACAAAAACGTTCATATGTCTCGGAGAGAGATTCGCCGGTACGTTGTTTGAATCCATCGAACTTGGTAATGGCGCTATTGATCTTCAATTGATTTCCAACTCTGCTTCCACGCATCATCTTCTCCACTTGATCCCACATACCTTTCGCTGTATCTTTGTAGCTGTCGATTGCATTATAGATCGTGTTGGGGAGAGCTTGAACAAGATACCGCTTGGCATGTTTTTCTCCCCCAATGATGCCTTTCTCATCGTCGGTCATATCGTAGAGTGTCTTTGGCACGGTGATAGAGTCACCACCTTCTTGAGCTGGTGGAACGGTCTTCATTGGTTGAGAAATTGGCCCATTTTCTAATGCTCGCCAAATGTACTCAAAGTTATCCTTTGACTCGATGAAGATTTTAAATCTGTCTCTCCATTGGCTGTACTCACCTTGATAGAGGCAAGGTGGTTTGGAGTCGGTGCCGATTGCGAGAGCGTCACGAGAAGACATCTTTGGTTGCAACGGAGTGATCGTCAGACGAATGATTGATTCAAAGTGTAAACCTAACGCAAGGCACTATGAGTGGTATCCTAACGCAGGTTCTACGACTGATATGAACTACGAGTGAGCTTACTGGATAGGAATCCAAATAAGATTCTGATCTGGAAGTTTCCGGATCAGAAATAAGTGAAACAGTTAAAAAAAATCAGAAGTGTCCGGATAAAGCAAAGAGTCCGGACAACACAAGATTCCGGATAGCCTATAGTTTCCGGATAACACTAGGTTACCGGAAGAAAATAGTTACCGGATGATATGAGTTTCCGGAAAACTTACCGGATGGAATGAGTTTTCGGATGATATGCTTTCCGGAAAATGGAGTATCCGTAAAGAATATGTTTAACCGGAAACTTTGAGTTATCCGGGCAAGATAGGTTACCGGAAACAATGAGTTGTCCGGACAAACTATTTTACCGGAAACTTTGGGTTTCCGGAACAAATTATACCCGGAAAGATTGAAAAGTAAGACTTACCCGGAAAGATTGACTTACCCGGAAAGAGGACGTATCCGGATGGAATTTAAGACAAACGTCCGGACAGTTTAAGCTTGTCCGGAAACCTCGGCTGTTCTATCCGGATTCTGCGGCTGTCTTCTCAAATTCGATTGAAACTCGATTAGGGTTGCTCAAAAATGTTCCTGAAAGATTAGAAACACTACCAAACACAGAAATAACACTAACCCAATCGATTTTGAAGCAAAAAGAACACGTTTTGATGGTAAAAATTTGATTTTTAGTGAAGAACACAACCAAAAAAACTTTGAACTTAATTTGCTAAATTAACCACTTAAATGGACGAATTAGGTTATGAAAATTTGCAGAATCGCTCACAACAATAATGCTAACAAAACCCAATAAGCAGAATTGATCAATTTTATCAGAATCAACGAATTGAAAATTCAAGAATGTGACATCCGTGAAAAGGTCAAAAACCTTACCAGAAATCAATACGAATGCTCTGAATCAATCTGTCCGTTTGCTCTGATACCAATTGTTAGTTTCAGATCCGTGCAACGATTTGTGAAATCAAAATATAAGACGGTAAAGAATACGATTTCAACTGGTCATCCAATTAGCTTTCAATCAGAGAGAATTTTACAATACGAGTAAAGAAAGCTAATGAACAACTAACTAATTTTCTAAGCTAATTGAACTTTATATATCATGGGCCCGTGGTTGACAAGCTCACGACCCGTTCACTAAAAGGCTCAAAATCAAGTATTACAATTTACACCCTTGAACTTCTAATCAACCAATTATTGCCCTAACAGAGAAAGGTATGACTTTTTGGAGTAAAAGTATCCCAAATGGTTGTTTTGAAAGATGGAGAAAAACCATAGTTGTGAACATTTTTTTTGAAATTTCGGGTTCAAGGGGGCGTTCGCATTGTGCACCAAGTGCACTTCCACATTGTCACTTTTCAGAAAATGTTGGTTTTGACTGTGGAAAATACTAGTGTGTCAGATATTTTACTAAGTGGACGTTCGCATTAACCAAGTGGACGTCCGCATTGACTTTGACAACTATTTGTATTAAGTGTTACTTTCTCATTTTTGGACAAAATCAAATCAATATATATTTGATTTTTTAACATCATGCTGAAGTTACAAAAGTTGGATATTTATGTTTCCAAAGTTTCTTTAAAAATCCTTGAATTGTTTTTATAACATTTCATCCAAAATTAATCTTGAATCTTGTCGAGAAAGTTCCCATTTAAAAAACACATTTTATAAGATCTCTCTCAAAATAAAATCCATTTTTATTTTATAAAATAGTTTTATAAGATTCTTTTGATATTTAGGTTTAAAAAACATTTAAAACTAATTAATCCAAATCGAGATTTAAAGTTATATACCACTCAATACTATATAGAATTCGGGTGACGACTTCGTCTTAACTTATATTTGATCTTTAAACATTCGGCGGCACACATTCCGATTGCATACTTTCGTCTTTTGGCATGGATCATGGTAATGTGACACGTTACCTGATACACCGACTTTCATGGATTTGTTTGACTAAACATGATTATTTACTTGATTCTCAATATATCATAAATATGCACATCAAGTGGAATTGTTAATCCATTAAACATTTCATTTGTTTGTAATTCATCAAAACAAATATATATGTATAAATATATAGATATGTGTCACACGAACACCAACAATCTCCCCTTTTTGATGACGACAAACAATACGAACAACTTGAAAGCATATTCAGTTTCTCTCATCCTTTTATCAAATAAAAAAGGCGAGGGAAATATATGGTGTTCCACATATCGTGATGCCCCCTAAATCAAAACATCAATCAAGGGTTTAACAAATATGTAAACACATATTATCATGCATGCATTGATGCATACGTACATCGGGTAGACAACCCGACATTAAAACCGATAAGAATGCTAACACATAAGCATAATTTGCATATAAGACCATATATAGGTAAACATATACCTAAAGTTCTCATTAGTCACCCCATATGTATATAAGCTTGATTTTCTCCTCCCAAGTCCCAACAGGTATACAAACAGATAAGGGATACATAAAAATCAAATATATAACAAGTACATACAATTTATGATCAAACATGTGGAAATTTATATCCCATTGGTCTTATAAGCACACATTGACAAGAATATATATATATATATATATATATATATATATATATATATGTAATCATACGTCGTATTGAACTGATAGATCAATGCACATAATCAATGTACAAAGCTTGAAAGCATATTTATCCAATTGATTGTTTTATTAGGAAAACAATTTTCAAAACACATGGATACTCAAATACATTGCCTAATTTAACAAGGTGACATCTAACCCACACTTGGATAACTAGATAAGTCACAACTCATACTTCGACATCATCTAAATATATTTTAGAAACCAAAGTATCTAAAAACATTTTAGGATGAAAACACTTGTCACTTAATTTTCGAAAGCTCAATTGTGAAAACATTGTTGATTGGATAACAAACGATACGAAATTACGAACTCAATATTCAAAGGTATATGGCTAACTACGAACCATCTTAACAAGTGAAAGTACCAAGGTGTGCTAAAAAACTCTCTTTCAATATATACCAATTTCCGCCACAAATTGGTGAGTAAAACAAAGCGCATAACGTTTTATAAATGAAACTTGTAAGTTGTCAGTTGTTCACACTAATTGATAAAAACAATTAAGAAAGTT
This sequence comes from Saussurea involucrata, assembly GCA_033807775.1. Lineage (NCBI taxonomy): Eukaryota > Viridiplantae > Streptophyta > Magnoliopsida > Asterales > Asteraceae > Saussurea > Saussurea involucrata. The sequence goes on along the minus strand of CM066321.1, from coordinate 92,339,176 downwards.
TGATTGAGCATTTAATAAAACTCTCCCCCTAAAAAAGAGGACCTCTCGTTTTTCAAAATTAAACCAGGTTTAAAGTAGAGGTATAAGAAGGAGATAAAATATTTAAAACATATATCATTAAATAGTTAAATGTCACCGTAAAATATTCCAAGCAACATGAGATGTAGATACACTTGCTTTTCATGCTTCTATGAAAAATTAAAACATTTGAAAGTAAGCATGATCAATAATATGTTTTTTCAAGTACTTGCATTGCACAAAGTATCCATATGACTTTAATATAACACATTTTTAAGACATTTAATTCTCAAAGACGTAGCTTATGTTATGCAAAATGTAATTCTCATGCAAATGACATAATTTTCTAAATCTTCATTGATTATGGTTCATTCACATTCGACAATCCTACACAAGGCAGTGAAACCATTCAAGTATGTGATATACACAAGCTCGTTCTTTGGGCTGTTAAAATGGGGATTGAAAGTGTAAATATGAGATGCAAAAAATTCCAAAATTGGTCCTTGTCCGCGATCGCGAACCCCCATCGCGGAAAAAATTGGTATTTTGGTAAAATAAGAGAGAAAATGGGTATTTTGGTGAATCAAACACAAACTTTGGGTATTTTAATTAAATTCTCTATTTTTTATCTCTAATGTATAGTTTCTAGCCAAAAGTCTAATCTCGGCATCAAAATTCAAATCTGACGCCCCCATCTCCCTCGTTTGCATTCAATAACGCCTTTTTAATCTTCTTCTCACTTCTATTCTTGATAAAATTGTGTATTTTGTCATACTCATCCGGTAAGGTAAGTAACATTGGTAACCGCTTACCAGGTGAGCGTTGGATAAACGGTCCCTTAAACACTTTAAACCTTGAGGGGTTAGCTTAAAACAATCTATTCTAAATTTATTATATGCATCCTATAAAGTCGATTTACATATAGTGTACATAAATCGTTTGAGATAACTCAAATTAATACATGAATATCGAAAAAAAACATAAAACAAAAGATACGGTTGTCTTAACAATCTCTATAGGTGAAGATGCTAACTACAAAGTGTTTTTATTTTTATTTCAAATTAACTAATATACAAGTTTTTTTTTGGAAAGGGAAGACAAAACCTCAAACCGAAAGATTACACAAGATTTGGTATATCTGTTCTAGCTACAGAATATGCACCAGAGGGTAGAGCCCCAATCCAACAAGCATTCGCTTTGTTAACCAAAGCATCATGTGAGCTAAGTTATTCGCCTCTCTATGCTCAAATTTAAAACCCAAGAAGCCCGTGGGAGGAATTAAGTCCTTGATTTTTGCGATGAGACCGTCTAAATCTTAGCAGGAGGGGTTGGTACTATTAAGGGTATTAACCGCGTTGCTGCAATCATATTCAATGAAGTAATTATCCACCTTCCTCTCATGCGCCATCCGAATACCCATGTAAATAGCCTCCAATTTCAGCAACAATTGGGTCATACGGCTTCATTATGAATCCTTCACTTGTGAATACCACGTTCGCATCATTCCCACGGGCTGCCACTCCAAAGCTACAACAACCATTTTTACTATCCATCCCTGCATCGACATTAATTTTGGTAATCCCGAGATCAGGGTTTTTCCACTTCGGCTTGTTCAAAATAATTATAATGAAGACAAAAGACACTATTTAACGATAAATACAAAATAATTATTAACAACCTATTTCTAAATAATATTAATTTTCATTAGATATCGTGCTGTATGATTATTGTCTTATTTTGTGTAACTATGTAGTTGCGTTTTCCTTAAGTTCGGTAATACCAATTACTAAAAACCATATTCTAAAAAGTTAAGTGTAACCTTCAATTTTGGTTCTAAAGGTTTGTGAAAAGTAAGTGTATGCGGTATTTCATTTTATTTATTTTAGAGTAAACTACATTTTTAGTCCCTGTGATTTGTTGAAATTTTTTAGTTTCGTCCTTATGATTTTGAAATTACCATTTTCATCCATATGATTTATAATTTATTACCTTTTTCGTCCTTATTATGTAAATTTAATTGTTTTTTTCATCCCCACAATTCATTTCTATTGTAGTCCGTCATACTTAAAAGTAATGTTTTGACCTCATGGATGAAAAATGAATTGCAAACCATAGGAACGAATACCAAAATTTTGAAACCACAGGGACCAAATCTGCAACTTTTTACAAACCATAGAGATGAAAAACATAATTTACTCAAATAAAATAACGGACATTTTGGTCTTTTCATTAAAAACTAATTTTCTTTTAAAAACAACATAATATTTATTTTATATTTTACATTTTATTTACTATAAAATTTCTCATTTAATATAAATTTTGTTATTTTTTAAAGAAAATATAAAATAAAATTTTATGTTAAAGCAAAGTTCGTTGTTGGTCCCTAATGTTTGTCACTTTCAATGGTTTTCGTCCCTCAACTTTGTTTCAGCAGATTTGTCTCTCACGTTTGACATCTCGCAACAACTTTAGTCCCTCCTCGTAACGACTGTTAATTCTTTCCATTAAATCCAATTAAATGAGGGGCATTATGACCATTTATCTTTTTACTAATTTTCTTTTAGAAACTTGAATATAATATAATATTATTTATATATTATATTACATATCTACCCTTAATGTGTGTGTATGTGTATATATATGGGGCGTTTCATTTATAAGTCATGCAATTATAACAAACTTTACAAACCAATCTTAGTCGTCCATATAGTCTAATAAATATATATTTTTATTTTGTTCCTAATCCAAAGTCATTATCGTAATGAATGAACTTATCATCTTCCATATATATATTTCAATCATAATTAATGAATCATGATAATTGTTCATAAATATCTCAATTGTTTCCTAACATAATGGTTTGTGTGGTTTTTAAGAATTACATGATTTGCATTTGAAGTCACTCCTTATAAGATACAAGGACTAATTATTCCTCTTACACCATCCACCACATCTCTCCTCTATTATCCCACAACATATCTCCACCACCAATTCTTCCTCTTACACCGCCATCCTTTGAGCTTACACAAAAAACAATTGGTTCAACAACACTATAACACCCAAACCCTCCATTAATATAACTCCGACAACCGAGTTCTAAGTGCAAACCGTCGTTCTTTGAGCTAAAAAAAACTGGTGTTTAGATTAAGATTCGTAGCACGATCAAGACTACGAAGGAATCTCATGTATCTCATTTGAGCCCGATTTCATCATACACGATATGTTAAAATTTTGGTCTATTGACGTCAATATCGCCGATGAAACTGCAGTTTGGGAGCAGGAACACAGTTGGGAGATAACCACAAGGCTTGTGGCGTACTGGTTAAGGCTTGTGGGGGATGTGGCTAGTAACCCATCTACCCCAAGTTCGAATCCAGACGCTTCCAACTTGTGACCACTGGGGATAAACTCAGGGCTGCACGCTTTAGCAGCTGGGACAATTGCCTTACCTTGCCGGGATTAGTCGGGGCAATGTCCTCGGATACCCTTCAAAAAAAAAACACAGTTGGGAGATTTTTTTTATAGAATTTGGGAAAAGGTAAATTTCTTTGGTTACTTGTCGATGTTTGTCCGACAGTCTATGTCCGAGGGCATTTGAGCAGTGGCGCTTACGACACCATGTTTCGTAAATATGGATTGTCTGTGGACCACGCCACTGATGCCAAGATTGTAGATGTTAACAGACGAGTTTTAGATGGAAATTCAAAGGGGGAAGTTATTTTCATGATTTTGGTGTTATACTGTCTTGCACAGTGAAAATAGTCTCAGTGCCGAAGATCAATAGCTTAGATGGGCACTGAAAACGGTGGCACAAAACGCTACAAAACTTGTTCATAAATGGCAGACAGTTGTGCCTAACATTGACGATGATTTATTTGTCAGAGTTCTGTTCATATAGTTGCATGCATCATTCGTTGGTATTGGTCTAGCGTTTGTGTGTTTCAAAAGCCACCCACCCTATATGATTTGGTCCCAGAAATGGAGGGGTAATGATCGCCGGTGGTCCCTGTGATTTGATCCCATGTATACACACACACACACACACTAAATATATAATATAATATTAAATTTATGTTTTTAGAAGAAGATTAGTAAGAGATAAAAGAGTAAAGTTCACTTTTGGTCCCTAACGTTTGCCAATTTCAAAGGTTTTCGGCCATCAACTTTATTTTAATAGATTTGACCCTCACGTTTGAAATCTCACAACGATTTTCGTCCCTTATCTTAACGGCTGTTAACTTTTCCCGTTAAGTCCAATTAAATGAGGGTGTTTTGGTCATTTTACCTATTTTTACAAATTTGTATATAAATTTTCCCTTTTGTAATCCATAGGGACCAAGAATGTAATTTACTCTTAATTTTTTTTAATATCTCTTATAATCTATAGGGACCCCTCTCTTTCTTTCTCTCTCTCTCTCTCTCTCTATATATATATATATATATATAATATACATATATACAAGTCGTTCCTAACAAGACTGTTAGGACTAAAAGTCTTATAAAATAGAAAGTGATATAAAGAAAAAGGATTGTTTTATTTAATTGTTTGTAAAAGTCGTTAATTGGTTAAATGAGCTTAATTAGATGTTATGGGTCATGGGCCTTAGGCTTAAGGCCTTGGTATTTAATGTGTGTTTTAGTGGTAATTAGGGTTCAGAGAAATTAATCAGAGATTAGTCGTTCAATTCAATTCATAGTTAGAGAGAGTCAGGTTATCATTCTGTTGGTACAAGTGTACCCAGCTTTAAATATTGTGATATATTTTTGGTACACATAAAATCACATCTCTATATTTATTTTGATGATTACAAAACACACCGCATTATTTGTTATCTAATATTTTATCTGAGTGTGCAGCTATTTAATGATCTCGATAAATTTTATCTGAAGAATCCAAGTCTGAAGATTTGCGTCATTTTATTTTAAAATGATAAACATCCTAAAATAATATACCACTTGGATATTTCGAAAACCATTTGAAATAATTAATCTTTTAATATTAAATTCAAAAGTTTATTTAATATATATATATAATATATATAAACGTATGAGATATATATATATATATATTATATTATATTATTAAGTTTTTCATCATTACTTTTTATATATATATAATATATATATTGGATGTCATCATTACTCTTTTTATTTAAAATTAAAGTTTTTATATGCATATGGTGTGTTTGTCTGCTCAAAAAATCAGTTTTCAATCTTAATTACTATTCATCATTTAATGTGAAGAGTCTTCAGCCGAAAGCAAATCCATCGCTGCCGTGCTCCTTTTGGACGATGTGTCAGGCGGTATACCGCCAAGGACTACGCGGTATACCGCGGCACTGTTCACTGTCAGATGTAGCAGGTAGTTTACGTTGCAAGCTTCAGTATTTATACCGGCTTCTCCTCAGCTTTCAAGACACACCAACTTCAGCGCTTAATTTCTTCCTCAGCATTTGATCACTACTCTGCTGTTTCTTCTCTCAACTGTTATAATTTATAAAAATATTTTTGAGCAAGAATTCTTGAGTTGATAGCAGATTAAAATCTCTCGATTAGTTGAATCAGCAAAACAACTCAAGTGATCAAACTCTCTCTAAAAATCCAAGTGATTAATATTTTACAAGAGTGATTGTCATATTAAAATAATACCCTCTTGTAAGTGTTTGATTAGAGTGAGTGATCCATATAATTCTCTCAACTGAGTAGAGATATTCGTGATTGTATTATTGTATTAAGGTTTGTGTTTCTACCGTAAAGAACACGTTTCGTATTGGATCTCCGAGAAGTGTTATTTTCTCGAGGTGGACTAGCCAACTTTGTGTTTGGTGAACCACTTTAAAAATATCATTGTCAAGTACTCTCTTTCCCTTATCTCTTTACATTTCCGCTGTGCAAATTTAATTATATCTGTTTATATAATTGTTGTTTATTTATTATTTCTATACTCTGATTTATTTATACTGTTTCTGTACTGTATTTATTTATAAAAGAATTTTTGAAAGTAAAAGATTTAAAATACAACCTTACCCCCCCCCCCCCTTAGGTTGTCTAACATTTGGTATCAGAGCAGGTCTTTCAAAAAAATTTCTGCATAAATTTCTTTTATTCCTTTAAATGGCTCAACAAACTAATATTGTGTTTTCAAAACCTCCCTTAATAGATACTGAAAAGTTTGGCATTTGGGCCGAGCTATTTGAATGTCACGTGCGTGGCAAAAATCAAAAGATTTGGAATATTATAGAAAAAGGGAATTTTAAACCCACCGTTGTGAAAGATGATGTTTTTATTGATAAACCTATAGATGAATGGACTACTTCTGATGAAACTCATTTTTGTTTAAACTTTGAAGCTAAGAATATATTATATGCTGCTTTAACAACTGATGAAATTGAAAGAGTATATACATATAAAACTGCAAATCAAATATGGGAAAGTTTAAATAATACTCATCGTGGAAACACGGAAGTTAAATCTAGTAAAGTAAATATTTTAGTTCACGATTATGAACTGTTCGAAATGAAACAAGATGAGTCAATTGACTCAATGTTTAAAAGATTTAACCTTATTGTGACTACTTTGAAAGGTTTGGATCGCACTTATCCTAACGAGGACTATATAAGGAAAATCCTACGAGCCCTTCCTTCGGAGTGGATGCAAAAGATAACATCTTTAGAAGACTCCCGTGACCTTTCCATAATGAAGATAGATGACTTGATCGGTAATCTTAAAGTGCATGAAATTGCACTCAAAAGAAACAAAGATCGGGAGCAAGTCAAAAAGAAGTCGATCGCTCTTAATGCCTCAACTCCGAATGTCAAGAAGAAGAAGGAGGAAGCTAGCACCTCAAAAGATCAATCCGATAAACTCGACGAAGTCGCTATGTTGGTAAGAAACTTCTCTAAATTTTTTACTAACAAAAATTTCTCTAAAAATAATAGATTTCAAAGAAACGGTAACTACCGTCGTGGCGGTGAAAACCGGAGTCGCAACTTCCACAAAAGAGAAGATAAAGTGAAGAAAAATGGCGACTCGAGCGAAGACGAAAAAGCAAAACCAAAGAGAGGTTATTGTTACTCTTGTGGTGATAAAGACCACTACGCTAACGAATGCCCCAAAAAGAACAAATTCCAAAAGAAGAAGGAGAAAGCCTTCGTTGGAGGCGCGTGGAGTGAAAGCGAAGAAGAAGATGACTATCAAGCCATTTGTCTTATGGCCGAAAGCGACGACGAGGTAAAATCTTCTTATTCAAATTACGATAGTGATTATGATAGCGATAGTGAAAACAATCTTGAAGAATTATATGAATCATTTCACAAAATGGCTAATCTTGCTAATAATTATAAAGACGAAATTGCTATGTTAAAAGAAACTGTAAATGCATGTAAAAAGGAAATAAATAATGTTAAACAAAAATCTGAAAATGATTTAAATATAATTGCTAAATTAGAAACTAAATTAGGAGAAAAAGATTTTTGTAAATCTTGTGATGCTTTAAATAAAGAAATTGCATGCTTAAATAAAAAATCACATGAAAATATTATTTGTACAAAATGTGATATACTTGAGAATGAGATTACATGTTTAAAGGCTAAATGTGCTTCATATGAAAAAGATAACATGTTAGCTAAAGCCTTTGAAAGTAGTAATAAAAAAGTTCTTAACATGCTTAATATGCCTAACCGTATAAAATGTAGAAAAGGTATTGGTTCCGATACGTGCAAAGATAAATGTTCTTGTAAACCCATCAAAAGATTTTATGAATCACCTAAAGTTAATACAAGAAATCAATATGTGCAAAAACATCCGTATGTGCGTAAAATAAATAATGTAAATTATAATACGAGAAAACCGTATGCTCGCATGTACCATGATAAATATTCTAAACCTAATAATAATGCGAATATAAATACTTGTTTTTATGTGTATGATAAATATAATCGCAAAATTAAAATGGTAAATAAATGGATTCCAAAAGGAATGTTTAGTAATGATAATCCCGGTGGTATGCGTTTATGGCTTTAAATGTGTTACATATTATATATATAGTTTGAATATAATTTATTGTATATATTATATATAAGTAATATAATAGTATATGTACTTTTATATTGTTTATATATATGTACTGTTTATATATATATATACCTACGCACTACATATATATATATACTTTGTGTGTTTAATATATTATATATATATTTTGTTTGACTTGATATGTGTTATATATATATATATTAATATTGTTTGATGTATTATATATATATATTAATATTGTGTAATGTATTATATATATATATTCTGTTTGACTTTATATATATGCATGTTGGTTGACATTGAAACTAATTGTCAAGGACCCACGAGAAATGGGGACCATAAAAGTTACATCTTCATTATTGTAGATTGACCTCGATATGGACTGGATACTCGATAGTGGGTGCACGCGTCACATGACCGGAAACAATAATCTCTTTTCATCATATAAGTCATGTGATGGTGGACAGGTAATTTTTGGAGGAAACTCCAAAGGAAATATAATTGGTAGAGGTACAGTTTCTTGCAATAATGTTCAATTTCTTAATGTTAACCATGTTGATAATTTACATTTTAATTTGTTAAGTGTTCGCCAATTGTGTAAAAATAATACAACTGTTGTCTTCGAAGAAGATTCTTGTAAAATCATAAAAAATGGCAAAGTTCTTTTAAATGGTTTTGTAAAAGGAAATTTATATATTTGTAAAACTGTTGTATCTGAAAATGTATGCTTATCTTCTATTAATGATGTTTCTACTTTATGGCATAGGCGTTTAGGTCACGCTAATCTAAGATTAATGCAAAACTTAAAAAATAAGGAGCTTGTGAGTGACCTGCCAAAATTAAAGTTTGATAATCATTTTTGTGATGCTTGTCGTGTCGGCAAACAACATCACGTTTCTCATAAATCAAAAAATGTTATTTCTACTCAAAGAGTTTTAGAACTTTTACATATGGATCTTTTTGGCCCGATGGCTATTCAAAGTTTTGGAGGAAATTTTTATACTTTGGTTATTGTGGATGATTATTCCCGTTATACTTGGACTTTATTTTTGAGACATAAAAATGAGGCTTTTGAAAAGTTTAAAATTTTGGGAAAACGAATTCAAAACCAACAAGGTTGTACGATTGTTTCCATACGTACGGACCATGGACGAGAATTCGATAATGATGTACAATTTGGTGCCTTTTGTAATAAACATGGTATAACTCATAACTTTTCGGCTCCTCGAACACCTCAATCTAACGGGGTTGTTGAAAGGAAAAATCGAACGTTGCAAGAAATGAGTAGAACAATGCTAAACGAACATCAAGTTCCCCAAAAGTTTTGGTGTGATGCCGTTGCTACCGCGACCTATGTGCTTAACCGTGTCCTAATTAGAGGTATCCTAAATAAGACACCCTATGAACTTTACCGTGGTAAAAAACCTTCCTTAGCTCACCTGAAAGTTTTTGGTTGTAAATGTTTCATTTTAAACACCAAATCCTATCTAACCAAATTTGATGCCAAAGCCTATGAGGGAGTTTTCCTAGGTTATTCTTGGAATAGCAAAGCCTATAGAATCCTAAATAAGGAGACCATGGTTGTAGAAGAATCCTTAAATGTTAGCTTTGACGAGAGTCCTCCCAAACCTAGTGCACCCTTAGCAAATGACAATATCCGTGAGGGAGAAGTCTTAACCCAACAACTTAGTACCTTGGATTTAGGTACCCAACCTTCCACAAATAATATTGAATCTAGTGATGCCCCTCCGTGTTTTATTCCGCAAGGTGTAGATGATCCTAACCTTAGAACCGCTCGAGGCCATCCCGTAGACCAAATTATAGGTGACCTAAACCAAAGGACAACTAGATCACAAATCCATACCCATTGTGCTTTCCATGCCTTTATCTCAACCATAGAACCTAAAACCATAGATGAAGCTTTAGGTGATGAGGATTGGATATTGGCCATGAAAGAAGAGTTAAACCAATTTACTAGGAATGATGTGTGGGACTTAGTGCCTAGCCCTAGTAGTCAAACCATTATTGGCACAAGATGGGTCTTCCGTAACAAGGTAGACGAGAACGGTGGAGTCACACGAAACAAGGCACGTTTAGTTGCCAAGGGGTATAGTCAACAAGAAGGTATAGATTATGACGAAACCTTTGCACCAGTTGCAAGGTTGGAGTCTATTCGAATGCTTCTCGCTTTTGCAAATGCTAAAGATTTTAAATTATTTCAAATGGATGTTAAAAGTGCTTTCTTAAATGGTATTATAAATGAGGAGGTATACGTTTCTCAACCTCCCGGTTTTGAAAGTTTTGAAAACCCGACACATGTTTATAAATTGAAAAAGGCGCTTTATGGTTTAAAGCAGGCTCCGCGTGCGTGGTATGATAGATTAAAAACCTTTTTAATTTCTAGTGGTTATATTATGGGTAAAATAGATAATACTTTATTTGTGAAATATGTTCAAAATGATATTGTAGTTGTGCAAGTATATGTTGATGATATTATTTTTGGTTCCACTAATGAAAAACTGTGTAATGAATTTTCTGCGAAAATGACAAGCGAGTTTGAAATGAGCATGATGGGAGAGTTAAAATACTTCTTAGGATTGCAAATAAAACAATGTGAAACTGGTATTTTTATTAGTCAATCTAAATATTGTAAAGATATGTTGAAAAAGTTTAACTTTGAAAATGTCAAACCCGTTGAAACTCCAATGACCACAAATTTGCATTTATCAAGTGACGAGGAGGGAAACGATTTTAATGAAAAGATTTATCGTGGTATGATTGGTAGCTTATTATATTTAACTGCTAGTAGACCTGATATTATGTTTAGTGTATGTTTATGTGCTCGTTTTCAATCTTCACCTAAACAAACTCACTATGAAGCTGTCAAGCGTATCTTTCGATATTTACGAGGTACTACTAATCTTGGCTTATGGTATGCAAAGAAACCCGAGTTAGAAGTGACGTGTTTCACCGATTCCGATCTTGGTGGATCTATTGTTGACCGAAAAAGTACTAGTGGGGTATGTGCCTTTATAGGCCTCTCACTTGTATCTTGGTTCTCTAAGAAACAACAATCCGTAGCGTTGTCTACTACCGAAGCGGAATATGTAGCCGCCGCAAGAGCGTGTGCTCAAGTCCTTTGGATGAAACACACACTTACCGATTTTGAGGTACATCTAACCAAAATTCCTATTATGTGTGATAACTCAAGTGCCATAAACTTAAGTAAAAATCCCGTTTTACACTCTCGTACAAAACATATTGAATTGAGACATCACTTTTTACGAGATAATGTTCAAAAAGGCCAAATCGTGCTTGAAAAGGTTGATTCGGAAGATAATTTGGCCGATATTTTCACAAAAGCCCTTAACAAAAAAGCGTTCTTTAAATTAAGGCTTGGTTTAGGCATGCTTGAGTATAACCCTTGATAAATACTAACTCTCAAATATTGCATATTTTGAGGGGGAGCATCTTTCGAGGGGGAGCATAAGCGATTTTCTTAAACCCTTTTTGCTTCGACAAAAGGGGGAGAGAAACCGAGTATGCTCTCGTGTTTAGCGTTGTGTTTGTCATCATCAAAAAGGGGGAGATTGTTGGTACAAGTGTACCCAGCTTTAAATATTGTGATATATTTTTGGTACACATAAAATCACATCTCTATATTTATTTTGATGATTACAAAACACACCGCATTATTTGTTATCTAATATTTTATCTGAGTGTGCAGCTATTTAATGATCTCGATAAATTTTATTTGAAGAATCCAAGTCTGAAGATTTGCGTCATTTTATTTTAAAATGATAAACACCCTAAAATAATATACCACTTGGATATTTCGAAAACCATTTGAAATAATTAATCTTTTAATATTAAATTCAAAAGTTTATTTAATATATATATATATAATATATATAAACGTATGAGATATATATATATATATTATATTATATTATTAAGTTTCTCATCATTACTTTTTATATATATATAATATATATATTGGATGTCATCATTACTCTTTTTATTTAAAATTAAAGTTTTTATATGCATATGGTGTGTTTGTCTGCTCAAAAAATCAGTTTTCAATCTTAATTACTATTCATCATTTAATGTGAAGAGTCTTCAGCCGAAAGCAAATCCATCGCTGCCGTGCTCCTTTTGGACGATGTGTCAGGCGGTATACCGCCAAGGACTACGCGGTATACCGCGGCACTGTTCACTGTCAGATGTAGCAGGTAGTTTACGTTGCAAGCTTCAGTATTTATACCGGCTTCTCCTCAGCTTTCAAGACACACCAACTTCAGCGCTTAATTTCTTCCTCAGCATTTGATCACTACTCTGCTGTTTCTTCTCTCAACTGTTATAATTTATAAAAATATTTTTGAGCAAGAATTCTTGAGTTGATAGCAGATTAAAATCTCTCGATTAGTTGAATCAGCAAAACAACTCAAGTGATCAAACTCTCTCTAAAAATCCAAGTGATTAATATTTTACAAGAGTGATTGTCATATTAAAATAATACCCTCTTGTAAGTGTTTGATTAGAGTGAGTGATCCATATAATTCTCTCAACTGAGTAGAGATATTCGTGATTGTATTATTGTATTAAGGTTTGTGTTTCTACCGTAAAGAACACGTTTCGTATTGGATCTCCGAGAAGTGTTATTTTCTCGAGGTGGACTAGCCAACTTTGTGTTTGGTGAACCACTTTAAAAATATCATTGTCAAGTACTCTCTTTCCCTTATCTCTTTACATTTCCGCTGTGCAAATTTAATTATATCTGTTTATATAATTGTTGTTTATTTATTATTTCTATACTCTGATTTATTTATACTGTTTCTGTACTGTATTTATTTATAAAAGAATTTTTGAAAGTAAAAGATTTAAAATACAACCTTACCCCCCCCCCCCCCCTCTTAGGTTGTCTAACACATTCTAATGTAAAACATTCTCTCTACAATCATTCAATAAGATTTATTGTTTCAATTCATTGCTACTTGATCAAACTGATTGTCAAACTGGGATCCACAATTGGTATCAGAGCAGAGGAACAATAGCTATCGTCTGACAAAACGTCGCTGTGTTCTTGAGGTTAGAATCTTAATCTTTGATTTCTGTGTTGAAAACGAAATTGTTGTTTGAGATATCATTGATATTATTCTCTTAGTGATCTTACAAAGGTTTGGAACTGATTTTGAAGTTTTTGACCATCAATTGTGAAAATCGACTTACTGGGTTTAAAAGTTTCTATTTTCGATTTTTCTTGATTTTTGCTCAAAAAGTGTGTTAAGATTCGAATTGGCTAGTTGTTTGTGGTCTTTTGGTTATTTTTGTGGTATTAAAAGTGTTTGCAGAAATCTCTTGAAGCAATCAAGTCCAAAAAGTGGGTTTTTGCACTTCCAGGTACGTATTTTTTCTGGTCTGAGTTTGTATACAGGACTTAAAAATTTGAGTCCTAGATTTCTTTGTTTCCCGCTTTCTCATACCGGATCCCGGACTAATACCGGGTCCGCTCTTGATCCCGGATCTCTTATCGGGAATTGGTTGTTTACCGTAACTCATTCCGGTTCCGGACTATTACCGGTCCCGGACGAGCCCCGGTTCCGACGTCTATTGGGTCCCTCATTCATCCAGTTTCGGACTACATCGGTTCCGGAGTTCTAACTGGTTCTGGTTTCTTTCCCGAGCCCATGGCCAAGTCCCGATCCCAATCCAGATTTCCATGTCCCGGTCTCCAGGTCCCGAATTTCTTTCCCGGATCCCATTTCCCGGATTGTCCATCCGGGAAACCACACCTGGATCACAATGCTAAGTCGCCAAAGGGGGACATTTGTGTATTCTTTGATACACTTTTGACTATTTTTGGATCGATATCTTGAATTGTCTCACGATCATTTCTTTCAAGTAACAATGTCTTACCCAACTTACTCTGAGCTTACAGAGATAGTTTCCTATTTAGAAGCCAAAATCACTAAGCTAGAAGTCGATGCCAAAATCAAATACAACACTATAGGCAAGCTAGCAATTGAAAAGGCTGAGCATAAGTGTGTTATAGAAAACTATCAATCTGAACGCTCAGCCATTTCAAAAAGAGCCGAAACCCTAGAGACCCAAATATCTGAATTAACAGAAAAGTTAAACAAGTCTCAGGAGGAGTACACTAAGATTATCAATTTTCGGTTAAATGTTCAAAAGGAAAATACTGACTTGATACACAAGCTTAAGGACCTTGAATCCAAACTTTATAAATGAGGTCAATTAGACCAAACCATTCATTTTAACAAACCGAACGAATTCAAATACTACAACGCCATTTGGGGACTAGGATATGACAATCCTTGTTACCTAAAGAAAATCTTATCTCGTGTTCCCACTCTTTATTAATTCAACTTTTTGGGACTAGATAAGCAATACCCGGAGTACAAGATCAAATGGACCAAACTGTCTCCGGAGGATGAGGAAAAAGAAACCATTAAGTGACAAATTGGTATTCCTCTACCAAACGTAGGGGAAAAGCCTGAGAATGTCGATCCTAATTTGGAAAATGAACCACCTCGGAAAAATATTAATGTACAGGTTCCGTTCGTGTATGAAAAACTTAACGCTACCTATTTGAAAAACAAAACACCTTACCTCTCAAATGATTACTTCGACATCTGCTCACTTGCCAAAACTGTGGAAACTCCAGTTTTAGTTGAGGCAACACCAGATGTAGGATCTAATGCTAAATCAGAGTTCAAACAATATGTTCCACCTTTGATTTTGGAAAACATTATTTTCCAACTCGAAGAATCAATTGTGAGAGACAAGGTTGCTTTTGACACAGAACGAACTGCACTTTTATCCACTTTTCACGAGCTCAAACAGAACAAAACCGAGACATTATCCGAATCAGAAAAAACGAGTTATAAAATCGAGATTGGTAGATTGACTTCTAAACTGTCCGCCTTGGCGACAAAGGCTCTAACGGAAAGGATGGCTAAGGAAAGTCCCGTGGATACTCCAATGAAGCCTACCTCTCCAGATACCATCTCGGTTGACCCGTCAACTACAAATTCAGATAGTTCCTCGTGAAAAGCCTTCTTAGGCGTGTCTCTCGACACAGATGACAAGGCTTTGAGTTTTTCTAATAAAGGTAAAGAGGTTCAAATCGATTTTGTAAAAAGGAATATTTTCTCTGATTTTGAAAACCCTTTCGGTGCTGATTGATAACGCCACTTTTTGGCGTTATTTTCAATCCATACACCTATGAGATTGGCTTGTGTTGAAGCAAAAAGGCGGGATTTTATGGTTTATCTAGTGAAATGTGCAGGTTATCCGAAAGAAGACGAGCATCGAGAAAAAGGAGCGAAAATGAGTCAAAAGAGAGTCCAAAACGATGCCCAACGGAAGCCCGAGATCCAAGCCCAAGAACCGTACCCAGATCCATGAACCAAACCTGACCCGGAAGTCTCAAGAAAGCGCGCGACTTTCCACGCGGCTTGAAGCCGCGGGACAAACCGCGTATGTCCCTGGATCGATTTCTATACTTGGTGTTTTCCGAAATTAGGGCATCAACTCTCGACGGACGACGGCAGGCAGCTGGGGGGCGGTTTTCAGAGGTTTTTCAGAGACTTTTGACCCACGATAGAGGATCGGTTGAGGAGACATTCACCACACGAAGCGGATTAGAGCCGAGAGAAGGGAGTTCACCATTACATTCATCACGATCACAATCACTATGTTTGCACACACTATTTCTCTTCCTTTTCTTGTGTTTTTGTCCACCACCAACATGAACTAAACTTTAGATGTTGGGGGTTGGATTGAATTTGGTTTAAGCTTATGAACATGTGACTTGAGACTTTTATTAGTTTTTTCTATTTTAATGAAGCATGTGATTTGAGTTTTAATGCTTTTGTGAGTTTGGCCAACTTTCATCTGTTTTGTTTGTCATCAATTAAGTTCGAGAGAATTAATTGATAACTAGAACTAGAATTGCACGCCTAAGGTGAGAAATTGGATAGAGATATACCAAGTAAGCCTTAGTCCCGTTGAAATCTTGAGTTTAATGTGTTTTGAATTCCATAGGTTGAGATCGAGAGATAAAACTTGTGCTTTCAAAATAAAACCCGTTGTTGCATGAGAAAGAACAACGGTGATTTTAGAGATTGGGTATTCATTAAAGGGATTAGCTGGTAATTGTTTCGAGTCAAGTGTTTGTATGTGAAAACCTTAGAATTTCCAACCCTCAACTGTTTTCTTTATCCGAAGTCCTTAAAGTTGTCTATTGTCTTGTCTGGATTTAGTTACTTGCAATTAATTAGTTTAATACCAACAACTCAAAATTGCGACCGTTCAGTTAATAGATCTTATAGTCATTGTGATACTTAGCTCCTAGTTCCCTGTGTTCGATACTCGTACTTTTGTACTATTACTTGATTTCGACCCGTACACTTGCGGTTAGATTTAGGGGGGGTGTAAACCCACCTATCAAGTTTTTGGCGCCGTTGCCGGGGAACTAGTTGCAACTGATAGCACTACCAGCTATAAGCTCTATTACATTGAACATTTTTTATTTTTGTTATTTTATTTTATTACTTTCAATTTCTGGATTGCTAATTTTGCCTACTTTCCATTCCAGGTACTAGTTGGTTTATGCCAAGGAAAACTCGAGGGAAAGGAATCGAACCAATCGATCCGGAGATCGAGAGAACCGCCCGTCAGATACGAAAAGCATCCAAAAGTCAAAGACAATTGAAGATGGGTGACGAAGCTCCTCCTGAGAGACGCCCTATGCGGACGTTTGCCAATCCGAATGTGGCAGCCGCACATATAGGCATCCAAGCGCCCACTACTGGGGCGAATTATTTCGAGATAAAACCAAGTACCATCGTTATGGTATAGCAGAATCAGTTTGGGGGAGCGCCAACAGAAGACCCTCATGCACATCTCCGTGCATTTGAGAGGGTATGCAACACGTTCAAGATCAATGGGGTGAACGAGAATAGAATCAAGCTGAGGCTATTCAGTTTTTCTCTCAAGGGTAGAGCTGAAATATGGATAGAGGGCCTACCATCGGATCAGATCACTACATGGGCAGGCCTGAAAGCTGCGTTCCTCCAGAAATTCTTCCCACCGGGAAGAACCGCTCAACTGATGGCCGACATTACCCACTTCGCTCAATGGGACCAAGAGACTCTATACGAGGCATGGGAGCGATATAAAGACATGTTAAAAAAGTGTCCACATCATGGGTTACACGGCTGGGTGTTTATCCAAACATTCTTTGGAGGCCTTCACCCGTAGTTCAAGAATGACAGCACTGCTGCAGCGTGTAGAGCTCTCATGAATAAGACATATGAAGAAGCAATCAATTTGATCGAGAACTTAGCCGAGCATAGCTATGCCACTCCACGATCTTCTATCAGACGGGTAGCTAGTGTTCAAGAGTCAGACGAGTTGAAGGTGATAAAAGCCCAATTAGTTGCTATCACGAATCATTTGAAGGGAGGCAACCCAGAAGTGCTCCCCTCTTCTCAAGAGCCTGAACAGGTTCAATTTTTACAGAACCGGAATCACCAGCCGAAGAACGACCCTTTCTCGAACACCTATAATGAGGGGTGGAAGAAACACCCTAATTTTTCATGGAGTCAACCCGGCCAACAGCAACAGGGTAATTCTTCTAACTTTTCTAATCCTCCTAATTCTAACAATGTTTACCGTCCTCCAGGTTACAACCAACGAAGATTTGATGAAGGACCATCCGTAGAGAAGAAACCAGGGCTAGAAGACATGATGATGAAGTTCATGACCAAGATGGATAGCACAGTTGAAGAATTAGCAAACACGGTTAACACGGTTAAGGCGGCTACTGACCAGAATACGACATCTATTAAGCTCTTTAAAAGGCGAGTGGGACAAATTTCTGAAGTCCTACAAAACCGAGCTCCCGTGACATTCCCTAGTCAGACTGAAAGGAAACCAAGAAAAGAGTGCAATGCCATTTATCTGAGAAGTGGCAAGGAGGTGATCAAGGAGGCGAATGTGGGGCTGAAAGATGGTATTACTAGTGATATGAATGATCAGGAAGAGCCAAAGGAGAAAAAGGTGACACCCCCGTCAAAGCCGGTAGTCAACCCGTATGTGCCACCGCTACCATTTCCAAATCGGGTGAAGGCACGTAACGACGAGGAACAATTCCTGAAATTTCTTGACATCTTCAAGAAGCTGCACATCAACATTCCATTTGCAGAAGCACTTGCCCAAATGCCAACATATCTCAAGTTCATGAAGGACATCTTATCCAAGAAGAGGGCAATTGAACACCAGGCTACCATTGCACTTACTGAAGAGTGCAGTGCAATCATTCAGAACCCCGAAGCTTCAAGATCCAGGGAGTTTTTCTATACCTATACAAAATGGAGATTTTTGTTTTAGTAAGGTATTATGCGATTTAGGAGCAAGTATTAATTTAATGCCTCTTTCCATTTTCAGGAAACTTGGCTTGGGGGAAGTGAAGCCTACAAACATGATTCTCCAACTCGCCGACAGATCAATGATGTATCCGTATGGACTGATAGAAGACGTGCTGATTAAAGTTGACAAGTTCTACTTTTCGGTGGACTTCGTGGTGTTGGATATTGATGAAGATACAGAGGTCCCATTAATATTGGGAAGACCCTTTCTAGCCACGAGCAACGCGCTGATCGACATGGGAGAAGGCGAGATGACGTTAAGGGTCGGCGATGAAAAGGTAATGTTCAAGATGTTCGAGAGTGTAAGAGGTAGAAGTGAAGAGGAGTCTGATGATCAAGGAAAACCAGCTGTGGAAGAAACTGCGGAGGACTGTAAGTGTGGGCAAGTCGATTCCGCAAATGCCGAGCCAAACTAAGGGCCACATAGTCGGGCCACGACTTTAACTGCGGCGCTAGGTGGGAGGCAACCCACTGAGGTTTGTTTTCTTTTTATATTATGTTTTTGTGTGTTTTAATTTAAAAAAAATTAAAATTTAAAAATTTAAAAACAAAATTTAAAAATCGGGAACAGAGGCTTACGCGGTCTTGGCCGCGACCTCAAGTCGCGCGCCAAACCGCGGATGGTTCTGGTTGTTTTTATAAAACAGGGACTTACGCGGGTTACCCCGCGGGATCAGGCCGCGGCCTAAACCGCGCGGGTCCCCCTGCTGCGTCTGGTGGTTCTCGTGCTGTGTTTCCCTTTCTTGCTATGTGTTTTCATTTTCTTTGCTTTCTTTCGTCTTTTGTTTTGAGTTCTCTTGTTTTTGCTTTCTCTCTCCTTCGTCTCCGATGTCTCTCAACTGGGCGCTTAAAATCTTTCATGAGAATCTCCTCCGACCGGTCAGACATGTATGTTCTAACTCTGTATGCTAGCGAGTGGTGTATGACGTTTTGTTTCCTTATTAGTCAAACGAGATGCAACAAACCTAAGTTTCACTTAGGTTTGGGGTGCCTCACTTTTCAACATCTACACACTCACATTTACTCCTGTGCAAACCTCGGTTTCACCGAGGTTTGGGGTTGGTTTTAGTTGGCAAACCTAGGCCACGGCCTAGGTTTGGGGTGGCCAAATTTGAATAACTTTGGGCTATCTTTTTGATGTATTGTGTTAATGCTTTGTCCTTCCTGTGTGAGGACTGATAACTGCACAATGATTTGTGTCGCATCGCCTACACCGACACTTACACATTGGGGATAATGTGTGGGTAAGGTTTGGGGTTGCTCAATCGGACCCACGTACATGCACGTAGTTCCTGCACTTCTGAAGGTTTAGATCATAGTAGCTAAATTTTTGTTTTGGATGATTGAACTGACCATTGTGGGAAGAATCTTGTGATAGTAACGTGACCATTAGGGAAGGACCGGGAAAAGATATGACTAGGGACATTAGTGGAGACCACCCAAGAGTGAGATTTGAGCCTAAAATACGTTTTTCATTTCGAGGGATTTAAACACCTAATTCGTATACACTTTTTCGAATTCCTTGTCGTGATTATAGAGTGATCTCGCTATAATATTGCATTGAGTAGCAAAGACAACCATCGGGATATTGGGTAAGGGTGTAGTAGACCATATCGTGTGGACCTTAAGAGATGATTCCAGGCATTGTGTGTACTTTAACCCGTTTTTGTCTAACGTACCTTTTGACCCATTTTGTGTGTAACTGCAAACCCCTTTGTAGCCAAACACTCACCACCTATTCTTTTCAAACCCACCATTAAACCCTAGCCAAAAGCCTTAGCCAACCCTTATCCGAAAGTGTGTCAATCAAAAGCAGTACAGGCCAGTCATGAAAAATAGATAGAAAAGAGGGACAATGCAGCCCAATCAAATAAAGAGAGCCAATGATGCTCCATAAAAAAACACAAAAAAAAATACAGTTAGTTAGATAGTATTTACAACAGCTAAATAAAAGAGTCAAAGCGACTCCAGCAGTGACAAAAGGGCCAATTGATAGGAATTGAAGCTAGAGAAGTTCAGAACTGCTAATGGTTGACACACCGAGGATCTTTGATCCAATCACCCTTCATTTCTTAACCATAACCCTTGCCCCGTTACAACCCTTGTAATTACCTGGATGATCTTCTGGAAAATGTGATTAGGGTATACGACCACCTTTACCAATATTCCCTGTCTTGCTACTTGATTCCTTTCTGAGATCAACTTTTTGGACATTTGTGCATCTTTCATTAGAGTTGTCATGTACTTATCGAGTATTCTTGCACCTAAATGCCTTATACATGACAACATGTGCGACAACCTAGGTTCGAGTGAAATGAGAGTATCCCGTGAGGTAGGGTCGAGGCGAAATGTTTTTCCTAGTATGTTTCACGAGTTCAACTCACAATGGAAGGCCATAGATCAAACAGAATAAGGATGAGGTGAGGATGAGATAAGCATTCACGGGTATGGGAAATCACCAGTGCATTACGTGGTACCGATTGAGAGTTGTGCAGTTATTGGTTCATTGATATATGCTTTTATTCTATTTTATCGCTAATTTGCTTGAGGACAAGCAACGCTCGGTTTGGGGTTGTTGATAACGCCACTTTTTGGCGTTATTTTCAATCCATACACCTATGAGTTTGGCTTGTGTTGAAGCAAAAAGGCGGGATTTTATGGTTTATCTAGTGAAATGTGCAGGTTATCCGAAAGAAGACGAGCATCGAGAAAAAGGAGCGGAAATGAGTCAAAAGAGAGTCCAAAACGATGCCCAACGGAAGCCCGAGATCCAAGCCCAAGAATCGTACCCATATCCATGAACCAAACCTGACCCGAAAGTCTCAAGAAAGCGCGCCGCTTTCCACGCGGCTTGAAGCCGCGGGACAAACCGCGTATGTCCCTGGATCGATTTCTATACTTGGTGTTTTCCGGAATTAGGGCATCAACTCTTGACGGACGACGGCAGGCAGCTGGGTGGCGATTTTCAGAGACTTTTGAGCCATGATAGAGGATCGGTTGAGGAGACGTTCACCACGCGAAGCGGATTAGAGCCGAGAGAAGGGAGTTCACCATTACATTCATCACGATCACAATCACTATGTTTGCACACACTATTTCTCTTCCATTTCTTGTGTTTTTGTCCACCACCAACATGAACTAAACTTTAGATGTTGGGGGTTGGATTGAATTTGGTTTATGCTTATGAACATGTGATTTGAGACTTTTATCAGTTTTTCCTATTTTAATGAAGCATGTGATTTGAGTTTTAATGCTTTTGTGAGTTTGACCAACTTTCATCT
The DNA here is from genome assembly GCA_033807775.1 of Saussurea involucrata. NCBI lineage: Eukaryota > Viridiplantae > Streptophyta > Magnoliopsida > Asterales > Asteraceae > Saussurea > Saussurea involucrata. The sequence continues at coordinate 92,317,389 of CM066321.1, read as the reverse complement.
GTTTTGTTTGTCATCAGTTAAGTTCGAGAGAATTAATTGATAACTAGAACTAGAATTTCATGCCTAAGGTGAGAAATTGGATAGAGATATACCAAGTAAGCCTTAGTCCCGTTGAAATCTTGAGTTTAATGTGTTTTGAATTCCATAGGTTGAGATCGAGAGATAAAACTTGTGCTTTCAAAATAAAACCCGTTGTTGCTTGAGAAAGAACAACGGTGATTTTAGAGATTGGGTATTTATTAAAGGGATTAGCTGGTAATTTTTTCGAGTCAAGTGTTTGTATGTGAAAACCTTAGAATTTCCAACCCTCGACCGTTTTCTTTATCCGAAGTCCTTAAAGTTGTCTATTGTCTTGTCTGGATTTAGTTACTTGCAATTAATTAGTTTAATACCAACAACTCAAAATTGCGACCGTTCAGTTAATAGATCTTATAGTCATTGTGATACTTAGTTCCTAGTTCCCGGTGTTCGATACTCGTACTTTTGTACTATTACTTGATTTCGACACGTACACTTGCGGTTATATTTAGAGGGGTGTAAACCCACCTATCACCGATTCCTTCCAAAAATTTAACTGTTCCTCATCCGACTCGGACGATGATTATCCATCTGACTCTGAACAACGGTTCTCGGCGTTTATGAATTTCACGGTCTGTCCTGATGGTGACATCGCTAAAATCGATTTTGCACCAAAGCTTGTGAGCCATGTTCAATTTCTTGACAAAATGCCTTCACCGGTAAATTTTGAGAAAGGAGAGTGTTCCAAAAACGTTTCTAAGACCATTTCTTCAAAATCTAAATCTAAAAGACGGTCAAAGAAACGCTCAAAAACCGGTATTTCTCACAAAAGACAATCTTATTACTCTAGTTCTTCTGACAATGAGCTTAATGATTCTTCAAATAATTATGTTTTTAGAAAAGTAAAAATGGTTTGGAGAAATAAATCAACTACAGAAGACAGTGATGGAAACAAGTCTCATAATTCTCTTGTAGTTGATACAAAGTCATTTATTTTCAAGACTGGTTCACATACTCATGTTACCCTATAGCTAAGCTAATCAGTCTAAACCGAGCAAAGCTCTGCTGCACTTATTGTGGAAAGAGTGACTTTGTGCATCCAAGGTATGTGATAAACTGGTACGGTACCTATAGTATTCCCAATCCCCATTTTAATGTTAAGGCATCTAACCATCAAGGATCCATCAAAGCATGGATACCAAAAACTTTCTAATTTGTTTTGCGGGAATGTCATGTGTAACACAAATCAGAATAGTCCTTTCACATGACATCAAAAAAAGGTTACGCCAATTTTGAGGGGGAGCATCAGGTATTTGACATATACATGAATTTTTCAATGAATTCAAAGAACCGTGGTAATTCATTCTGGATAACTTACTTGTGTTTGTTATTCTCCAATGTTAACTTCCATGAATGCCACGTGTTATATTTTCTTGACTTAGTTATTTCCATGTCTCATATACTTGTTGATTTTTTGATGGAAATACACTCGCTTGAATTCCTACTTGTGTTTCAAAGTTCGTCATTTCATGTTAGTGATTCAATTCTTTTCTGACACATTAATTGTGACTTGTTTTTCACAATTAAACTTTCTGATCAATTGTTTCATTTATTGCAAATACTGTGCTTACTAAGTCATCCTAGTTCGCGCTTGAATTTGTCCTTTGACATTCTTTATCATTTTTATGACTTCTGATTACTTCCGATCAAAACTCGGACTCAATTTTTATGACTTGTGAATAATTCAGTTCAGAACCCATTCTTAGATGTTACGACTTCTAAACATGTCAGTTTAGGACTCGTACTTAATTGTGTACTTAAATAGTTTTTATTTGATGAATGAAAGGAGTGTTAGGACTTATATAGTTTCTATGGTCTATCCAGAACCGGAAGGACCTACCCAAGAAACACATCCATTTATAGACAACAGTGAGGGGTCTAGATGCATAGACGATTTTGGAGAGAAAAGAATTTGGTGAGGATGTGACAGGACTTAAAAGAATTATTGGTCCTTACCAAACCGAGTCAATTATCCGGGTAACCACACAATCTATTCATTCTCGTTCTTTGGAGATGAATATTGAAACAAACATGGACCCAGTGTCGATTACTCGTGTCACCCCACCCAGCCACTCAAGCATCTCACAATAGATGTTTGTTTCATAAATGCATAGAGATTTAGCACATAGTCTATCTATTCCTCACTCGGAGGTCTTAGTTATTGAAAAAGGAAGACATCAACTCCGGTCTCCGAACTTCATTTTCTAATCACTGTGTCTATTGACTTTTAACTTGAGCCCATGTTAAATCAATTTTTGAGCCAAACAGATATAATTTATTTCTTTCACATATGCACGAGTCTTTGTGATTCCACTCGCATACCTTTGTGATATTGTCGGAACAGTTTGAGAAGTAATTTTTAAAAAATTTACTTCAATGATAACTGGAAGTCCTATCAGAGATACCCCGATGCCAACTCTGAACATAGGCCACACAATTTTCTTAATTGTTGTGATAACAGTTACTTTTATGTTTCTGTGTTAGTTGATTACCCCATTCTGGTTACTTAACGCTTATATGGTATTTTGCTACTCCATGATGCTCCTAATCATCATGAGGGGGAGAACTGATACAGATTCAAAGACACATATCATCATCATGAGGGGAGAAACGTTTTTAAAAGTTCAAAGACCCAGATTATCAAGTTGAGGGGGAGTAAGCAAAAGTTGAGGGGGAGTAACTGTTATGATCTGTGCACAAAAGATTACAAGTGCATGGTTCTTCTCATCCCTTATCAAGAAGTGTTCGCAACAAGTTGATTCCTCCTTCGAGCATATTGGTTCAACAAGTTCTGAAGTTTTTCAAAGCCAATTCAACTCGTGGTTCAACTCGTGATACTATGAAGACTAAGAGCATATTTCAACGGGGAGCGTGAAAGACATGAAGACAAGCAACACTAAAGTGTTTCAAATATTCAAGAGGGAGAGAAGATCAAGACCTGAAGATTCCAAGATCATATTTTTCTTTATATAACTTTAAGGGAAGATTGTTAGGACTACAAGTCCTATAAAATAGAAAGTGATATAAAGAAAATGATTGTTTTATTTAATTGTTTGTAAAAGCCGTTAATTGGTTAAATGTGATTAATTAGATGTTATGGGCCATGTGCCTTAGGCTTAAGGCCTTGGTATTTAATGTGTGTTTTAGTGGTAATTAGGGTTCAGAGAAATTAATCAGAGATTAGTCGTTCAATTCAATTCATAGTTAGAGAGAGTCAGGTTATCATTCTAACGTAAAACATTCTCTCTACAATCATTCAATAAGATTTATTGTTTCAATTCATTGTTACTTGATCAAATTGGGATCCACAAAGACCCCACCTTTGTCTTTGACCGGCCACCGCAAACGCCACCCTCCCCCTTTTGCCTTCCCGATCACTACTCTTCCAACCTCCATTACCATAAAACACACACCCACACACATCGATACACAACACACACATACACACACACACACACTCACATACTTCGTCCCCCGTCTTCCGAGAAAGGAGGGATTCACCGGAGCTATCGAAAAAGATGGAAGGAGTCAACCATTGTGAACCCACCACCGAATTTTGTTCATGTAGTTCTGTGGTCCCTGTGGAGAAGAAAGAAATAGAAGGGTAGTGCTGAAGGTTTTCTATCAAAGCAGGGAGGAGATCGATGGAGTGACGGTGGTAGGGACGAATGTAGGAGAATGAGAAAAGGGTGACATTGGGGAGGATGAAGAGACAACTATGATTTTTGTAGGTTCGTCGGAAGGTTGCTGGAATTTGCAGGTTCGCGGGAGTTTCATCGGAAGGGACGAACTATGGGTGTCGTTAGGGACGACATGTATATATGTATAATATATATATATATATGATATTTCGATAAAAGGTTCACATGGATTAACAAAAAATATTTAGAAAATCTTTTAAATAAGTAAAATGATCAAAATACCCCTCAGTTAATTGGATTTAATGAAAAAAGTTCATGGCCGTTAAGAGGAGGGACGAAATCGTTGTGAGCAGCCAAACGTGATGGACAAATATATTATAATAAAGTGGAGGGACGAAAACCGTTGAAATTGACAAACATTAGGGATCAAAAGTGAACCTTACTCTTGATAAATTAACCATAATACCCCTTATTTAACTTGACTTAAAAAAGTTAACGACTGTTAAGAGGAGAGATGATAATCGTTACGAGATGTCAAACGTAAAGGACAAATCTGTTAAAACAAAACTGAGGGACGGAAACCGTTAAAAATGACAAACATTAGGAATCAAAAGTAAACATTACTCTTTATGCTATTATTTAAAAAAGAAAACTCAAGATTTTAATGAATTGAGTGAAATCTCTCGCTCTAAAGAAAATAACAAATGATCATGGATCACTTTTAGAGCAAGGTGAATACCACATATATACTGAGTCTCATTTTCAAACTTTTCAATAAATCTGAAGGACCAATTTTTTTTAAAGGCAAAAGGCAGATTTTATTACCACAATACCAAACATACAGGGGCAACACACAGACACTACTACACCAAAACACAGGACAATACCCTACCAGTTTGCAAGAAGTAAACATGTAAGAGAGCAACCTACAGCCTCACGTACCAAAAACTTTTACCAAGGATTAGATCCCGCAACAGTTAAAAGGCGACGTTAACCAGACCGCCCAATTTTGTTGCACCTTTCGATCCCTTATTGATATCCATTCAAACACCATTCTCTGAAATTCTGGGAACTGAGTTTGAATGTTCCTTTTATTGTCTCTAAAAACGAGTTTGTTCCGACTCGACCATATGGCATACAAGAAAATTCATACGACGTCCTTCCACAACTTGGCCTTTTTTGATCCTTCAGTTAATTGGTTACCTGCTATGAACAAATCGTTAATTGTGTTAACGGTCTCGATATTTATGTTCCACCATTTGCCCACATTCTTCCACAATTTTCTCACGTCTTCACAAAGTAGCAACACGTGTTCTACCGACTCTATTTCACCTTCATATCTTGGACATAATGTTGAGTGTAAGTCCACCCCTATCGAGTCTAGAACCGACTGGCACGGTAGTCTTCCCAATCTTGTTCTCCAAGTGAATATCCCCCACCTTTTTTGGTATCGTTTTGCTCCAGAAAGTGGCATGATTTGCACCTGCAGCACATGGCTCTTTTTCGCGAATTAGATGTCTCAAAACCTTAACCAAAAACTCCCCATTTGAGTCTAACTTCCAAACCACCCCATCCCTCTTATCCTTAGTTGGAGTCTAATAATTTAATAGTGATGAGAGTGATTCCCATTCCCCCGTTCCCTACCTCTTGGATCTCTCCTCCACGACCACTTCCACTCCCATTTCTCCCTTACCCAACCTCCTTTCTCCACAATCGAGCTCTCCTTATTCGTTTCTAGTTGAAATAGTCTTGGAAACTCCTCTTTTAGGATTTTATTTCCCACCCAATTAGTGTCTCTCCATTCTCCCACCACTTTCCCAAAGGAATTCGAAAACTCCACTCCCATTTCGTCCACCTCCCTCCCCACTCTTACCACCTCGTTCCAAACCGATCTTTTAGCCCCTCTCCTCTCAACCCCCTTTCCTTCCCGTATATATTCTCAATCACCTTCACCTACATGGTGTCTTTCCCACCGGAGCCGTCCCCCCCCCAAAAAAAAGAAGCGACACCTGTAACTTTCTAGAAGTTTTAGCACCCCTTTGGAGCCCAGAACAACGAAAAATAGTATAGTGACAAACTCCCAAGGACTGATCTTACCAATGTCCATCTTCCACCAAAAGATATTAACTTCGCCTTCCACGATGCAAGCCTCTTTTTAACTTTCTCCACCACCGGCTTCCAATGTTCGATTCTTCTCAAAGATGCACCCACGGGTAGTCCCAAATATATGAATGGTAACAAATCGTATCCACAACCTATCCCGTTCGCCCAAGCTTGCACTTCCGCTACGGGTACCCCCACCCCCGTAAATTTTACTCTTCCTCACGTTAATTTTCAGCCCCGAAATATCTTGAAAACATATGAGGATTTTCATCAAGTTCTTTAAATTGTTTACGTTCCACTTTCCAAAGAAAATGACGTCGTCCGCGTATTGCAAGTGTGTAACCGACATGTCTCCGCCCACTTTAATGCCTTCATATAACCCTTTTTCTTTTGCTTCTTCCTTTAGTACGTGCAAGGTCTCGACAACTATCACAAATAGAAAAGGTGCTAGAGGATCGCCTTGACGCAATCCTTTCTCCATTTTGAATTCCTTGTCGGGTGATCCATTAACCAATACTGTAACATCATAAATCTTCGTTATTATTATTATTATAATAAGATTGGGATGTATTTGTATTTGGAGTAACCTTGAATTATATAGAGTATTATAATTCAATTAGGGTTAAAATACAAATGTTGAAAGTTTAAAGATTCTTTTAGGAAATATTAAACTTGAGGGTTTGTTGTGTCATTTCTTTAAAACTTGAGGTGTGGTCGGTAATTGAGTATGACTCATCTGTTTGATTGTGAGGTGTCACACAATTAGTCTAAATGACTAACTGTGTGTGTGTTTGTGAGTTTGTTCGGCAACAGAGATAAAAGAGATAACGAGAGAGAGCGAGAAAGAAGAAGGCAGAAGAAAGAAAAGTTTGATTTTGGAAGAATTGTGGTAAGGAAATCTGATTTTCTTCTATTAATTTCTTAATCTAAGTGGAGTATTAAGCTATAAATCATCTGTTCAGATTTGGATTAAGCTGAGAAGAGTTTTTGTGAAGAACACTGTGTCTAGAAAACTGATAAGGTGAGTTTATTCACTCTTATTAAAATTAAGCAATTAAAATTGTTATAGATATGTTATACTTGTGTATAAACTCAGTAGTATGGTTTAATTAAGAAATGGTAGGTTTAATGAGTCAAACTTGTGAACTGAATCAGTAGAGAAGACGATGAACAGTACACTTTGCGCAAGCTTTGGTTGCGCAAAGTGATGGAATTCGCAAGTGTGGCTTGCGAGTTTTGAAGAACTCGCAACAGTGGGTTGCGACTTTTGAGCTTTTCGCAGCTTTGGCTTGCGAAAAGTGTAGCTTTTCGCTACTGTGGCTTGCGAAAAGTTGAGCATTGCGCTACAGTTGGTTGCGCAATACTCATATGATGTGATTATCTGTTTTATGCAAACTGATACATGCTATAAATTTAAATCTGATATTAAAGCGATGTTATAATGAATTGAAAAGACTTAATTATGAGTCCGATCATGTAGTTTACAATTGAGATGTTGATCCCCGATGCTAATTGGCAAAAATGGGGATAATTGTTGTAATTAATATTCTGTATATAGATATATAGAATATATGATATATCGTACATCTTTAGTATACGATAGAAAGGGTGATGATACACAGTTATTGTGTTACGTTGGCTAGCAATATTCATCCGGTCGTGGGGGCATTTAGTACGGTCTAATGGAAACCGTTTACTAGCCATTGACCATTGGGATGTTATTTCTAGTTGTTGGAGTGAATCTTGAATCATCTGTGAGGGCCCTTGTTGTTGATCGCGATATAGAAATAAAATTCCATTTGGGGGCCAGTGTTTCAAGGTGGTGAGAAAGTGAAATGTGGAATAGGCAGACATCGAGTTTGTAATTCCCATTTCAGACGGAAGATTTGAGATCTTCAATTTTTAGGGAAGTTCAGAGATAGGCATAAAGTAATTTGTAATCTCTACTTCCGGACTAAGAAATAAGCAGGTATAGAAACTGTAATTTCTTTGGATGGGGAGTTACTTATAATCTGGTATGATTTATAGTAACTCTTGTTGATATTATTACGACTAGATGAATTAGTCATAAGGATGGGAATTGGGTGGATTCCTGTTGTTGAAAAGAGCTTTGGTACGGTAAGATGGTTGATAACAGGTTTCATATATCTGTTAATATTTTGGTTGTTAAATTTTAATTTGATTTGAATATTCTCACTAGGCGAAAGCCTAATGTTTCAAGTTGAATTTTCTTACCAGGTACAAGCTCCGGGAAATAAGCGGGATGTGCGTTGAGAGCATTTGGAAAGACTCAGAATTGAATTAACAGAGGATCTAGATATTCTTTTGGTGCTTTTGGGGACTGATGATTAGATAACCTAGTTAATCTAATTATGATGTATGATTTGATTAATAGGTTATTTGATTTAGAAGTTATTGTTTATAGAAAACCTTGATGTATGATCCTCTTGTTATATAAGTTTGAAGTTTTATTGTCATAACTTGTGGAATTTTTAAGGTTTAAATTAGCCCTGTTTTTAGGGTGTTACAAATACCGACACCGTTGATGATTTGAGGCAAGCTTCAATCCAACCGCACCACTTCCTTCTGAATCCCAAGATCTTTAACGTATCTAAAAGAATGCACTACTCCACGCTATCGTAGGCTTTCTCAAAGTCTACTTTGAACACCAAACCGCGTGTTTTTTCCTTTCTAACTAAGTCGACAACTTCGTTTGCTACTAGTACTCCATCCAAAATGTAGCGATCTTTAATAAAAGCGCTTTGCACATTGCTAATAATTCTCTCCATGACTCCTTTTAGTCTCGACGCCAGCACTTTTCGCAATGATTTTATAGTACATGCCTGTTAGGCTTATCGGCCTATATTCTCCAAGTTGCGATGGATTTTTGGTTTTTGGGATCAGAGTAAGGAATAAGGGATTACATCCCCCACTTATCTTCCCCTTCTCCCAAAACCACCTCAGAGAGTCCATGATTTCCTTCTTAATCATGTCCCAATATCGTTTCACGAACCCAAAGGAAAATCCATCCGACCCGGGGGATTTCTCGTTTCCACACTCCTTTATTGCCTACCACGTTTCCTCTTCCGTGAACGGTTTTTCGAGCCCCTCCGCCTCCTCTCGATTTAATTTTCTGAATTTTGAACTTGAAATCGATGCTCCGCCTCCTTACTTCGAGGAGAACTTATCTTTAAAATAATCGTGCACATACTCCATTATTCTTTGTGGTTCCTCAATCCAATTCGAATCCACCATCATCCCCGAAACTTGGTTTTTCCTTTCACGAAACTTTACCGCTGCATGGAATAGTCTTGTGTTTTCATCTCCACCCACAATCCACCTTGCCTTTGCTTTCTGTTTTAGCATCTCAGCTTGCCTTTTCTCTAATTCCAACCATTTTTTCCTAGCTTCCATCCATTCATTGTGTACCTTTAGCTCATCTGTTCCATCTTCTAGCTCCACTTCTCCTTTCCTTGTCTCTTCTTTAAGTTCCTTTACTTTATTCTCCACTTCCCCGAATTTCTCCTTGCTCCATGCTTTTAAAGCCAACTTCACATTCTTCATTTTATCACGAAGGGTACAATCGGGGTTTGAGGAGGTTACTTGTTCATCGTTGATTACATTTGCACAATCGTCCTCCTCCATCCAGGCGTCAAAAAACTTGAATGGTTTTGGGCCAAAACCGGGTTTGGAATCAGATAGCATAATCGATGTGTGGTCCGACCATTGAAGTTAAAAATTAGAGTAATTTACAAATTTCGTCCCTGTGGTTTGTTAAAATTTTGGATTGGATCCCTCAAATAAAATAATTACAGGGATGGTCATTATGCCTTTATTTTTGTTATGAATCGGCCCCCTCATGTTAACATTCGTTTAAAGTCTCAGTTAACTTAGAAGCATTTACATATTTTTCGCTATATTATAAAAAACCTTTACTATTTAAAGGACCTGTTATGCCCATTTACAAAACTCAATAATAATTAAGAGAAAAAACAAAAAACAAAAACAAAAACCCATAAAGCCATGTCTCTCACCTCCAGCCCTGTTCACCTTCAATTTCTTGAACAAGATTTGACTTCTTAACGAAATAGAACACAGGAGCTCCACAAAACACAAGTATGAATTAAGTTAATCCAGATCTGATGAGAAATCGAACATATTGTTTCTTCTAGTGAATCCTTGGGTTGAAGAAGTCGAAGAAATCATTCGAAAATCGAAGGAGGCTTTCGAAAATCGATGAAAATTGGATTTCCTACTTCTTCACCATCCTCTCCTTTGTGATTTTGGGGTTTTATTAGGATTTTAGATTTTATGGTTTTGGCAATGATTTTTTCATATGGTATGAATTTTGGGATTTTGTTTATATTTGAGGTTGTTGATGAATTTGATTTTTTTGTGTTCTTGATTTAATTAGAATTTTTTTTCTTTGCCTTGAAATATATAGAAAACTAATGAAATGGGGTTGTGGTGTTGATTTTGTTCTTTATAAATATGTTTGGGCTATTGTTTTTGTTCTTTCGATTTTTCTGCATTTAAATCTTTGTTGATGTTTGATGTTGGGTATGCCTTTTTTCTGTTATTTTTGTTCATGGGAATATGGGGAAGAAATGTGATAGATTTGGGTTTAGAAGTGCGAATCTGGGTTTTTTCTTGAGTTTTAGTAATTGACAAAACAAGTCCTTTAAACATTGAAAGTTTTATACTATAGTGAAATATGAAAATGCTTTTAAGTTAACTGAGATTTTAAACGGATGTTAACATAAGGGACCTGATCATAACTAAGATAAAACCATAATGACCATCCTTGTAGTTATTTCACTTGAGGGACCCAATCCAAAATTTCAGCAAACCACAGGGACGAAATTTGTAATTTACTCTAAAAATTAATTAAGATTTAGGTATTTAACATTTTTATTAATAGAGTTAATTACTGTTTTTGTCCCTGTGGTTTGTCAAAAAAATACGAAATTGGTCCCTAAACTTCATTTATTACTGTTTTGGTCCCTGTGGTATGCATTTTGTTACGAAATTGGTCCTTATGAGGGACCAAAACCGTAATAAATTCTTATGCAGAAAGTTACGAAAATGGTCCTTATGAGGGACCAATTTCGTAACAAAGTGCATACCACAGGGACCAAAACAGTAATAAATGAAGTTTAGGGACCAATTCCGTATTTTTTGACAAACCACAGGGACCAAAACAGTAATTAGCTCTAATAATAATAATAATAATAATAATAATAATAATAAGAGTTAATTACTGTTTTGGTCCCTGTGGTTTGTCAAAAAATACAGAATTGGTCCTTATGAGGGACCAAAACCGTAATAAATTCTTATGCCGAAAGTTACAAAAATGGTCCTTATGAGGGACCAATTTCATAACAAAGTGCATACCACAGGGACCAAAACAGTAATAAATGAAGTTTAGGGACCAATTTCGTATTTTTTGACAAACCACAGGGACCAAAACAATAATTAGCTCTAATAATAATAATATGAGTAAACTACACTTTTGGTCCATGTGGTTTGGTGTTTATAACACATTTGGTCCCTACAGTTTAAAAATTACACTTTAGCCCCTACTGTTTGCCATTTGGTCCGGATTTGGTCCCTCTGACAGACGTACGTCCAATGTCAGACGTTAGAGGCAACCATGTGAGTTGCACATGAGGGTAAATCCGTCTTTTTACCTCACAGGGACCAAATCTGAACGTTTACTAAAAGTCTAAAACCCACCCCACCCCACCCCACCCCTACTCTCTTTCTCTCTCCTATCTTCTTCTTCCCCAACTCACTCCCTCCTAAACCCTAAACCCACTTAAACACACTTAATACACACACACACATACACACATACACACACACACACACACACACACACACACACACACACACACACACACACACACACACACACATATATATATATATATATATAAACACAAACACACACACACACACATATATATGTATATATATAAACACACACCCTCCAAACAAACCCACTTAATAAACACACACACAAACCCACTTAATACACACACACACACACACACACATATATATATATATATATATATATATATATATATATATAAACACACAAACACACACACACACACACACATATGTATATATATAAACACACACCCTCCAAACAAACCCACTTAATAAACACACACACAAACCCACTTAATAAACACACACACAAACCCACTTAAACACATTTAATACACACACACACACACAAAACCCATTTGCGTGATGGTGATGATATGGTCATTTTACATATACATATATATGTAAAAAATACACACACACATATCATCACCATCACGTATATATGTATATGTAAAATGACCATAAGTAAAATGACCATATCATCACCATCACGCAAATGGGTTTTGAAGTTTGCACGGGATTTAGTTGATAAAACCACTTCATTTCTTTTTGTATTTGATTTTGGAACACAAAGCAACTTTCAGAATCAACTTTGATCGAGAAAACAATAAGTTATGTGATCTCAAAGTTCTCGCCTGAAAACCGGGTTTCACCGGAATATCAAGTTGTGACCGTGGTTTATACGCAAATCTTTCACAGATCGTTTTGTGATGTTAAATCGTTCATAAAACAGTAACTTTGATTAAATTACAGAAACAAATTAGTGTGATTGGGTTATTGGAAAGATTCGTCGGAGTTCATGTTTCTTTGAGGTAAACGTTTAGATTTGGTCCCTGTGAGGTAAAAAGACGGATTTACCCTCATGTGCAACTCACATGGTTGCCTCTAACGTCTGACATTGGACGGACGTCTGTCAGAGGGACCAAATCTGGACCAAATGGCAAACAGTAGGGGCTAAAGTGTAATTTTTAAACTGTAAGGACCAAATGTGTTATAAACACCAAACCACAGGGACCAAAAGTGTAGTTTACTCTAATAATAATTCTGAAATCTGAAAAAGTAAAAATTCATAGCAATAATATAGGGAAAATGTCCATAAGTCTTTAGCAGAATAATAGTTAGAGTAAGTTATATGTTTGGTTCTTATGGTTAGATAATTTTAACTGTCTTTGTCTCTTTTCGAAAATTAAATGAAACGTTTTTGTGGTTGCATTTTTCTTAATAAGTTACATTATTGTGGTTGTATTTTTTGAACGAGTTGGATCTATATAGTTGCAATTTTTTGCAAGTTTGGTCTCTTATGTAAATCAACAAATTAGGTCCTTAGGGTTGCATTAAAAATTCAACTCGCTGTAAAAACGCTACCATATTGACATAATCCATTGAACTTTTAAAAAAGAGATAAAAGGAACATTAAAAACATATAACTACATAAATAGAACATATAATTTACACTAAAAGTTATGTTGTAGTGCATATTTTGGTATATTATTGCCAACCGAATTTTGTTTAGAGATTATTAATAATTTACAACTTTATAATAATAATAAGCGTTTAACTTTTGTACTTGAAGATTTAAAAAATCCATCTTTGGTTTATATGAAATATAGATAGATTTAATTTAACTATAAACTTAGTGCTAAAACTATATATTAATTTTTCCTACAACAAATATATTTCTGTATTTTTATTTTAAATGTTACGTATTTAAACGTAGAAAAAACAAACTCTTTATTTAGGACAAGGTACATATTAGTATGATTATTTTCTACATGAAATTATGACACAAGAAATAAGAATAAAAAAAGTTAAGAGTGAATTGCATAAATGGTCCCTCGTGAATAGCTGTTTTTCACGTGTCGTCCCTCCAAATCTGAAAGTACATTGATGTTCCAAAAAATGAGTTTCGCAGCCCAAAATGGTCCCTCTCACTCACGCCGTTTAAAGAGGCGTCGTTAACTCTATCACATGCCCCTCACATGAGGGGCAATTTCGTCATTTTATCCATCTTCTTCTCCCACCTCCTTCCTCATCAAGAACACCATCAACCGCCACCGCTAGCCACTATCATACCATCGCCACACACCGCCACAAAACCCAGAAAACAAAACCAAAACCTGAAGACATGAAGATAAGAAAACAAGAACAGTTTTAAGAAAATGTATATTTGCAACCCAGAAACAAGATCCAGAAACCATTCCATCTCACAACCCCAAAATCAAAAACAAAAACATTCGCCTTCGACATCAAGAACAAGTTCTGGAAACAAAATCAAAAATAACTGTAACACCTCGAATTTCCATTATATTATATTTAATATGAATGAGGTCTATTTGTAATTTGTTTAAGATTTGGGTTACTTTGCAAATATATAACTCAAAGGGGTGAAATTCCAAATGACCAAAGTCTAAGTTGATATTTGAAATTTGAAACTTGAAGATTTGTTTGGTCATTAGTTGAAAGTGGATTTGATATTTATAAGGGAAGTCGGTCCAGCGTGAGATAATATCTCAATTTTGTGTCTTGAAGAAGCTTTCCACACCAGGAAGAAAGAAGAAAGGAGAGTTTTGGGAAATTGGTTTTGCTAGGTGAGTATAGTTATTCCATGTATCTAAATCTGAATCACTTGAATCATTGTTGGTAGTTGATTTTGGATATTGATTGGATTGATTCAGTAGGAAGAAGGAATCTGATTGTTGGAAATCAAATTTATGCTGGGTCAAGAAGTTCAAGGTGAGTTCATCCTTAAATTCTGTCTTAATAAAATTGATGTGTTGAACTGAATGGGTTTTGTTAAAGTAATGGTATCTGTATGAATGAATACAAAGTGAATTTTTAGAGTATTGAATGAGATATAAAGGAACTTGGTAAAATAAGTGAAGTCCGGAAGATGAATGGTACCGGATTTGGTACCGGATTCCGGATGGTACCGGATTTCGGGTTGGTTCCAGATTGATACCGGATCCGGGGATGTTCCGGATTGTGATACCGGATTCTACCGGATTCCGGAGGGTTGTCCGAAAGGTACCGGATCGGGATTGTACCGGGTTTCGGATAGTGTCCGGATGATTTTTAGCGGATTCCGAATGGATCCGGAATTTAGGTTCCGGAATTGGGGGATAGCGGAACCCCCGTGCTAAGTCGCCGAAGGGGGACAATTGAGGATAAGGATACGATAGGTTATCTGGTATTCTTAGAGTTGAAATATGATACGAGGTGTGGCGTGATATGTTGATATGCATATACGCTAGTAAGTGTAATGGATCCATAGGCACTGGTAGTAATTGTAACGTGGAATAGGCATAAAGTAACTTGTAATTCCCGTTGACCTGAAATGAGGAATATGCATAAAGTAACTTGTAATTCCTATTTCGTAAGGTGATGAGAAATAAGGAATAGGCATAAAGTAAATTGTAATTCCTGATTTCTATGGGAAGGTAAGAGATATGCATAAAGTAAATTGTAATCTCCACTTTCACTTCAAGAAATATGCATAAAGTAAATTGTAATTTCTTGGACATGAGCGATGATCATCGGTAATGATTCGTAGTAGGCACTCGAATGTGATGATATGACTTTCTGAATGTTAGTCATACTCATGGAATCGGGTATGTTCCCGTCATGGTAAGATGTGTAGACGTACGGTGAGAATGATGGCAAACCAGGTTTGTTTATACGCTTTGATTACTTGAGTTTCCAAAGCTGCTAAAGTTTTAATTTGAAAATGGATGTTCTCACTAGGCGTAAGCCTAATCGTTTCAAATTAACTTTTCTTACCAGGTACGAGCTCGGGGAAGTAACGGGAAGAGGGACGAGTGTTTTTGGTATTCAACTTTTGGTGCTAAGTGGAGAAGTTAGCTTATGCAAGGATGCTTTTGATGAATGGCCTAGACAACCAATTTAATCTAATTATAGTTGTCAGGATTAGATTAATAGGTTGTTTTGATAATTCGAAAATGTGTATATGAACCCTCATAGTTAATTCTCCGCTTATGTATAAAAGTTTGGATGAAATTTATGATTAACTCTGATGAATTTTAAGGTTTAAATTGACCCTGATTTTAGGGTATTACAATAACCCAAATACAAGATCTGGAAACCATTCGTCTTCGACATCAAGAACAAGAACATTCGTCTTCGAAATCCTCTTCATAAACCCAAATTAAATCGTGTTCGAAATTGTCTTAAACAAACCTGCAAACGGTGCCATCGATCTTCTTCCAAACACAGACCCTTTCGACTTCTCGAATCTGCCGGAGAAATGGTGCCACCGGTGGTGGTAGGATGGTTTCAAGATCTGGAGGTTTGGGGATTCAAATAGGCGTTTGGGGAAGGCAACCGATCTAAAGTGATGAACACGAAGATGCTTCTGGTGAAGTTCCTGGTTTTCGACTTCGAGATGGTATTTATCAATGGAGACGGTATTTCATCAATGGTGATAGTATTCATCGAACACCGAAGAAATTTGAGATGATATTCACGAGTCGATGAGCTTTGGTTTTGAGATAGGAAAAAGTGAATTACACATTGATATGATGTAGGTATGGATAAGAAGATGTTCCATGGGGTGAAAGGTTCAATGTGGGTTTTTTTATTTTTTTTCATTTATTTTTATAATAAAAAATTCATATAAATATTTTTTTCTAAAATAAAATAAAAATTAGGTGAGAAGACCAAAATGCCCCTCACGTGAGGGGCACATGGCTGCTCTAACGGTACTAATTTGGACGACGTCAGTGAGAGGGACCATTTTGGGCTACGAAACTCATTTTTTGGACCATCAATGTACTTTCAGATTTGGAGGAACGAAACGTGAAAACAGGTATTCACGAGGGACCATTTATGCAATTCACTCAAAAAGTTATTTAAATGTATGGATCAATCATCCAATCACCATGTCTATTTGGATAAATATATATATATATATATATGGAATTTGTGCTTATGAGATTCCTTATGTAAAAAATATGTTTGACAATTGATTTATTAGAAACTATGCTCCAAAATTGTCTTATTCTCGAAATACCTCTCCATTGTTGGTATAGGCTGAACTTTAGTCTTTCCTTGTCCATACGAATATCTCTTCCTCTTTCCATCTTCTTTTTCATCTCTTTGACAGAGAAAGGAAAATCACGTGCAAACTCAAAAACTCAAATCCAAATAAGATGAAAATTCAAACCAAGAACTAATGATCATTATTTTATTTTAAGAAGCAAAAAAAGTGTTGGGTCATCAAGATTTGAAGATGACCTCATGATCTCCTTTTATACTTTGAAAAACATTTTATACTTAGAGAAATTTTGGATGCATGGTTCTTTAGATGACTTGTACAAAATATCAAATGTTCGGTGAAGTCGAAGATCAACCGAAACCAAGCTTGAAGACTCTCTACTTGTGGAAAATAGAAGACTCTCGGCAACATTCAAACAAGTCATCACCACCGAAATTCCTTGACATTTCGGTGGCCTTCTCGCCACCGAATTTGTCCATGCACTTCGGTGGAAGAAGGCCACCGAAATTGTCCTATAAATTCGGTGGAGAGAAGGCCACCGAAATGTCAAGGAATTTCGGTGGTGATGACTTGTTTGAATGTTGCCGAGAGTCTTCTATTTTCCACAAGTAGAGAGTCTTCAAGCTTGTTTCGGTTGATCTTCGACTTCACCGAACATTTGATATTTTGTACAAGTCATCTAAAGAACCATGCATCCAAAATTTCTCTAAGTATAAAATATTTTTCAAAGTATAAAAGGAGATCATGAGGTCATCTTCAAATCTTGATGACCCAACAATCTCCCCCTATTTGATGATGACATCCATACTTAGAAAAACATGAGTAAGACAGTGAATAATGCATGTTGACCCTTCTTTACTCTTTTGGGTTCTTTTTCACACAGTCCATTTTTTTTTGTGTGTGTGTGTATGTATATATGATATTTACATATAAGATAAAATAAAAAGGTATAGATGTACAAATGAATGAAAAAATGGAAAGAAGTATAAACAATATGAACAAAGCAGATGTTACGTGTATCATTGGAGAGGAGAGTTGAAACTTATGTCTGACTTGAGGATTCTTCATTTTGATCAGCAGCCTGTTGATTTGTTGGAGAACTTTATCTTTCAGGCACTTTTGCTTTTCTTCAGATGTTTCAAATCTTCAAGCCATTCACTTGCTCCAAAAGATTTCAGCCAAATGAGTCTGTGGATTCTGGAAAGAGACAAACCCATTATGGTGAGAATCTTTGAGGGAGGTTTGAGATTAAGTGAATAAGCCTCAGGAAGCTTCTGCCAATCTGTAGCATTTTCTATCTTTTTCTTGGCATCTTTGGCATAATTATCATGTGTCTTTGATTTGCTCCCCCTCAGTTGGATCAGCCGGTCTTTGTGTTTCTCCCCCTCAGCAAAATCCGTCTGGACTGATATGCTCCCCCTTGACCGGTCCGCCCGATTTCCTCATGCCAAGTTCATTCGGTGGCCCCATCCACCACCGATGACTCTTTCGGTGCTCCTCTCACCACCGAAATATACTTGTAATTTCGGTGGTCCTCTCACCACCGAAACATGCTTGCAATTTCGGTGGACTAGTCTTCTTTCCACCGAAGATTTCTCAATCTCGGTGGAAACCACTTCGGTGCTAAAAGCTCAAGACAGAAGATCATTTATTATGGGACAATATCCTCCAGCAGAGAAAAGTGACAGTTTGTCTCTTTATCCACTTTCAGTTAAGGTCCCTTTTATCTGCTCAAGCTACTCTGTCTGCACCTAGTGAAAAGTGACAAGGACTTTACAGTTCTCCTGAAGTCAACATTATCAGCATATGTGAAGATGACAAGTGTCCCAAGCATTTAATGCTTGGGCACTCCTTGGCACTATAAAAGGAGAAGACATCCCCTTGCAAAAGACAGGCTTTAAGAATTCTCTCAGTGCAAGAAATCTTCCTTTAAGCCTTAAAACTTTATAGCTTTGTTCTAAGTGTTCTTAGTTATTTTGTTAGTATACTTTGTGTAAGATTGTTAGAATAGTTTATCTGTTCTTTTCCGCAACAGTCTTAAGTTTTCTATGTGTAATTCTTGTTGAAAGATTTTCAATATAAAGAATTAAAATTGTGAAAATTTTGAGTATTGTATTCAACCCCCCCTTCTACAATACTTGGTTAGCCATCTGGGACTAACAAGTGGTATCAGAGCAGAAAGTTTAATTCCATAAACTTGATCTGCGATGGCTGCCTCCTCTTCCTCTACTGTTGAAAACTCTTTTCAAAATAACTTTTCTGAAAATGGCTCCATTTCAAAACCTCCTAAGTTTAATGCTAACAACTTCTCTCTGTGGAAAAGTCGCATGATGCTATTCATGGAAGGAGTGGATACTAGATATCCAACCATTCTCCAAGAGGGACCCTTAATCCCCAGAGTTTGGGCTCGCTATGAAACGCAGAGGCCTGGTAAAGAAACCATGGAAAAAGATAATTCTGATGATTCGTCTGATGAAGAAAAATCTGCTGCTACTGGTCGTTACATTCTTAAAAATCCTAAGAAATACTCTGATGAGGAAAAACGGCTTGTGTCTCTTGATTCTAAAGTTAGAACTATCATTGCTCTCTCTCTTCCTGATGAAGTGTACCACTCTCTGGTAAATCTCTCTACTGCCAAAGAGATGTGGTCCACTCTGTGTGTCTTGTACGAAGGTACAAATGAAGTTAAAAAGAGCAGAAAGATTGCTCTTGTTAGAAATTATGAACTCTTTGCTTTTGAAAAAGGAGAATCTCTTCCTAGCTTCTATAATCGCTTCAACTCTCTTTTAAATGATCTTAAGTTGTTGGGCAGAGTCTATGATAATGAGGAAGTCTTGTGCAAGTTCATGGATTGTCTTCCAGATTTTTGGGAAAATATATGTACTTGCATCAAAACTACCAAGGACCTTGAGTTCATGCCCTTAACTGTTCTTTATGGAACTCTTTTCAACTATGAGCAGACGAAACTGCATAGGTTTTCAAAGAACTCTTCTCTTGCTCTCCTAAGTGACTCTTCCAAAAAGACTAAGTGTTTACCAAAAATCACCTACCCATCTGACTCTGATCATGATAGTCAAGAAGATCCCAATGATCATTCGGAGGCATATCTTAGTGATGCTGAGGATGAATGTGAGGAAACTTCAATTGGTAAATTATCTGATGAAATGGCCATGTTGGATGGGTACTCTAAATCCAAATCCTACCACCCTTCTAGAAAATCTAAGCCTCTCTCCAAACACTCTTCTTTGGACAAATATAATGAGGAATGTTTTAACTGTGGTAAAAAGGGTCATTTTGCTTCTGAGTGTAAAAGTAAACATTTTGAAAGACCCAGAACTGCTTCCTCAGGCCGATTCTCCTCAAAATCGGGAAGATCCAAATATGATTCCCAAAAGTTCAACCAATCTTTCTCTTCTGCAGATTCTGACAGGGCCGAAAGATACAAGGAGAAATACAAGAGAGAAAAGGAAAGAAATGAAAGACTTGTTAGGAGAGGAAAGGGTCTGCCTGCTAAATCTTATGATTTGGCAGATGAACCCACATCTGAAAGCGAATGACTCCTCAACTGCTCTTGTATCAGCTAAGTGATTCTCCTCCTCTCCACAGGTTCACCCATTTCTATCTCTCTCTGATGCTGAAAAGATTGAAGCATTTAATTCTGTATCTATTGTCTTTAGATGATGCATCCTTCTCTTCTAACTCATGCAAAATATTTTCTAACTCTGAAAAATGAAAGCTTTTGGGTGTTGATTCCTTCTGAAAAATAAATTCCTTAATTTTTTGTTAAAAATACCTGTGTGACATCTCCTACCGATTTTCCTTCTGTGTGTCTCAAATTGTCTATTTCAAAAGAAAAGATTTTTGTCCTCCCAAATCTTGATAAAGAAATTTTAGGAGCTGCACCCCAATTCTTTGTTACCTCATCAAATTCCTTGAGCAAAAGTAAGGAAAAATGTCAAGTTTCTAAAAGGATCTTTCCTCATAGAAAATTCTATATCTGTGGTGCTACTTTTCATTTTGCCAAAGACTGCCAGAAAGAAAGAACTGATCTAAAGTGACCCCAACCCCTTTCTTCTAACCCAAAAGGACCCACCTTCAAAATGGGTACCTGGAAATCAAATTCTTTGTGATTGCAGATTTTGAGCTGGGCAGATGGATCTATGTGAACAAGTGAGAAAGTTGACAAAACCTTAGAATTCTTTACTCTCATGACATCACCATCTCCAATCTCTTAAAATTCCATTTCTTTTCTAAACCTCACCACCGAAATTTTCCTTAACCACCGAACCAAAAATTCGTCATCTTCCACCAAATATTCTTTTTCACCACCTTTTCTCTCTCCTCCTTCAATCACTTCAAGACAATAACAATCCATCTTTTTGTGATGACACCCATCTCCACCGAAATCCCAAACCATGCAATCACCACCTCCTCTTTTCTATATTTTTCTTCCACAATTTCTCTATCTTGCTGCCGACACAAACCAAAACCATATCCCACCATACTTTACTTCCCATCATATGTTTTGCCTCCTCGATCGGTGGTACCCCTCAAATTCGGTGGAACCCTTCAAATTCGGTGGAACCATTCACAGATCCACCACCGAATCTCCACCGATCTCTAAGCTCGGTGGTACCCCTCTAATTCGGTGAAACCCTTCTAAATTCGGTACAATCCTTCAAACTCCTCGGTGGAATCTTCACGCTTGATCCACCACCGATACTTCAAATCCTCGGTGACATCCTCACACCGATCCACCACCGAGTCTACACCGACCCACACCGATTCTACACCGAATCTCCACCGATCCACCACTGAATCTCCACCGATCTCTCCTCCTCAATAAGAATCTTTTTGACTCATGCTACCTACAGAAATTTCAGTCTTTCAAAAGAATGTCAAAAGTGCCTTCCTCAATGGGGAACTTGCAGAGGAAGCCTATGTGAAACAACCTCCTGGCTTTGAAGACCCGGATCATCCAGACTATGTGTACAGACTTGACAAAGCTCTCTATGGTCTCAAGCAAGCTCCACGTGCTTGGTATGACACTCTTGCCAACACTCTTCTCAAGCATGGATATTCCAGAGGAAGCTGCCAACTTCTTGGTGGCAAATTGGTAAGTTGGTCCAGCAAGAAACAAAACTCTGTGTCAACCTCTACTGCTGAGGCTGAATATGTAGCTGCTGGCGGCTGTTGTGCTCAGATCCTATGGATGAGAAACCAACTCAGGGACTACAATCAATTCTTTTCTAAAATCCCAATTCTGTGTGATAATTCCAGTACAATAGCTATTGCAAACAATCCAGTTCTTCATTCCAGATCAAAGCACATAGATATCAGATATCATTATCAGATATCATTTCATCAGGGACCACATCTCCAAAGGTGACATTGAGCTACACTTCATTCCTACAGATCTTCAGCTTGCCGACTTGTTCACCAAACCTCTAGATGAAACCAGTTTTAATTTCCTCATAAATGAACTTGGCATGTGTAATCTTCAATAACTATGTGTCCTAAGTTTCCACCGAATTCTCATCGGTGGACACTATTCTTCTCTCACAAATCTCCTCTCCTATCTAGAAACATAGGAAAGAACCCCTCCAAATGATGTCATCCCATGCATGGTAGACACCTTTTTCTTTTAATGATGTCATCACCATGATCTCATCTCACCAAAGTTGTAGACCTCTACCATTTCCTCTACCGATTCTCTCCCCACCAATTTTATCTAGCTTCTCATATACTCTTCCTCTCACCTAACCCAACTTCCTATGTGTCATCTCCTCATCCCATCCCTTTTTCCATCTTTTTCACTCTTGGTCTGCAACCCATCTCTCCTTTCATAAAATCCACCCACCACAAACTCTTCTGCAGATGTCACCCCAAATCCTCAAACTCAATCTTTTTGGGTCATCAAAATTGGAAGATAAAATTCCAATCTTTTCTTCACTTTGAAGATTTTCTCCATAATGCCTTAGAAGACTTTCTCCACACTCTGCTGAAGCTGTCTTAGAAGCTTTCCGTCAACCTCTTCAAGAAATTACACCGAATTTTTGTCTAACTCTTGCAAATTTTCGATGGGAATAAAAAAAAAAAAAAATTCTTCTGATTTTTCACCGTAAATCCTACCGAAAATTGCCAATTTTCGGTGGAATCTCCTTAATTTTCGGTGGGAATGCAAAAAAAAAAAAATATTCTACCGATTTTCCACCGAAAATAGGCAATTTTCGGTGGATACTCCTTCATTTTCGGTGGAAAAGCAAAAAAAAAAAAAAATCGTCTTGGTTCTGGCCGATCTTTTCATTTTCTCTTGGTGTTTTTCCTAAGTCGGCCGCTGAGGGGGAGAATTCATCTGAGGGGGAGCAACATAAACCCTCAGTACTCATATACAGCGACCAACTTGAAAAAAAAAATGAGGAAATCGGGCGGACCGGTCAAGGGGGAGCATATCAGTCCAGACGGATTTTGCTGAGGGGGAGAAACACAAAGACCGGCTGATCCAACTGAGGGGGAGCAAATCAAAGACACATGATAATGATGCCAAAGATGCCAAGAAAAAGATAGAAAATGCTACAAATTGGCAGAAGCTTCCTGAGGCTTATTCACTTAATCTCAAACCTCCCTCAAAGATTCTCACCATAATGGGTTTGTCTCTTTCCAGAAACCACAGACTCATTTGGCTGAAATCTTTTGGAGCAAGTGAATGGCTTGAAGATTTGAAACATCTGAAGAAAAGCAAAAGTGCCTGAAAGATAAAGTTCTCCAACAAATCAACAGGCTGCTGATCAAAATGAAGAATCCTCAAGTCAGACATAAGTTTCAACTCTCCTCTCCAATGATACAAGTAACATCTGCTTTGTTCATATTGTTTATACTTCTTTCCATTTTTTCATTCATTTGTACAGCTATACCTTTTTATTTTATCTTATATGTAAATATCATATATACATACACACACACAAAAAAAAAATGGACTGTGTGAAAAAGAACCCAAAAGAGTAAAGAAGGGTCAACATGCATTATTCACTGTCTTACTCATGTTTTTCTAAGTATGGATGTCATCATCAAATAGGGGGAGATTGTTGGGTCATCAAGATTTGAAGATGACCTCATGATCTCCTTTTATACTTTGAAAAACATTTTATACTTAGAGAAATATTGGATGCATGGTTCTTTAGATGACTTGTACAAAATATCAAATGTTCGGTGAAGTCGAAGATCAACCGAAACCAAGCTTGAAGACTCTCTACTTGTGGAAAATAGAAGACTCTCGGCAACATTCAAACAAGTCATCACCACCGAAATTCCTTGACATTTCGGTGGCCTTCTCTCCACCGAATTTATAGGACAATTTCGGTGGCCTTCTTCCACCGAAGTGCATGGACAAATTCGGTGGCCCCATCTACCACCGATGACTCTTTCGGTGCTCCTCTCACCACCGAAATATACTTGTAATTTCGGTGGTCCTCTCACCACCGAAACATGCTTGCAATTTCGGTGGACTAGTCTTCTTTCCACCGAAGATTTCTCAATCTCGGTGGAAACCACTTCGGTGCTAAAAGCTCAAGACAGAAGATCATTTATTATGGGACAATATCCTCCAGCAGAGAAAAGTGACAGTTTGTCTCTTTATCCACTTTCAGTTAAGGTCCCTTTTATCTGCTCAAGCTACTCTGTCTGCACCTAGTGAAAAGTGACAAGGACTTTACAGTTCTCCTGAAGTCAACATTATCAGCATATGTGAAGATGACAAGTGTCCCAAGCATTTAATGCTTGGGCACTCCTTGGCACTATAAAAGGAGAAGACATCCCCTTGCAAAAGACAGGCTTTAAGAATTCTCTCAGTGCAAGAAATCTTCCTTTAAGCCTTAAAACTTTATAGCTTTGTTCTAAGTGTTCTTAGTTATTTTGTTAGTATACTTTGTGTAAGATTGTTAGAATAGTTTATCTGTTCTTTTCCGCAACAGTCTTAAGTTTTCTATGTGTAATTCTTGTTGAAAGATTTTCAATATAAAGAATTAAAATTGTGAAAATTTTGAGTATTGTATTCAACCCCCCCCCCCCTTCTACAATACTTGGTTAGCCATATGGGACTAACAAAAAGAAAACTTGCAAATACTTGTCATCATTTCTACATTTTTTTATTTGGTCATTCAAACATATTTGTTGATCTTCAGTATTATGTATCATCATTTGGAAAAAAGTTAGGCCCACCTCTGATAAAGTGTACTAAATGTTGACTAGTACTATATAACAACTCATATTACAGGGATAAAAAAGTAGATTTATGGACTACTTATAAGTTTAAAGTATGGCTACCAATAACTTTCGTTATGGTTTTAAAGTTGATTTGAAGATTATTTGGTCAATATATTGTCTTGGGTTATGGTTTATATTATGTCGTGTGTATTTTCAAGATGACCATGGGTTGTTAGCTTCTATATTTTAAGATGTTTGGAAAAATCAGACCGTTACAAGTGGTATTAAAGCATTCCTTGTACCATAAGGATTGTGGGGTAAATATCGTCAAGCATGATAAGTCCTAAGGTGATGTTTGTAAAATCTTAAGAGTCCCACATCACTAAAGAACAAGGATAATACATGAAAAATATTTAAAAAAAAATACGCCTTTAGACTTTAAAGTTGTTGGCTACCGATAAATTCCGTAATGGTTTTAATGTAGATTTGAAGGTTATTTGGTCAATCTGTTGCTTTAGGATGCGCTTGGTACATGGGACAGGACAAGACGGGACAGAACAAAACTCATTGTCCCATGTTTGGCGTGGCATGGGGTAGGACAAAAATTCACTGTTCCACGTTTGGCGGGACATGGGACAGGGACAAGGACTGGACAGGGTGGGACAGGATGGGACAACAAAAGGCATTTTCTTGTTCCACCAAAATAGGTGGAACAACATGGGACAAAAGTGAGACAGAAACAAAAAATTCACTAACCTACCCTCGTTTGAAATGTAAACCTAATATGATATTAGTCTTAAGGGTCACCACCACCTATCACCGCCGCCACCACCATCGGCAGCCACCAATAGCCACCACCAACCACCCTCGACCACCACTACCCATTCCTCCATTATAACAACCTTCTCCACCATCTCCACAACCATTCGTCCATCACCACCACCACTACCATCGGTTGACCACCTACACTGACACCGATCACCACCACCCATGGCCTCCACCACCAACCATGATCGACCACTTCCACCTCTTCCTCCACTACAACAAACTTCTCCACCACGCCTATCGCCACCTCCGTCGATCACCGCCAGCCGTTGTGCCACCAGTACCAACGATCATCGCCAACCACCGTCAGCCACCTCCACCTCTTCCTCCACTACTACAACCTCCTTTACCATAGTCTACCGCATCCACCACTACCATCATTGACCACCTCCACCGATTACCACCACCCATTGCCGCCACCACTGACTATCACCGCCAACCACCGTAGGCCACCTCCACCACTACCACCGTCGACCACCTTTACCTCCATCTGTTACCACCACCGTGCACCATCACCTATACCTCAACCATATCGACGACAATTACCTTTTGCACCACCACTATCCACCATCTTCACTTCCTTCACAACCATCATATCGTTCACCAACCACCATCGCTTTTATCTTTACCTGTCGCTGCAACCATGCCTCTGCCAATTCAAAAAAATCTTCTAAATTGAATCAAATATAATATTTTATTAGTATAAATCTAATTTTTTTCGAAGCACCATCAATTATTTCAGACTATTCATTCAAATTTCGTACTATCATTTATGTATGTATATAAGTGTACGAAAATTGTGTAAAAGACTAAAAATGCTTTTAAATTAAATTATTGAAATATATACTTTATTTGTGTCCTTTATTAACTATTATATGATATACAAAATCATCAAACAAGCTTTGAGAAAATTGTCTAGTCCTGTCCTATCTAGTCCTGGTCGTACCAAACACAAGACAGACAGTTGTTTTGTCAAGTCCTGTCCAGTCCTGTCCTGTCCTGCCCACTTGTCCTATCCTGTCATCTTGTCCAGTCCTATCCAGTTCTGTCATATCCAGCCCCATCCAATTCTGTCTGCATATCAAACACTAATTTAAACTATACAACGTTACACGTTAAATACATGGCTTCCTATAAAGGGTAGGGTACTCTTCCCATGCATAGTACACGAGCTTACGAATTTTCTACGTGCATGAATTCTCAAAACAAACCGACTTCCTACACTAGGAAGAAGAAAACCTTGTTTTTCATTTTTTCAAGAGTGTACTAAGTAGGTTTCTTAAATGAATGATATAAGACTCTTTTTATCCATTCAAATAGACTATTTAGGTTAGATTAACATTTACTTATTCCACAAACGATAAGAGTATTTGATGTATGTAATTGAGAACTACAATTTGAAAGAGATAATAGACAACCCCAAAAGAGATAATTACAAATCGATTAGAACCTACACAATGTTTTAATGAATTTCGATACCCATGTTATCTTAGAGCATCCATACCCATCTTGTACAAGACCTTGCAAGATGACATGACATGTCATGTGGATTGCAAGGTCTTGCAAGTTTAGCAAGACCTTTCAATTTTAGAAACAACTTTCACAATAAAATATATATAAAACAAATACATATTTGTTTAATTTAATTTATTTATTAGTTTGTTTAAACATTAATTACTAATATGTTTATTAAGTTTAATTAATTTATTAATTTATTTGAACATTATTTTATATTATTTTTATTAAAATTTCTACCTACAATTTATTTTAAATAAATGATATTTTTTATGCGATGTTTATTATTTAAACTACTAAAATGAAAATACATTAATATAAAAAAATTACGAAAATACAAATACTAACAGATGATTGTTGAAGATGAACGTGATTCATATATTCGTCATTTCGATTATATGGATGATGATCTTAGTTTTAGTTTCCTTGAGTATGAGAACTATCTTCGACGTCATACAAGAGTCCGTAATAAGTCAACAAATCATCATTTGCAAACCTATTTAGTGGAGGAGATTTTGAGTCGATTTGGAGAAGAAGAAAATAATTAGTAATGTAATGTTTATTGTGTATTTTGTGTAATATTTGTATTTTTAATAAACGTTGCATTCTTTTACTATATCCATGTATTTTATTTGTTAATTAAATTATATTTACATAAAATATAGTAAAAGAAAACAAAAGTAAACTTTAGTTATCCATATTTTATAATTAATTTATTATTTATATTATAATTATAATAAGTTTGATCTTACATGGATTGGATAGGAAAATGTTATTGCAAAAGATAATGTGACATTTTAGAAATGAGTTTGGTGTTAGGTGGGGAATGGGGATGGTCTTACTTTTTTCTTTGTTGTTTTGGTTTCATTTTCATTTTTCATTTTTATTTTCCATTTTCATTTAGTTCGTCTATCACAAAAGGGAAAGAGATGTATTTTTGTAGCAAAAACATAAATATTTTTTAATAATTAAACATTAAAACATATTTTTGATATGTGTCATTTCTTTGAGCATACAGACTCAATGTAGTAATAGATAACATTAAAAATATTTATTAAAGAGTAAGTAATAGTATATAAAAAAAGTAAATTTCTTATTATTACAATACGATAATAGTCAGTATATAGTATTCGATCAATAATCAATAAATTTAATTTAAAATATAAATCTTTATTTACCTGATATTTATTTTTATTTTTATTTTTATGAATTCATTGTAAAATATAATATAACCATATAAAAACATACAACTTGATTATTTATGAAAACTTTCATGCCTACATTTATTAGTTTGTTGTATAAATTTTTTTGTTAGAGTGCTTATATATACACACACACATTAATACAAAATTTGTATGGCTACAATTAGCTGATATTAAAAAATAGGCCTACAATTGATAAAAAATTAAATTTGAGCAATTTTAAAAATTATAATTTTGAGATTCATTGTTTTGGGGTAGAAACCAAGATGGGCTTTTTTTTATATAAATTATTATTAAATACAAATAATATTCTGTTTTCTAACATTTCAATTGTTTTCATACACCTTTCTTTCTTTGTTTGTATTTGAATATCTATATATTATTTTATATCATATTAAATATATGTTTATTTCTAAAAAATAATAATATTATCTGTTTTTTAAAAAGAGGTATGGTTGTCTTCATGCCTTGGCAACCTAATTTCACTTTTCTTTTCACCGGACTTCAATCCATTTATTAACCAAAATACATAAAATTTTCCACTTTAATAGTTGATAATTAAAGCCCAACATTAAATAATTTCTTTTTTCCTCTTTTAATATATTTTTTGTTTTTTTATTTATTATTCAGACAATCTTGAGGAAACTAAGCAACCCAAAATAGCTTTAACATCTAAAACACCCTCAATTTTCCATACATCTGAGAAAAGAAATTCAATCTTTATCTTCTCTTACTCTGTCTCATTATTCCTCTAAATTCAAAACTATTATTTTTTTACAAAAAAAAATATTATTGATCATCTTCCTCATGCAGACCACCCTCTCATCTACATATTTTTTCTGCAAATTTTCATATATTTTTATTTCTTTGATCTTGTTTCAGTGAAAAAGTTTCCAAGATTTTTGTTTGTTCTAAAAAGATTCAAAATTTGGAGTCTTTTCTGTTTAAAAACTTCTGGGTTTTGGGTTTTAAGTTAAAAAAAACTGTAAAATATCATTAAACATTTTGTGTTTTTCTTCTTCTTTAAAGATTATAAACACTCAATGTGTTCTTGCTGAAAAGTCTTGTTTATTATTTTTATAATTTCTTGTAATTTTTTGTGTTTGATGATTGAGGGAAAAGAGGGGATGAATAATAGTGGGGTTACAGTGGTTGGATCAGATGCACCCTCTGATTACCATATTGCTCCGAGAACTGAAGCCCCCACCGGATCAGTGCCTCAATCTATCACAAGCCAAATGGCCGCCGCTTCTCCGCCGTACGCGGCGGCTCCACCACCGGCCGGTGTAACACCCTTGACAGAAAAGAAAAAAAGAGGCAGACCCAGAAAGTATGCTCCAGATGGGTCTGTCAAAAAAGCTTTATCTCCAAAACCCATCTCATCTGCTGCACCGCCGGTGATCGACTTCTCCACCGGAAAAAGAGGCAAAATCCGGCCACACTCCGCCGGAAAACCACAACACCAACGACAACCACAACCACAACCACAACCACAACCACAACCACAACCACCCAAAGAGATGGAAGCTTTAGGTAGCAACAACTAACAATCCTCTACTCAATAAAGATTTTCTTTATGTTGTTAAAGTTTGTGTCTTTATATGTTAATGTGAACTGGGTATTATTTGATCTGTTGAAATAATTTCAAGATTTTGATTGAAGTGGGACCTAATTGAATAGAACCCTCTTCCAACATAGATCTTGATGTTAATATTATAGTTCTAGAAGGAAGGAGCTCTGCTTTTTATGTGTGGAAGTTGGTGAGTGAATTAGGAGAATCTTGAAACAGATGATTCTAATTTTGTTGCTTACCTTTTGGGATATAGACATACAAATGACAAGAATGAACAGAGAAGAAGATAAAAGCTGAGGATTTAATGAATCTTTTTTCCTTAAAACCTAGGTTTGGATTGACTAAGGTTTCAAGAACTAAATGACTTGTATTGTAGTGTCACTCTCTCTATATTTAGCTACACTTGTAAAGATCAAGACTTTGCTTTTATTATGGTGTGGGGTTTGGTTGTTGGCTCAAAGTGCTTATCTGTTCAACAGTGGGGTTTTCTTCCACATTTTATCTTTCAAGACTCGGGTTTTTGCCCGTTTTGTCTTTCAACATTGTTTGATGTTGAAAGCGTGATGATTTGAAGCATACTCTGTATTCGGTGTTAACTATGTTCATAAGTGGATTTTATTTGTTTTGAGTTTAAGAATCTTGTAGGATTACATCTGTATTCGAGTGTATAAATACTTGAATTCGTATTAGGGTTAAGAACATCGATTTTCATGTGTATTGGTATCTCGGGTTCTTTGGTTTTAGTCTTAATATGTGAAAACATTACTTAAAGTTATTCGGTTTCCCTTAATTAATTTTTTGTTAATTTAAATCGTTGATTGTTTTTTGCTCAGGTGATTGGGTCTCATGCTCGGTTGGCGCTAACTTTATGCCTCATATCATTAACGTTAACACCGGAGAGGTAAACTTCATTATTTCAACTGTTGAGCATGCTACAAGTGTAAAAAAGCGGAATTTACTCTCTTTATTTACAATTAACTGTTATTTTCGTTTATTTGTTCGCAAATTTAATTTTGAGTTGCATTAGGACGTAACAATGAAGGTTATATCGTTCTCCCAACAAGGACCCCGTGCAATATGCATTTTGTCGGCAAATGGTGTCATTTCCAGTGTTACCCTTCGGCAACCCGACTCTTCTGGTGGTACATTGACTTACGAGGTGCTGTAAATTTTATGCGATATCAGAAAAAAAAAGATTTATAAAATATATAACGAAGAATAATCTGTTGTTTGATCTCGTTTATTATCAAATTTTCCCAAAAGTCTGAGACCTTTTTTGTTCTTTTTCTTTAGGGGCGTTTTGAGATACTTTCGTTGGCGGGATCTTTTATTCCGTCTGAAAGCGGAGGAATAAGAAACAGATCCGGTGGGATGAGTGTTTCTTTGTCAAGCCCAGATGGGCGGGTCGTTGGCGGCAGTGTGGCGGGTCTACTGGTGGCCGCCGGTCCTGTGCAGGTACTTCCCAACCTCCATTTATTTACATTTATACCAATTTTTGTTTTGTTACATCGTTTTTGATTTTTTGTTTTCGGTTATAAACCAGATCATTGTAGGAAGTTTCTTCACGGGTGTGCAACAAGTCCAGCACGAACAGAAAACCGCCAAGAAACAAAAACCCGAAAACATAACGATCACAGTCCCTACTACCGCTGCAGTACCATTGGCGGTACCCGTACCAGTACCAGCACCGGCTGCCGCCAACGAGCCGCCATATTCCGCCACTG
This sequence comes from Saussurea involucrata, assembly GCA_033807775.1. Classification (NCBI taxonomy): domain Eukaryota; kingdom Viridiplantae; phylum Streptophyta; class Magnoliopsida; order Asterales; family Asteraceae; genus Saussurea; species Saussurea involucrata. The sequence continues at coordinate 92,285,614 of CM066321.1, read as the reverse complement.
CAAAACATAATCCATTGTTTCGTGGAGATAACAACTGGTCTTCTTTTAGTACCCCTGAGTCGAGGAATAATAAGGCAACTGACATCAATGTGAGTCTTCAGTAGTAACAACACATGACACGGGGGTAACTTTGGTACGTATTACGTAAACTGACTGCATTGGAGATTAGACGATGAATCTTTATCTGATCACCTTTTTCGATTTGTTTGTTTGTATGTAAAAACACGACGAATGGTGATGTTGGATCGAGCTCCTAATTTCTTTCTTTCTTTCTTTCGGGTTGTTTTAGTTTGAATTAAGTTTGATGGGGTCGATATTAGATTATTCGATGATTAGATTAGCTTTTCAAGTAGATGTTTTCATCTTCATCATTGTCGTTAGGTGTCTGAATGTCTGTAGATGATTTGGATTTTCCAATTCATCCCGACTTATTTCGTAAAAATTTGAACTTGTCGTAAATCTTGGTTCTCTGTTCATGCCTTTTTATACGCATTTGGGAGGTCTAAACAATCGAATCAACAAGTTACGGTTTGATATTTTTTTCAATATGGATATCCGAGTCAGCTTGCGTATATCTGGTAAAGGGTTCTGAATATAACAGTTAGAAAAATCCTCATTGGTCCCATAGTCATCGCAAGCTGTATTTAACGTGTTGGATTGGCCAGTTTGAAGTCATTTGAACAACATTTGCGGTTTAATGGCCAGTTTGAAGTCATTTGAACAACATTTGCGGTTTAAAAACTCAGGGTGCGTTTGGTACACCGGTGTCTGGACATAACAGAACAAAGATCACTGTCACATGTTTGGCAATCTTTTATGTTGAACAGACAGGAACAAAGTGAAACAAGCTGTAACATGCCTGTTCCACTCCCACCCCATGGAACAAGGTGGAACAAACATATGTTTTACCAATATAACCTCAAAATAAAATCTAATTCTCTTATAAAACATCAAATACACGTTCTATTTTATATTTTATTCATTCTTTAAATTTTATTTATTGTATTTTATCTAATGTTATCTGTTCTGTTTTGTCCATATCTGCCTACCAAACGCTGAACAACTGTTCTGTCCTGTCCCGTCTTGTCCTGTTCTATCATGTCTGTGTACCAAACACTAGGGGTGAGCATAACCGGGTACCCGACTAAAACTCATGGAACCGGAACCGGAACCGGCGGTTCCTAGAATGAAGGAACCGGAACCACTTACATCGGTTCTTTATATTTTGGAACCAGAACCGGAACCGACGGTTCCGGGACCGGCTCCGGGTACCCAATGTCATTTTTTTTAACAATTCATACAATAAAATTGTAATTTCAAGTCTATTGCAAAATATAAAGTACCAACATAAAGTAATAAATACAATAAATGGTGAAAAATAATCCGATAAAAGCTAATTATTACTTAAATAAATTAGAAACTCTCGAGTATTGAGTCTTGACATCAATAAAAACGACTTCCATAACAATTCACGTCTTTACGTCAAGTCGTCAACACCTCAAATAAAACACTTGGATGAAAACGAATAAAATACATAATAAAAATACAAAACTAATACCACATCATTAAATATTTAAATATAATAAATATATAAATAGTTTTTATTAAAAAAATAGCGGGACCGGGTACCTAGCGGGTAACGGTTCCAAAAAAATGAGAACCAGAACCGAAATCAGTCTTAATCGGTTCCGGTTCCAAAGGCGGGTACCCAGTTCCAATGCTCACCCCTACCAAACACACCCTCAATGTTTATTGTTTAAAAAATCTCAAATCAGATCAAGTTAACTCAATGTTTACGCTTTAAAAATCTCAAATTAATCAAAATAAAAGTATAATCCAACTAAACCCAATCTTTAAAGTTTAGGGTTGGTCAAGTTAACCAGAAAATTTAGTACATAAAGTTCTCCTATCAGCTTAAAAAAGGCTTTCTTAGGTCGTCCTTTGTTCGGGTTTTTGTATGCTCCAAATATTTGATATTATTGTTAAAGTATTATTAAGTATTTAAAAGATATTTTTTAGACACCGGATTGAAAGACCATATCTATACTATATTATAAAACATTTATGAAAAACTCTAAAAAAAATCCATAAAGCTTTATGTACTGCTATTTAACGTTGATTACTTAAAATCTCTTAAAAACAACAAACGAAGCTTTATGTACCACTGTTAATGTTAATTACTTAATTAAGCCTTATCTCTAACTCATTCATTTTAGTTCTTATATCTAACTCCCTACAAATTCTCAAATGGTAAACCCCTAAAAAAAGCATAATTTCTTTAATCCTCGTTAGTTACCTAATTGATCCTTATCTCCTAACCCCTTTCAAATCCTTAAATCATGAATCTCTTAAAAAACGTCATTTTGTACAAATTTATGAAAAAAATACTATAATTTTCTCAAAACTACACAAAACCGTTTTATAACATCGACAATGATAAAAAAACAAAACGAAACATTAAAATCAAGATATATCGCGCTGCATTGTGCGGGTACCCTTCTAGTACTTTATTAATGTGCATTTTTCTTATGATAATTGATGTTTAAGACGTATTTTAATAATATTAAAAAGCAGTTATTTGCCTCAACCAATGGTATTAAATAAATAAATAAATATGTAATTTAACCTAACAAAATATTTTAAAAAAATATATGTGGAAATTATTAGGTTATGAAGTAGTAATAAAGAAGCAAGAGCATGTGAATTAAAGATTAAAGGAAAGTTTGGTAAAATTCCACAATGAATTGATTTAAATATCAATATTTAATAGTCGGGGTACGTTTTTTCAGCACGATAAACAGTAATTGCATCATTTTTTTGCAACAAATAATACTAATACATATGCATCCTGTAAAACATTATTTAATACTGTATTTATATTCTAATTTCTACATGTGTCTGTAATGAATATTATTAACTAAATATTTATACAATTATTGATTGAACATTTGCCTCATCATAATGAAGTTGGTTTTATAAGACGTCTAAAATGTTTAAACGCCATAATAAAATACTTTGTAGAGCTTAAGTTTATAAGATTAAACCATAAAGTTTCTTTGTTTGGTAAAGCAACCATTTTATTAAGAGAAGAAAGCAAAATACAAGGACCTTTCTGCAAGACGCAGAAACCAAAGAAGAAAAGAAACCAACACTAACAAAAAACAACACGAACGCGGAAGAGAACAAAAGTGACGATCGAGCAACCTAGGAAATTATTCCCTCGGATTGCAACACCAATTCATCCAAGAGTAATTGAAATCTTTTGTACGATTGAGAGCCAGTGATACCATAAAAGTTGGACAATGAAAGCCAAGTTGGAACGGTGGTGACCTATCGAAAACACCACTTTGTTACGAAAGCTCCAAATCACATACATGGCGATCCACAAAACTGCTTGCCAATATCCTTTTGAAGAAGGTAAGATTGAAGATTGGTCTTCCATGGAAAAAACATCGGTAATTGAGTCCACGTTGAAGGAAGTTTGCCCATATGACTGACACATGCTTGCAACGAACTACACAGTGATCGATTGTTTCAACTTCATCCCCACATCTGGGATAAAGAGAAGAATGAAGGTCAAACCCAAGTATCCAATTGTAACACCTCGAAAATTCCATTGTCTTTGTAATCTTAGTTTTGAAAGATTAAAGTTTGAAGTTAAGGGATCAAATGTGTAATTGGTCATAGTTGGAGTTAAATTCTGATTTGTGATAAGTTGAGGGTCTAAATTGAAATAGTTGTGTTGATATTTAATGAGTGAGTCGACTACATTGAGAAAATATCTCAAATGTTTCTGGTTTGAAGTCGGTTTAGAGTAACAAGGTTGTGGGTTCAAGAAGAAAGTCTATCTGGTAAGAAATTGAGTTTGGTTTTATTGAATTAACTGATTAAGGGTGAAGATTGTAAGCTTAAATTGTTTATGGTTAGATTTTGAATCCGTGGTGAATCAATTTTGGAAGTGGTGTTGCTGGAGTGGATCGAATTGCACAGGTTGAAGTCGGTTTCTAACCCAAGTGAGTTCATCTTTCTTAAAAGCAACGTTTTCATTAAATTAAGCAGTAAGATGTTAATATTAACTGTATTGGGGATGAATGAATACTTGCAAAATAAGTTTGGATGGAACAGATTTCGATCTGGGTTGGATTTTGCTGGGCAGGTCGAAGGAATCTGGGTAAGTTGTAGTGTCCGGTAAGTTTCATATCGGTAGTGTCCGGTAAAAGTATTAAAAGTGAAATCGTCCGATAAGCAAATAGTTCCTGGATAAATAGTTACCGGATGGTATTTGGATTGCTTTGGTTTCCGGACGCCATCCAGATTTTATGTGTTTCCGGATTCTGAGGGTTTCCGGGTATGGATTCCGGACGACTTGACCAAATAGTATTGTTATCCGGTTACTTCTGATGTCTGGTAATTTATGATGTCCGGATAGTTTGTGGTGTCCGGTAACTTCTGATGTTCCGGATATGTATGAGTTTTCCGGATAGTTCCGGATATGTATGAGTTTTCCGGATATAGTTCCGGATATAGTGCTAAGACGCCGAAGGGGGACATTTGAGGATAAGGATACGATAGGTTATCTAGTATTCTTAGCGTTGAGAATATGATACAAGATGTTGCATGTTTATGCTGTTATGCATATACGCTAGTAAGTATAATGGATCCATAGGCACTGACAGTATTTGTAACGTGGAATAGGCATAAAGTAATTTGTAATTCCCGTTGACCTGAAATGAGGAATAGGCATAAAGTAACTTGTAATTCCCATTTCGTAAGGTGATGTGAAACGTGGAATAGGCATAAAGTAATTTGTAATTCCCGTTGATGTGAAATGAGGAATAGGCATAAAGTAAATTGTAATTCCCATTTCGTATTGTGAGGAGAAATCTTGGAATATGCATAAAGTAAATTGTAATTCCTGATTTCTATGGGAAGGTAAGAGATAGGCATAAAGTAAATTGTAATCTCTACTTCCACTCCAAGAAATAAGCATAAAGTAAATTGTAATTTCTTAGACATGAGCAATGATCTAGAATCTGTAATGATTCGTAGTAGGCTCTCGAACGTGATGATATGACTTACTGAATGTTAGTCATATTCATGGAATCGGGTATGTTCCCGTCATCGTAAGATGTTTAGATGTACGGTAAGAATAATGGCAAACTAGGTTTCTTTATACGCTTTGTTTACTTGAGTTTCCAAAGCTGATAAAGTTTTAATTTGAAAATGGATGTTCTCACTAGGCGTAAGCCTAATCGTTTCAGATTAAATTTTCTTACCAGGTACAAGCTTGGGGAAGTAACGGGAAGAGGGACGAATGATTTCTGGTATTCAACTTTTGATGATGAATTGAGAAGTTAGCCTAACGAAGATATTTTGGTGATTGGTCTAAACAACTATTATAATGTGATCTTAATGCTTAGGATTAGATTAGTAGGTTGTTTGGATAAGATCAATTTGTATATATGTGAACTCACAAAGCTAATTCTCCATTTATGTATAAAAGTTTGGGTGAAATTGTAGTTAACTCTGATAAATTTTAAGGTTTAAATTTGTCCTGGTGTTTGGACGTTTCACCAATAACGCTCGAACTGGGATTCGGCCTTGTCTTAGACGCCACACCAAAATGCAAACTTTTTTTGGAACAACTTGCACCATTTAGTTTCGACAATTTGAGGTGCAGATCCAAGAGAATTTTTATCCACCAAGTCCTTGAGCCCCTTAATCGAGAACGTCCATCCTCCCCAAGAACCACACCCACTTATCTCTCTCATTGCGTAAAGGGCTAAGGTTATGCGCCAAACCCTCTAACTCCGCTACATCTCCTAAAGCTCTCCCTCTAGGAAATCTACGCCAACCTCAAGACCATGCCCATAAAGTATCCTATCTATAAGTGTTATAATACGTTTATAGAATGTTATTGTATATTTAACAAATTTTTTAGAACACCTATTAAAATAAAGTGTCATATTAGCTATTTTATAGGATAATTTTGAGAAATGTTATGTAAAACCATCTTTTTATAGAACACCATTTCAAATAGTGTCGTATAAAATAACTACTACGACATTTTATATAAAAGTATAGAGCAAACACTTTTATACATGACACATTTGCTTTGTTTCTATAAAATATTTTATTAGGACGCTTAGACATTTTAAGCATTCTGCAAAACTACTTTTTTAAAACTTATGCCATGCCGTTATAGTTCTTCCGAAAAATTTCTATTCTTTTTAAAGTCGTTGTATCTTAATAAACCGACACACTAGGGTACATTGATTTTAGTTTTTTAGGAAATTATGTTCAACATAAATCTTGACTCAAAACTATGTTTTCTTTTATTCTTTCTTTTCGTTCAAAGGTCGCTTACTCGATTCAAATTTCCAGTTGCATTACGACCCTCAACACATAACCATACATATTAGTCCCTAGAAGTACTCTGCATCTTTTGCTTCCATAGACTATTTTTTTGTTGTTGCTGTTCCTTATGAGTTCAATAAATTTATCTAGCCATAAAATGTGTAGCTTTAGACCGCGTTTGGTATGCACACAACATGGGCGGATCTAGGTAAGAGCAATAGGTGGCACGTGTCACCATATTGTTTCTCAACCGTAAGATAAAAGAATTTAACTTTGTGAAATTTGCAACCGTATCAATTTGTTTTGTGTCGCCATATATATTTTAAACTACAATAAGAACATAAGTTTTACTTGGTAGAGTTTGTTTGGAAGGCTTTTACTCTACTTGAGAGCTGCGTTCAATTCTTGTTAGAGCCATTTTGTGGTTTTATTTTTCATTTCATATTTATTATGTTTATAAAAAATTGCCATTATAGGACTTGAACTTAAAGACCTCAAGTTTGAAAACTAAGGGACTAACCACCAAACCAACATTGATTTTGTGAAAAATATCTTTATATTTGTTTCCTATAGTTAAATGGTGTCACTGTTTGAAAAAAAAATTATGGGTCTGCCCCTGGCACACAAGATAAAACAGGACATGGCGAGACATGTCATAACATAATAGGACAGACAATTGTTCAGCGTTTGGTAAGACAAAATTAGAACACTTGTTGTCACCTTTGGTGAAATGTGAACCATAACCTTCCGTTAGATTGGTCACTACCAATAACCCATATACTACATGTTCAAGATTAGTTCATGGAACCAAAATGAAAGTTTGAGGTGGCTATCAAAACCTTCTGTAAGATTGGGCACTACCAATATAACCCATAACCTTCTGTAAAATTGGGCATTCCGACGAGGAACTTGCTATCAAAACCCAATATGACATGGGAATCCCCGAGTTGACCAGTGATGAGGAATTCCCGAATTTATAAATCAGGGATGGAGATACCCTTGGTCTGCGACCTCGACCGGAGTATTAACAATATTTTGTTATGTATATATAATAAATATAATAATAAAATGTGAAACCTGATGAGTGTAATATGTATAAGTAATATAATCACTCTTCTATAACAAAAACTTGTAATGAAATTAATCATTGGTGTGATTGTTCGTGGAGAAACTTTTGAGTATATAACAACTACGTTGTATAAAGTTTCAATTATTATTGTAATTAATAAATTCATGTTTGAACTATGTTTGATAAATATTACTCTTATACAGATACAACAATTAAAATTTGGTTGATTAAAATTTTGGCATGATATGTGGTTTAAACGTGAAATTGAAATATAACATAGCGAAAACAATTTTTTTTTTGCAAGGCGATATATCGAAAACATTGACCAAATAAGATGTAATAACCGAAATTTTATTTGAAACATAATAAGTTTGTGAAGGAAGTTTCATAATCTTAAAGTCTAGGGGGGCTAATTCATAGAATGATAAGAGGGTATAAAAGCTCATTTTTGGGCTCAAAAACCTAGAAACAATTCAATTGTGTGTGTTTATGTGTGTGTGGGTGTTGTAGAGAGAAAGAGCAGAGAAAGGGAGAGAGAGCTTTGTCTCAAGAACAATTGGAGAAGAAATTCAACAAATCATCAAATTGGGAAGAGGAAAGAGGATTGTAATCTAATCCTACATCGATTCTAGCAGGTAATCCCAAATCCCAACCTTTATTTTAGAGTTCTGTTGGATTACTTGGGGGTTTATGTATTTAGAGTTTAAAAAGGATAATTAAAAAGGATGTAGATGATTATAATAGAGAAGAATAAGCATTTTGTTTGGAAATGAACTTATTAATCGATTTAATTGGATAAATCTTCGGTACTAGTGTTAACCAGTATCGCATCGCCATAACTTCTTACGGGGTTCTGGAATGTTAAAAGAGAACCGGAGTTGATTTAAAGAGATCCAGAATCAAAGTGGATCCGGAATTAACACTTGGATCTGGAACTTGGACTAAAATGTAATGGATCTGGAATTAGGCTTATTTAGTAAAAGAACCGAAATTAGATAAAATGGACCCAATATTATTGATTTTAAGATCCGGTATTGATAAGTTGGAAAGATCCGGAATCCCATAAGGGATCCGGAAATTGCTTTGAAAACCATAAGGATCCGGAATCCCAAAAGAGGATATAGAGTTGGCGACATGGGCTTAAAAACAAAGACTAATGAGTTGGGCCTCACTCACAAATGATCCGGAAGTTAAGATAAGGACCGAATTTCGTTTTGGGCCGACACCGGAAGTAACTGGACTATAGCATTGGTTCCAGTATTTAAATCTTTAAATGGATCCGGGTTTGGGCAAAATAACGAGACCTGGAATTCATTTTGAACAAGATCCGGTGTCTAATTAATTAACCCGGAAGCGTGGTTGGGCTGAAAGCAAGAACCGGAGTTGGGCCTTAGAGCAAGGATCTGGTATTGTCATTTTGGATCCGGAATGCAAATGTCTTGGGCCGATAATCCAGAAATTTAAAAAGGAAATCCGGTGTTGTTTTCAAAGGGGATCCGGAATTAATGTTTTGAGCGGGTAAGCAGAGTCCAATAATTATGATTTTGGACTAGAAGTGTAACTTATCATCACTCAGATAATTTTGAGATATGTTCGGGAGAAATCTCGAGTGTTAATCTTTAGAATTTTGATGTACGTTTCCTAAAAATTTTAGGCGTTCCATCTAGAGATCGGAAGGTTAAGTGAGGAGTCTTGAAGCGAGGAAGCCAAGTGAGTTTTTCTAACTAAAATACGTGATTTTATACGTGTTTCCCAAGGAAAGTAAATGAGTAGAAATGCCATGTTATTTATACATGATTTTACTTGTTTGAAAGTTATGTGAGATGTATGCATACATTGTTTTAGACGTAAACTGGCTAAGTCGGGGGGTGTGGCCCGCCAGTGCTCATGCCGGGAGGAGTGACCCGTTTATGCCATGGAAGGGTGTATCCATTAAGGCAGCGTAAGACTGACTCGTTGTCACTTTTGAGTGACTTCAGGGTGCCATTTATGGGAGCAGATTTATCCGTGAAAGTTTTATGAAAAGATATGTGAAAGTTTTATATGTGAAAGTTATAAATTGTTTTAAATGATTTTTTAGAACTGTCAGGAGGGAGCTCACTAGACCTCATGGTCTAACCCTCGCATTTTCCAAACTAAACCTTTTCAGGTAAACAGGTAGCAAGAGGCTACGACAAGTGAGTAGAGTAGGATAGTGAATAAAAGCAGATAGAGACAGAGATACTTTCACTTTTAGCAGTTAGTTCATTCTCAGTTGTGTATAGGTTGCTTCCGCCAACCAAATTTTGAGACAAATGTAAGGAATTTTTGAGACCCAGTTTTGTAATGCCTTACGTTTATGTTATGCATGCTCTATTTTAGACTGGGTTGTTACAATTGGTATCAGAGCCATAGTTTAAGGGATTTAGGTGACCGGGCGGGCCTAAACTTAAACTTTGGGAGTAGAAATCACAACTGAGAATCAGGAAATGCGTTAGGAGGGCACTATTGTAGAGATATGACTAATAGGGTACCGAGGACAGTCATGTAAGGTAAGTTTGGGATTACACCTGGCCAGTGTAATTGCAAACTTACAGGTACATGTACGTGCTTAAATTGCCTTATTATTCCGGAGTTGTAGTCTTAAGCTAGTTTATATGTCATGTTCCAGTAATCTAGAATGTCAGCAAGATCCCTGAGGGGTAGATTGAGACCCATTGTTAGGGGAGTATCGTGAGAGATCAGTTATGATGGGATGTATGTATACATCGTAGAGAAGAAGTGTTGTTTGGAAGGTTACTAGACGTCTAGAGGTAGATCTTCGTGGGTTCATAGAGGATGAGTGATTGCTTTTGAGTAAGACTCCTGGTTCTGGTGAGTCCCAGTTCCAGAAATCTTGGGGTAGATCAGTTGAGATGGTAAGGAAGGACAGTGTCGAGATCTTGAAGGCGTCAATCCAAGAGCGAGTGGAGGATTAGAGCCTTGACTCTTCTGTCGAGCTTTTCAGTGACAAGATCAATGAAGGGAAGATATCAGTGGTGGAGTGAAATGTGTAGAGGTAGAAAGTGAGATGATTGATCAAGACGAAAATAGTATGATATGGTTGAGTAAGTGGGCCGTGGAATGCATGTATAGCAAGTTGTTGCAAGGCCGAGAGGGCGACCACTAGTCGAAAGTAGAGTGTCAATGATAAGTTGCGTGAGTAAAGCGATTGACCTTGTTTGAGTGAGTACCCTTCAATTGCATGTAGAGTTTCATGCATTGAGTTCTTATATGTGTACATGAGATTTTTCGTAAGTAAAGTAAATGTGTAAATATCAATTTTGATTGGAAATGAGTCAGCGTGTGCAAGCTTATGTTTAAAGAAAAATGCAATTCCATTTACGTCGCACAATGAAATCTTGAGGTTTACGATTTGCAAAATATTCCACTCTTTTCATGATAAGTTAAATTGTTGCAAAAAGTCAAGAAAACGTTTGAATGCAAAACTTTTATAACCAAAAGAGTACTGACATGTTGATGTCATATAAATGAGTGTGAGAACCGACTGGTTTACCTCATGTCGGCAATTTCTTTCAGGATTCTGTCGTATAGAAAGATTTTCATTCAATATATTACCGCTGTAACAACGTTGTTTTGATTGAGTAAGATCGAGTTTTTTTTCTGAAAGATTGCGTGCGAACGATTCTCGAGATCGTTGTGCAGGGCATCAGAGTTATGAGAGTGTTGGAGTCATGTGTACCCCAGTTGTTTCCAAGTGTTGTTCCTTTAAAATGATAAAAAGTGCGAAATGATTTATTTATCGCGTTGTCATGCATGAAGGCTACGAACTCACTAGGTCGTAGAGTTGTTATATTTTAAGATAAGGAAGAATTCCGAGAGTGGAAAGGTGCTGGACAAACCAGGAGAGAATGTAATTTTGGGTATTCGTGTTCAAGAAGAGATGTGGGCAGTGGAAGAGTCGGAGGTGGACTTTAGTGTCGGTTGAATGAGGGTCGGTACCCTTGTTCGGTGACCGGAAATACAGTTGCCGAAGGACGGTTGTGTCCGGAGGAAAGACTAGAAGTCATCAAGGTGTTGGTATTAGCAACTCTTTATGAGTAGTGTGGTGAAGCAGAAATTAAATATCCTCGGCGTCGAATAATAGTTCTAAGGTGATCTTGCAATACTGACGTTGCACGAGTAAGTTTGAAATAAGGACGATGGGGTGTGTAGATGATCATGATATGTTGGAAGAACTAGGTTCTGCTAGGAACCTTTGTTGACGGAAAAGTTAGGAAAGCATCAACAGGTCGACTATTATTATTAAAGTCGACAACCATTTAAAGTGTCTGGAGCTGAAGGCGTTGCCAAAGGGGTTAGAAGGGGAGAGAATTACTGTAACACCCTAAAATCAGGGCCAATTTGAACCTCAAAAATTCTAATAATAATAACATTGAATCATCCAAACTTTATACATTACAGAGAATTAAACTTGAGGAGTCATATACATCAATGCAAAATAAAATAACCTATTAATCTAATCTTGTCAACTAAGATCAGATTAAACCGGTTAACTAGAATTTATCAAAAACTCCTCGCTAAGACTAACTTCTCCACTTTCCACAAAAAGTATGTACTTGAATGCACTCGTCCCACAGCCCTTTACTTTCCCGAGCTAGTACCTGGTAAGAAAATATAATTTGAAACGATTAGGCTAACGCCTAGTGAGAACATTCGGTTTCAAAATAATACTTTAAAAAAATCAATGTAAACAAGGCATAACAAACCTGGTTTACCTTTTTCTTACCATATGTATCAATCATCTTACGATGACGGGATTAAACCCGATTCCATGAATATGACCGACACCAAGTCAGTCATGATATCATGTTCCAGAGCCCACTACGAATCTCTACGGATTCTAGATTAATGCTCAAATCCAAGAAATCACAATTACACATGTTCATTTCTTGGAAAGGAAGTAGAGATTACAATTACACATGTCAATCCCTATTCTTCCTTAGAAATCGGGAATTACGATTAGTCCACGCCTATCCCACGATTTCTCATCAATGTGAAATGGAAATTACGATTAGTCCACGCCTATTCCTCATTTCACCTAAACGGGAATTACGATTAGTCCACGCCTATTCCACGTTTATCATACACACTGGAATTACGATTAGTCCACGCCTATTCCATGTGTTCATAAAAACTAGTGCCTATGGATCCATTATACTTACTATTATAAGTTTGTATCAATTCAACAAACTATCGTGCATTTCATACTATTAGGCTAACTTCCAATAAATCATAATTTCTCCCTAACAGCCTTTATCCCAAAACTATACTGGTTACTGGACAACCCAAAAGTTACCGGAACCCAGACTTTCCGGACATCACATAGTATCTGGGTACAACAAGCTTTCCGGAAACCAAACTTACCGGATAATACTTACTGTCCGGACACGAAAGTAACCGGAACCCAAATTATCCGGATACTAAGGAATCCAGAAATAACGAGTACCGGATACCATCGGAAACTTAACACTTACCGGTCACTACATAAAATAAACTTACCCGGATGTTGTGGTACGTCCGGATACTTCGAGCGAAGGTTACCGGATAAAAACTTCCGAACAACTCTGATGAACGCTACCGGACACTTATTATTTTGTCCGGTAACTTCGGCCTGAAAACTATAAATTCCATCCAGACCCATGTTTGTTCCATTCAACTTATTTTAACACATTCATTCAGTTCCAAAACAATTTATACAAGCATCTTAAAGATTGATTTGACAGAAAACATTGATTTAAACCAAAAAGAGTGAATGAACTCACCTTAGTGAAGACAAACCCACTTTTCTACAAAATCAAAGATTCAAAACAAGAACTCCAATCAACTGTACCAAGATGGAAATCAGATTAGCTTGTGGGTACAATCTCACATCTGAAACCGATTTTTACATAATCCAATCTAAGACTTACCCCCAAAAGAGATTTCTTCCTTTCTTTCTCTTCTTCTTTCTCTCTTCTCTTTTTTTGACCGACTCCAACAATCTGATTGAGATATTTTCTCAATCAGGTTTCCCTCTTTATCTAACACCTCAATTTTTTTAATAATACCCAAATACACCCTCAAGTTCCAAACTTCCAAAAATAGCAACAAACTTTGGTCACTTTAATTTTAACACCATTGGTTTATATAATTGCCAAATAGCCTTAAGTCTTAAACTAAATTACAATTCGACCTCGTTCATATTAAATATAATATAATGGAAATTCGAGGTGTTACAATTACCACGGTGTGGGTAAATGTAGGAGGTCGTCCAGGAGAGATGTATACATGACAATGGAACACCTCGAGTGAGCGTTAGAAATGGACGAGTGTTTTACTTCGAGGTTTGGGCGATTCGTAAAAGGATGAAGTACTTAGCACAAGCGAAGTGAGTGTATAGACTATATCCATCCGTGAGGGAATGTGCCCTGTCTATGTAATGGTCTGGGAAAGACAAAGTAGTGAGATAGACTTGGTTTTATATGCGAACGAATATGAAGGCAAGTTTGATGTTGTGTACGAATGACCATGAGAGACCTGGTCTGCAGCGTGAGGTTATGGGTGGAGAATGTTCAGATGAGTAGTGGCATCAATTGCCAAGATAAATGTCCCAGCCAGTGTTGTAGTAATATGATGTTAGAAAGAGGAAGCATCAGATGGAAGTCTTTTCGGAATTTCGAATAAGGTGTACGATTTGTTAATCAAGTTGTTGGAGCACGTGGTTTGTAAATTGGCGTTGTGATATGGCTATTATCGGAATAGAATGTCGGAGCGGTAATGGGTGGTTACCCAAATGAGAAACCAAGTGTTTTTGGTTGTGTGAGTCGCTAAATAAGTATATTTTTGGAATCATTGGAAGTTTAAAGAAAATGATGGATGGATTAGTCAAAAATGTGGTGTAGTAGATGCGAAATCTTTAAAGAATGTGAATTGTTTCCAATGTGTGAAGGAATTTTCTGAGAAGGTAATAGTTAGAAATCAAAGGACGTGTAGTGACTTCGAACACCGGTGTCATTGCGAGATAACTTGGGTGGATACCTCAAGTTAGAATTTTGGGTGCAACCGTTTGGGTTATGTATAATAATGAGAAAGTGTTATCAGCATGTGGAAAGATCGGAAGAGAGGAGCAAGTAAGGTTTGGTGGGCGATGCTCCACGCTAACTTGAGGAGGTGAAGATAGTACGTTGGACTAAGTGAGTGGGTTAGAAACAGTAAACTTGGCAGTAACACTGGAAAGGTGGAGTAGTGTGTGTAGATTGTCATCAGTAAGTGTGCGAACTCCTGGAAAGTGTATGGAGGAAAGGGATTTGTGTATGTTTTAAGTGCGGGAAAGAAGTAGAAAAAGGACATTTGAATTGGTGATGTTGTGGGAAATGTTCAAGCGAATTGGTCGTTCAGTGATAAGCTATTGAGAATGGTTTTGTGTAACCATGGTTACTTCTCCTAGTTGAGTGAGAGTACCCGAAGTTATGTTATATATGTCTGAACGCTTGTGGCAAGCAGTGAAGAATTGATGTGTTTTTCAGGATAAGTTCAATTCGGATAGGTGAACACTTCAATGAAGGATCATGGAGGTTTCCTGCTATTAGTTACGTATAAGTGTGGAATGATGAAGTGGTGAGAACGTATGATTTGGTTGTTGAGCTGTAGCTGACGTGCTTCGAAAAAAAGGGGGTGTTAATCGCATAGATGAATGCCGGTTGGGAGAAGTAATCTAGAATGGCATGTAATCCAATGAAGGAACTCTTGGGTGTGAGTTTGTCGGGATGTACAAGGTTGGCCTTGTGCCAAGTTGTCAAGTGAGTGATTCTTCCGGTAAAAGATTCTCATTGTTGTGGCGGGAAATTCCGCCAAGTTTCTTCTCTTAAGAAAGTAATGATGTATGAGAGACCTTATTTAGTCGTGTTTTCAAACCGTAAGTCCCGATGTGTGGACGGAAGCGAGCAGAGTTAGGTGCGGTTGGCCTTGGAGTTATCAGGTGGTATTTGAGCAAGGATAGTGATCAGAGAGGTTACAAATATATGGTGCAAGATAGCACGTTATAGCAAAAGTGGTGACTCATCGGGGGCGGTTCCGAAGTATGGAGTATGGTTATGTTTTCCATCCGAACGGTTTGGGACAATCGAGTGGAACTTAGTTGGTTGGACTGAAAAGCATAAGACCTCTGGACCCGAGTTTGAGAAAAGGGCGACTTGATGTGGAAGACGACCTGTAGCTGGAGTGGCGCATTTGGGAGAAAGGTGAAGTGGACTACGTTTTTGGAACCGTCAAAGTTATGGAAGTTGGATAGTTAGTGTACGATCTGGTGGTGCCAGATGAGATTTTGGGAGAATTCATAGTTTGACGCACGCTTCCATTTTTGGGAAACAGATGTTGGAAGTTGAGATGATGGCGACCGTGCAAGAAATTTAGACGATAAGGAGTTGACTTTCGTCATTATAGAGCGAGTTGGGGCAGGAGCATTTTTTTGGCAGAAACAGATGTGGCTGTTTCCTTTAGAGGATATCAGCGTTGAGGAGAAGTTGACTTGGGAAGTAGAAGCCGACCTGAGATTCATGTACCCTCATCTTTTTGACAATGGAATTCCGAGGACGAAATTCTTTTGAGGGGGGAATGTTGTAATAACCGAGATTTTATTTGAAACATAATAAGTTTGTGAAGGAAGTTTCATAATCTTAAAGTCTAGGGGGCTAATTCATAAATTGATAAGAGGGTATAAAAGCTCATTTTTGGGCTCAAAACCCTAGAAACAAATCAATTGTGTGTGTTTATGTGTGTGTGGCGGCTGTAGAGAGAAAGAGCAGAGAAAGGGAGAGATAGCTTTGTCTCAAGAACAATTGGAGAAGAAATTCAACAAATCATCAAATTGGGAAGAGGAAAGAGGATTGTAATCTAATCCTACATCGATTCTAGCAGGTAATCCCAAATCCCAACCTTTATTTTAGAGTTCTGTTGGATTACTTGGGGGTTTCTGTATTTAGAGTTTAAATAGGATAATTAAAAAGGATGTAGATGATTATAATAGAGAAGAATAACCATTTTGTTTGGAAATGGACTTATTAATCGATTTAATTGGATAAATCTCCGGTACTAGTGTTAACCAGTATCGCATCTCCATAACTTCTTACGGGGTTCCGAAATGTTAAAAGAGAACCGGAGTTGATTTAAAGAGATCCGGAATCAAAGTGGATCCGGAATTAACACTTGGATCCGGAACTTGGACTAAAATGTAATGGATCCGGAATTGGGCTTATTTAGTAAAAGAACCGGAATTAGATAAAATGGACCCGGTATTATTGATTTTAAGATCCGGTATTGATAAGTTGGAAAGATCCGGAATCCCATAAGTGATCCGGAAGTTGCTTTGAAAACCATAAGGATCCGGAATCCCAAAAGAGGATCCGGAGTTGGTGACATGGGCTTAAAAACAAAGACTGTTGAGTTGGGCCTCACTCACAAATGATCCGGAAGTTAACTTAAGGACCGAATTTCGTTTTGGGCCGACATCGGAAGTAACTGGACTATAGCATTGGTTTCAGTATTTAAATCTTTAAATGGATCCGGGTTTGGGCAAAATAACGAGACCCGAAATTCATTTTTGAACAGATCCGGTGTCTAATTAATTAACCCGGAAGCGTGGTCGGGCTGAAAGCAAGAAACGGAGTTGGGCCTTAGAGCAAGGATCCAGTATTGTCATTTTGGATCCGGAATGCAAATGTCTTGGGCTGGTAATCCAGAAATTTAAAAAGGAGATCTGGTGTTGTTTTCAAAGGGGATCCGAAATTTGAACTAAATTATAAGATCCGGAATTAATGTTTTGAGCGGGTAAGCAGAGTCCAATAATTATGATTTTGGACTAGAAGTGTAACTTATCATCACTCAGATAATTTTGAGATATGTTCGGGAGAAATCTCGAGTGTTAATCTTTAGAATTTTGATGTACGTTTCCTAAATATTTTAGATCTAGAGATCGGAAGCTTAAGTGAGGAGTCTTGAAGCGAGAAATACGTGATTTTATACGTGTTTCCCAAAGAAAGTAAATGAGTAGAAATGCCATGTTATTTATACATGATTTTACTTGTTTGAAAGTTATGTGAGATGTATGCATACATTGTTTTAGACGTAAACTGGCTAAGTCAGGGGGTGTGGCCCGCCAGTGCTCATGCCGGGAGGAGTGACCTGCTTATGCCATGGAAGGGTGTATCCATTAAGGCAGCGTGAGACTGACTCGTTGTCACTTTTGAGTGACTTCAGGTTGCCATTTACGGGAGCGGATTTATCCGTGAAAGTTTTATGAAAAGATATGTGAAAGTTTTATATGTGAAAGTTATAAATTGTTTTAAATGATTTTTGAGAAAACTGTCATGAGGGAGCTTACTAGACCTCATGGTCTAACCCTCGCATTTTCCAAACTAAACCTTTTCAGGTAAGCAAGTAGCAAGAGGCTACGGCAGGATAGTGAATAAAAGCAGATAGAGACAGAGACACTTTCACTTTTAGCAGTTAGTTCATTCTCAGTTGTGTATAGGTTGGTTCCACCAACCAAATTTTGAGACAGATGTAAAGAATTTTTGAGACTCAGTTTTGTAATGCCTTACATTTAGACTGGGTTGTTACATAAGAGAACACAAAAATAACCAAAAGTTCATGTAATTTTACACTAAACTTGTGTACGCAACGTAGGTTGCATGTCAAGTGACCCGCACACCCTTGCGTTGACCATGTGATCGACAAATCATACGTGATTTCAGTACAAACTCACCTATAATTTGGTTGTTCTCACAATCTCTCTAATTTTGATCTTATTCTCATTTAATTCATCGTTCTCTCTTTATATATATACAATACGAAAACATTACAGAATAGATTAAACTGTTAGACTGGAAAAATCCCCAATTCCTCAATAAATCCAAGAGTGATAGAGATTGGAGATGGGAATAGAGATTGGGTCCCTGGTACCCGACCCGATTGCCATCTCCAACACAACCTTAATTAGGGAAATTAATTAAAATGCCAAAAGTTTGACCAACACTTACCAAAATGCCACAAAATTTCGGCGGTTTACCAAAATGCCCTAATGGCCCGCGATGGAGCCCGCGATCGCGGGATAGGGCTGACGTGGCACGACCTTTGGCCAAAAGTGTCCCGCGGAGCCCCTCAACTTTGGCCGCGGTGCACATTTGGCCCCTGCCCGCGATGGCCCAAAATTTTACAGTTTTGGTCCCTGAAGATTTACACTTTTGGTCCCTGAAAATTTACACTTTCAGCCCCTGTACTTAGACGAATGTTGCATGCTTTTACTGTTTTTTTCCACAATTATTGTACTTTGAAGACCGATTTGTGGTTGAAATTCATTTGCATGTTTTCATCAATGTTAAATCAGTGTTTTTGGAATACCAGTTTGTGGATGAAATGAGAGATTGGTTGTCATCAATGTTGGTTGTCATCAATGTTGGTTGTCATCAATGTTGGTTTTTTCATTGATAAATAGATGTAAAATGCAATCCATAATCCACACACCGATTTCATACTTCTTTCTTGATTTCTTTCTGCAATATTTTGTGTTTGAGATACTACTGAAAAAATGAGTTCATCTGTTGCAAAAGCTAAGCTATATTTCTGTTTTGATGGTGAATGGGAGCAAGATAACAATGAGTGGAATTTTGCTTATAAATCTAAGCATGGTGTAAAAGTGACAGTAAACTATACTTATCAGAAATTTCTTGCATACGCCATGCAAAAATGTGGAATCAACCCTTCTGCTGTTTGCAAGTTAGTGTTTAAAAATGGCGATAGGTCATTTGTGGATTTATCCAACGATGGGGATATCTCTACTTTTCTGCACTTTGCAGTCGATTCAGAAAGGCCCCCATTACTTTTTGTGTATCCCGACGAAAACGACGACGACGGTGACGACGACGGTGACGACGAAGACCTCCAAATAGAGCAGTCTGATTCTCAATTTCAGGCGTCCGACGCCCCAACGGTTCATTTAGATCATTCATATGGTCTTAACGACTGTATTCCGGAGACGCAACAACAACAACCACCACAACCACACGAAGGGCGTACTGCTGGAGTTGCTGATGACGAAACCCACGTTTTCAGAACGGGTAATTCTGAAATAGACAGATCAGACACCGATAGTGATGATCACGAAGAATATACCCCTAGTAGAAAATCATGTAGTCAGATAAATGACTTTTTTGATATGCCCCCTATTCTTTCAGACTCCCATACCCAGACACAAACCTATGAACCTACACCTTATATTCGCAGTGAAATGTTACATGTAGGTCAGATATTCGAGTCGAAGGATCTCTTGGCAAGTCAGGTCGGACTTAAGTTCTTGGAAGAGGGTTTCGAAAGGCGCACGTCGAAATCTGACAAAACTAGATACATAGTTGAATGTGCCAGAAAAAACTGTGACTGGAGGATGTACGCGATTGACACGGGTGGCAAAGAAGGGGCGTTCATGATTAGAAAGTTGCACGACGTACACACTTGTACGAGGACGCAACTGAATCACCACCACAAACAAGCCGGCAAAAAGACTTTGGGTGCGATACTGAAAAACAAATTTCTTGATGTTAGTAGGTCATTGAGTCCAAAGGACATCGTCCACGATGTTCACCAGCAGTTCGGCGTCACGATTGATTACCACCAAGCTTGGCGTGCGCGATGCCATGCACTGTTTATGGTGAGAGGCACGTTCGAGGAGTCGTATGAACGACTCCCGACATATTTATATAATTTGCAGCTGCAGAACCCTGGTACTGTCACGCAGCTACGGACCGATTCACGTCGACGGTTTGAGAAGTGCTTCGTGGCCCTTGGACCCGCGGTACGTATTTTAACACGTCATATGTTTACACATTATAAACTATAACATTTACAAAGGAAAACCACCTATGTTTTTGCAGATCCACACATTTGTGGCAAATCTACGTCGTGTCCTGATAATAGACGCAACCCATTTAAAGGGCCGTTACTTGGGTATGATGTTCCTGGCGGTTGCCATGGACGGGGATAACTCCATCGTTCCAGTAGCTTTCGGCGTAGGCAAGTCCGAAACCGGGGACGAGTGGACTTGGTTTATGTCCATGTTGAGACAAGCTATCGGAGACCCGCAAGGGTTGGTGTTTATGTCTGACAGGGCTCCTTCCATAAGCGCCGCAATCTCTGCCATCTACCCAAACGCCCCTCATGCCATATGCTGTCGACATTTGGAGATGAACGCCAAATCCAAGGACAAACGTATTACGACCAACAAGGATGTCTATTGGGCGGCATGTAGAGCATATACGGATCGGGAGTTTAACAAGTACATGAATATGCTACGATATAGTGCCGACGAAGCAGCCAAAGTCTTTGACGAAGCTGGACCGGAGAGGTGGTCCGCGACCCATTTTCCTGGACAACGGTATGACATTCTGACCTCGAATAGTGCAGAGTCTGTGAATGCACTCTCCCGTTTTGCGCGTAGATGTCCGATTGTTAATCTTATGGACTACTTTCGGGCCTTTCAACAAGAGTGGTACCAAATTCGACGCCTAAAAGGAGCTGAGATGCAAAATGCACTCACACCAATGGCGGAGAAGATCGTTCAGTACAGGGCGCGTCGTGCGGCGACATGGCCGGTAAGAGCAATCGGGTATGGGAAGTACGAGGTGCATGATGACTATCTTCACGCGATTGTAAATATGGAAGACCACCTTTGTTCGTATTACGAATGGCAAAATTCTGGGTTACCGTGCGGCCATGTCATCGCTGCGGCAACACATATGGGTCGTAGAGATTGCAACGACTTGGCTGTACCTTTCTTCACGTCCGAATATTACCGGAGAACATACGTGGAGGTAATAAACCCAGCTGGACCCCCTACAGCATGGGTGTATCCACCCGACCCGCTTCCGCCATGCTATCCACCTTTAATGGATAAGAACAGAGCCGGGAGACCGAGAAAAAACGAACGACGTCCATCACGTGGTGAAAGTTCGATACAACGAAGATGTACTCGGTGCCAATGCGTAGGACACACTCGTGGAGAGTGTCCAAATCCCGCCCCTTCAACCGTGCCAAGGAGACATTCAGTCAGTCACACCCCGGGCCCGTCACAGCTTGAACCATATGGAACAAACACATATGATACTGTTGATCTAAACGCTGATTTGTAAAAGATATATATATATATATATATATATATATTCATATTATATATACATACATACATACGCTTCTAAATGAACATTGATAACACAGCTAGTTTGTAAATGATATATATTCATATTATATATATACACACATACATATGCTTCTAAATGAACATTGATAACACAGCTAGTTTGTAAATGATATATATATTCATATTATATATACACACATACATATGCTTTTAAATGAACATTGATAACACAGCTAGTTTGTAAATGATATATATATTCATATTATATATATACACACATACATATGCTTCTAAATGAACATTGATAACACAGCTAGTTTGTAAATGATATATATATATATATATATATATATATATATATATATATATTCATATTATATATACACACATACACATGCTTTTAAATGAACATTGATAACACAGCTAGTTTGTAAATGATATATATATTCATATTATATATATACACACACATACATATGCTTCTAAATGAACATTGATAACACAGCTAGTTTGTAAATGATATATATATTCATATTATATATACACACATACATATGCTTTTAAATGAACATTAATAATACAGCTAGTTTGTAAATGATATATATATTCATATTATATATATACACACATACATATGCTTCTAAATGAACATTGATAACATAGCTAGTTTGTAAATAATATATATATTCATATTATATATACACACATACATATGCTTTTAAATGAACATTGATAACACATCTAGTTTGTAAATGATATATATTCATATTATATATATATACACACATACATATGCTTCTAAATGAACATTGATAACACAGCTAGTTTGTAAATGATATATATATTCATATTATATATACACACATACATATGCTTTTAAATGAACATTGATAACACAGCTAGTTTGTAAATGATATATATATTCATATTATATATATACACACATACATATGCTTCTAAATCAATATTGATAACACAGCTAGTTTGTAAATGATATATATATTCATATTATATATACACATACATATGCTTTTAAATGAACATTGATAACACAACTAGTTTGTAAATGATATATATTCATATTATATATATACACACATACATATGCTTCTAAATGAACATTGATAACACAACTAGTTTGTAAATGATATATATATATATATATATATATATTCATATTATATATACACACATACATATGCTTTTAAATGAACATTGATAACACAGCTAGTTTGTAAATGATATATATATTCATATTATATATACCCACATACATATGCTTTTAAATGAACGTTGATAACACAGCTAATTTGTAAATGATATATATAGATTCATATTATATATACACACATACATATGCTTTTAAATGAACATTGATAACACAGCTAGTTTGTAAATGATTTATATATTCATATTATATATATACACACATACATATGCTTCTAAATCAACATTGATAACACAGCTAGTTTGTAAATGATATATATATTCATATTATATATACACACATACATATGTTTTTAAATGAACATTGATAACACAGCTAGTTTGTAAATGATATATATTCATATTATATATATACACACATACATATGCTTCTAAATGAACATTGATGACACAGCTAGTTTGTAAATGATATATATATTCATATTATATATACACACACATACATATGCTTTTAAATGAACATTGATAACACAGCTAGTTTGTAAATGATATATATATATATATTCATATTATATATACACACATACATATGCTTTTAAATGAACATTGATAACACAGCTAGTTTGTAAATGATATATATAGATTCATATTATATATACACACATACATATGCTTTTAAATGAACATTGATAACACAGCTAGTTTGTATTCCATCCAACATGCTCTTCATCTTCAATCTTTCTGACCCTTCTTCAACGGCTTCTGCTTTTGCAACCACGTATGACCATTGTGTACCACAACCCGGACACACTTTAGCAAATGAGTTGAGGTAACCTCTGACTTGACCTTACATGATGTAAAAAAACAACAAAAAAATACAAACAACAACACAGTAAAAAAATACAAAACAACTAAAACAACCACCACCTACTTAAAAATTGATTTATGGATGAAATCTCAAGTGTGAATTGTGAATTGCATATTACTGATATTTATGGATGAAATCTCAAACATGCCAGTGAATTTGAACCACAAATCGGTCTTCAAAGTACAATAATTGTGGAAAAAAACAGTAAAAGCATGCAAGATTCGTCTAAGTACAGGGGCTGAAGGTGTAAATTTTCAGGGACCAAAAGTGTAAATTTTCAGGGACCAAAACTGTAAAATTTTGGTCCATCGCGGGCTGCGATCGCGGGCAGGGGCCAAATGTGCACCGCGGCCAAAGTTGAGGGGCTCCGCGGGACACTTTTGGCCAAAGATCGTGCCACGTCAGCCCTATCCCGCGATCGCAGGCTCCATCGCGGGCCATTAGGGTATTTTGGTAAACCGCAAAATTTTTGTGACATTTTGGTAAGTTGATGTTTGACTTTTGGCATTTTAATTAATTTCCCCCTTAATTAACAAACTCATACTCTTTTTAACGAGGAGAAAGGCTGTTACATAAATGGTCAACATCATGATTGTGTCCAAACAAATATTATAAAACATATTAATTAGGGCCTTTTCAAAATTCAAAAAACAACTATATTTAAATAGGGGTTTTAAATTAAATAATCTTGAAAGATTTCTAGATCACATATTAAAAGTTATCATTATTTCAGTAAAAAAAAAATATTTGTATTTTAATGGGAATTTCAGTTTTTAACATTTTTTAGAGTGAATTACACCGGTGGTCCCTGTAGTTTACCCAAAATTTGGATTTGGTTCCTAAAATACATTATTTACGGTGATGGCCCTTAACATTTTGATTTACTTTCACTCATGATCATTCTATGTTAAACATAAGAAGACTATTAGTGAAAGTAAATTAAACATACGAGAACCATGGATGAAAGTACATTAAATATAGGAGGACCATAAGTAAAAGTAATTAAAAAATTAAAGAACATCACTGTAGATAGTGTATTTTAGGGATCAAATCCAAAATTTAGATAAAAACCAAAGAGATCTCGTCAAGCAGATATATATTGAATTTGATGTTATTCATGTTTTTGCCGATATTTAGAGATACAAACGATGTTACTAGACATTAAATTCTATTATTTCTATTTTTTTATTAGCAACATGTTTTCCAAAATTAATAGATTATTGCATGATTATTAAGACCAGTCATTCTTTTATTGGTTATATAATCACACCTAAAAAAATGAGTTTTCATAAGATTATAAAAGCTCATAAAATATGGATTATCAAACAGTGGCGGACCTAGAAAAACTTTCAAACGGTAGCACCATTTAATTATAAGAAACAAACATAGAGAGATTTTGTACAAAATCAATGTTGGTCTGGGGGTTAGCCCCTTGCTTTTCAAACTTAGGGTCTCAAGTTTGAGTCTCATTGTGCCAATTTTTTTTATAAAACATAGTAAATATGAAATTAAAAACCAAAAACTACAAAAATGTCTCTAACAAGACTTGAACCCTGGTCTTGAATAAAATAAAAGTCTTCCAAACCAACTCTACCAAGGAAAACTTATGGCCTTATTGTAGTTTCAAAATATATATGGTGACACAAATCAAATTGATACGGTTGCACCTTTGACGAACCTAATTTTTTTTACCTTACGGCGGAGAAACAATACGGTGGTATGTGTCACCGTATGCTCTTACCTAGGTCCGCCCATGTTATCAAACATATTAGATCATTTCACCAACTCTTACACCTACACTTCTATATATAATAGTTATACACAGTAAATGAAACTCACACGTATGGATCTTATCTTTGATCTTTAACTCTAAAGGGTTGAGTTAGTTGATACAGCTAATCAGGGAGGGACAGACCCACGTATTATCTCTTTGCCGAAAGGTTAATAAATTTATGTTTATGAAAAGTGCAACGTATCGTTTTAGAAGGTGTTACCGTATGATATTCAAAAGTTTAAGAAGGTGCAACCGTACCTTTTAATCAACCAAAAAAACTCTAGAAACCAACCAAAAAACTGAAAAAAACTCTTAAAATCAACCAAAAAACCCCCTCAAAATCGATAAAAAAAACTTAAAAATCACTTGAAATCAAGCAAAAAAGCTTTAAAAATCCCTCGAAACAGTAGAATTAGGTTAAAAACACATCGGGTGATATTGAACGTTAATAACACGTCGATAAAAATTGTGTTTTTTGTAATTTTTTTATATTATATGATGTCATCGTATGAAAAAAAAAATATGGGTCCAGCTGATCCCCAAACATGCATAACAAAGTTTCCATGTAACCCTCTAATTAGATCCCGTTTGTTTTGTACGATTAGATAGAAGTTAAAGGAACTTGGAATTCAAGTCCCTTACAATCTCATGTTTGGTTTGAGGGAGTGCATGAAATTAAAATCCCACAAACATGATTTAGAAATCCCATGTGGGTAGTCAATATTTGCAGGATTTTATATAATTAATAAATTATATAAAAATAAAAATATCCTTTTTCATTTTTATAATTTTTCATAATTGTTTTTATAAAATGTTCATAAACAATGGGAATCATCTTCATTACAAATCTTACAAACCAAATACACCAATTTCAAATCCTCCCAATTACAAATCATTACACGAAATTCAAATCTCTAAAAACAATTTGATTAAACCAAATGTCCTCTTAAGTTGTGTTCTCAAAACCTTTTACGAAGGAAATGTTAGGACCATAAATGTCCTATAAGATAGAAAGTTATATAAAGAGTTATATTATATGTAAAAGCCTATTATTGTGTCAATGGGTTTGGGCCTTAATAGTCATAGGCCTAGGTATATATAGTTTTTCTTAAACCTAGTTTAGGTGAATTGTTCATTATTCTCTTATTGTAAAATCACTCTGAACGAATTACCTTTGAATGATAATGATATGGATGACAACTTCTTGATCTAACTGTTTATCATTGTTGATTGATTTCATTCATATTGCACTAGTCTGGGATCCACAATTGGTATCAGAGCAGACATACATCGATCGATTCAAGGTATCCAATTATTCTGGTAAGTTTTATCGAACTGCTAGTTTTCTTAGAAATCTCATTCTTGTGATTCTTGCTAAATTGTTAAGTTTTATTTATCAAAATCGCTTTCTCCTAGTTTTATTAAGATTTCTGCGAGTTTTTAGAGTTTGATTCGAAGGTTTGAAGTGTCTATTTGCCAAATTCGTGGTATTGAGTTTTAAGTCTCTGTTCTTGAAAAAGTCATCGTTTTTTGCATCAAAATCGGTTGTTTTAGGTAGAAATCGATTTGGGATTGTTTGTTTTTGCGTTTTGGTCGTCTCCACATCTTTCAGGAACCAAATCGAGCAACCCTAGTTCGTCCCTAGATTCGAGTTCATCGCCAGCCGCATTGTCCGGATTACAATCATCTATCCGGGTAAGTTTTCGAATCCTATCCGGACAAAACATTGTCCGGACTCCCTATCCGGATCATTACTTTCCGGATCATTCTAGTTCCCCGGTAAGTCTCCCTTCCGGACAAAACATTATCCGAACTCCATACCCGGATCTCTCACGTATCCGAATCATATTCTTCCGGTAAGTTTCCTTCTTTCCGGATCCTGTTACTCGGACACGCACTTCTCGGTAAGCTTCTCAACCGGTTACTTACTATCCGGAACCTGTTTCCGGAAACCTAGCTATCCGGTTTCTTACTCGGACACTGCCCCGGACACCTCACCCGTACACTCATATCCGGAAACCACACCCGGATCACATATCTTGGAGCTTTCTGATACTGTCTAAGTTGTCGAGGGGGGGACATTTGGGTATTCTTGATACAGTCTGATTTTTGAATCAAATCACTTACTGTCTGAAGATCATCTAAGTGAAATTAAGATGTTCTCTCGAGATGCTCCTGCAATGAGCAACCACACCGCTCCTTCAGATCTCGTAGAATCCTGCCAGATATGTATTCATATTCATCAAGCTTTAATGGATCAGATGCATCTTCTTGTTCAAAAAGTAGAGTCTTGTAAGCTTACCACTAATGAACACTTACTTGAATATCCACTTTAAAAGAGAAGTTAGACGTCCAAAGTAAGGCTACAGAGAAACTTAACTTTGATAATGCAAACCTAAAAGAAAAGTGTGCAATCCTTTCCAAAGCACCAAAAGACTTTAGGGCCAAAATATCTGATCTAACTGCAAAGCTTGATCAGTGTGAGAATGAGAAAGTTGATATTGTCTATCAATTCACTTCAAATAGATAATAACGAGCTTCTTTCAAAAATAAAAGATCTTGAACTTAAGTTTTACAAACGAGGACAAACTAACCAAACGATTCATCTGAACAAACCAAAGAATTTTAAATATTTTAACTCTGAATGGGGAATTGGGTATGACAACCCTCACTACTTGAAAAAGATCTTAACAATGGTTCCTACATTATACGGATTTAATTTTCTAGGCCTTGATAAGAGATATCCCCAGTATAAGATCAAATGGACGAAACCACTCAATGAGAAGGATGAGGAATGTGAGGAATATAAATGAAAGAATACGGTTAAGATGCAATTGCCGTTTGCTTACGAAGTTCTTAATTCATCATATGAAACAAATAAATCCAAATACCTCTCAAATGACTACTTTGACGGCTACAAAGTTGTCAAACCCAAAGAATCCTCGAAAAAGGATGCATTCCCAACAACTGAAACTAAAGTAGAGAATGACGACTTTAAACGCTATGTCCCACCTCTCATTTTGGAAATGAAAATAGTTCAGTTAAAGGAGTCATTTGAACAGGAATGAATTAAATTTCAAAAGGAAAAACAAGAGCTTTTATCCAATCTTGAGTGTTTTAACTCCACAAAAGCAGAATCTGTATCAGTTGAGGAAAAGGAAGCCCTTCAGACAGAAATCAAACGACTCACATCTAAACTATCTGCCTTGGCAGCAGAGGTGATGCAAGGGCATGTAAGCAAGAGTGAACTTCAAAAGAAGTTTGACCAACTCAGTGATGAGAAAATTGCTCTATCTGAACTTTCCTCTAACTTATCAGATACATCTTCCTGTAAGACTTTCATAGGACAAATCTCTTCTAGAAAAGGAAAAGAAGATCAAACAGAATGTTTTGAAAATAATCTTAACTCTGATTTTCAAAAATCTTTCACACCTGATTCTTTACAGAACATAAGTCCAAACTGTTCCTCCCATCCTTTGACCAATAGTGTTCCATCCGAAAGTGAACTTGAGTTTTCAACGTTTATGAATTCTAACGTGTGTTCAGATGATGAATTTCCAAAGTTTGAATTTGATCAACCCCTTCCAAGCCATACTGATTTTCTTCCAAAACCACCTGAACGATCGGTCAACTTTCAGAAGGGTGAATGTTCTACATCCGCCCCTCAAACCCGTTCTGTGAACAATGTTTCCAAAAACAGTTCTAAATCTAAAAGGCGTTCACAGAGACGGAAAACGACTGGTCGCTCTTAAATAGACATTCTCACTACTCTAGTTCTTCCGATAATGACTTTAATGATATTTCAGATAATAATGGTCGGAGAAAAAGGTTCAAACAAGTTTGGGTAGTGAAGAAGTCTAATGAAAGCACAACGAATACAAATTCATTTAAGTCAGTTTCGCATGCTAGAACATACAATCATAATCATGATGTTTTTAATCCTCGTACTTCTGTTGAACAAAGTGTGATGTTTCCTGTATGACTTTATTCAATTCAATTGTTGCTTCAACTTTCTCATGATTGTATTTGTTGTTCTGCATGTGGTTTGAATGATTTTGTTGATCGGAAATATTTGTAACACCCCAAATTTCCATTGTATTGTATTTAATATAAATGGGGTCTATTTGTAATTTAGTCTAAGTTGTGGACTAATTGTTAAAGTAAACTCCAGGGTTGAAATTGTAAATTTGACCAAAGTTTAAAGTTAATGTTGAAAATTAACTTGAGGGGTTGCTTAGTCATTTCTTGAAAGTTGAGATTTCTTTAAGTCTAGGTAAGTAATCTCATTTGAGATATTATCTCAAAAAGAAGTCTGGAGTCGGTCCAGAGGAAAAGCAGAGAGAAAGAAAGAAGGAGAATTAGAAGAAGAAAATCAAGAACTGATTCTTGAAGGTAAGGGTTGAAATCAATCTTCTGTATTTTCTTAATCAGTTAGTAATACCAAGTTTGAATCACTCTCCAGAAGTTTGTTGAATCAGAGAGAAGGAAGGAATTGGACTTCTGGGTTAAAGTTGCAATCAGGTGAGTTCATCTCTTCATCTTAAACATTTAGTAGTTGAAATTGAACCAGATATAGTATATAAATTGCCTGTATGAATTGGTAAATCTGTATGGAAATGAAATCGATCAATAAATTGTATTAAGGTGAGCTTATTGAGAAAAATTTGACGTAAATCGAATACAACATATCGCAGTTCCGGTATTAGAGAATTCCGGAATTTGTGAGTTCCGGAATTGGGTATGGGATCCGGAACAAGTTGAGTTCCGGAATTGGGTTCGTTTCCGGTACTGCGAAATTCCGGAAGTGGACTAATGGATCCGGTATTGCTACATTTCGGAAGTGGGCTTATAGATCCGGTATTTGATGAAGTCCGGAATGGGATTTTGGATCCGGAAATAGGAATTCCGGAAATGGGTTTTGAGTCCGTAAAATAGGGAGTTCCGGATGGGCTTTCAGGATCTAGAAATAGTGAGTTCTGGAATTTGGGTTTGGATCCGGTATGGTTTAAGTTCCGGAAATTGGGTTTAGATCCGGTAGGAATGGATTTCGGATGGTTCCGGACTTTGAGTCCGGAATACATTTTCTGATGATTATCAGATTAAGTATTTCTAACAAATTTCTAGGAGCGCTGCCCCCAGACCCCGCAAGGGGGAACAATTGAGGATGGAGGATACGATAGGTTATCTAGTATTCTTAGAGTTGAGAATATGATACAAGAGTGGCGTGATATGTTGTCATGCATTTAATCTAGTAAAGTGTAATGGATCCTTAGTCACTGGTAGTAACTTGTAATTCCCATTTCGTAAGGTGATGAGAAACATGGAATAGGCAAGGTAGAATTTCTATTCATGTTGAAATGATTGAATAGGAAAAGTAGAATTTCTATTCATGTTGAAATGATTGAATAGGCAAAGTAGAATTGCTATTCATGTTGAAATGATTGAATAGGCAAAGTAGAATTGATATTCATGTTGGAATGTTTGAATAGGCAAAATAGAATTGATATTCATATTAAATGTATGGAATAGGCAAAGTATAATTGCTATTCTGATTTAGAAGTGAATAGGCAAAGTAGAATTGCTATTCATGTTGAATGTATGGAATAGGCAAAGTATAATTGCTATTCTGATTGAGAAGTGAATAGGCAAAGTAGAATTGCTATTCATATATATAATGTAAGGGAAAGGCAAAGTAAAATTGCTATCCGTATTAGAGACGTGGAAACGTGAAATAGACAAAGTATAATTGTTGTTTCTATTTTCTTTTGTTGGATTAAAATAGGCAATATATAATTGTTATTTCTTCTTCCATTCCGAGAAAAAGGTATAGCGATTAATTGTAAGTTCTTGGATATGAGCGATGATCTAGAATCTGCAATGATTCGTAGTAGGCTCTCGAATTATGAGGATATGACTTTCTGAATGTTAGCCATACTCATGGGATCGGGTATGTTCCCGTCGTTATGAGACAAGTACGAGTATGGTAAGAATAGTGAAAACCAGGTTTGAGTATATGCTTTGATTATCTGAAGTTCCAAAGCTGTTAATGTTTTAATTTGAAATTGGATGTTCTCACTAGGCGTCAGCCTAATCGTTTCAAATTAACTTTTCTTACCAGGTACTAGCTCGGGGAAGTAAAGGGAAGAGGGACGAGTGCTTTTGAATATTCAACTTGTTGATGTTAAGAGGAGAAGTTAACTGATATGAGGATGCTTTTGATGAATGACTTAGACAACCAGTTTAATCTTATCATAGTTGACAAGATTAGATTAATATGTTGTTTTGGAGAATTCGAGTTGTATGTATTAAACCTCATAGTTAATTATCTACTTATATATGAAAGTCGGATGATTCCATGTTTAACCTTGTTAAACTTATGGTTTAAATTGGCCCTGATTTTTAGGGTGTTACAATATGCATCTCATTGGTATGGTACTTATAGTATCACCGGTCCTCATTCTAATAGAGCATCTAACCATCAAGGATCCATCAAAGCATGGATACCAAAATCTTTCTAATCTGTTTTGTAAGGATGTCATGTGTGGTAACATTCAGAATATTTTTTCCACATGACTGCATACAAAGGTTATGCTAATTTTGAGGGGGAGCATCAGGTTTTTGATACATACATGAGTTTTCAGTGTATTCAAAGAACCGTGGTAATTTATTCTGAATAACTTACTTGTGTTTGTTACTCTCCGACTTTAACTTCTATGATTGCCACGTGTTATATTTTCTTGATTTAGTTATTTCCATGTCTCATATATTTGTTGATTTTTCGATAGAAATACTTTGTTTTTACAAGTTCGTCATGTTGTGTTAGTGATTCACTTCATGTCTGACATATTAACTATGACTTGTTCTTCACAATTAAAATCTCTATTCATTGCTTGATTTTTGACCATAATGTGCTCAATGAGTCATTATGTTTAGCGCTTGATCTTGTTAATTGAAATTCTATATTTCAAATGATTTTTATGACTTTTGATTACCTCAGATCAGAACTCGGACTTAATTTTTTTGACTTCTGATCATCTCAAATCATGACTCGTTCTTAAATACTTTGACTTCTAGACATTTCAGTTTAGAACTCGTACTTCACTATTTACTAAGTTGTTCTACTCGATGCATGAAAGGAGTGTTAGGACTTATATTGTTTCTATGGTCTATCCAGAACCGAAAGGGCCTACCCAAGAAACTCATCCATTTATAGACGACAGTGAGGGGTCTAGATGCATAGATGAGTTTGGAGTGAAAAGAATTTGGTGAGGATGTGACAAGACTTAAAATAATTATTGGTCCTTACCAAACCGAGACAGTTATCCGGGTAACCACACAACTAGCCACTCAAGTATCTCATAAAAGATGATTGTTTCATATATTCACAGGTTTAGCACATAATCTATCTATTCCTTACTCGGAGATCTTAGATATTGAAAAAGGAAGACATCAGCTCCGGTCTCCGAACTTCATATTCTAATCACTGTGTCAACTGACTTTTAACTTGTGTACCAGGTTAAATCATATTTTGAGCCAAACAGATATAATTTAATTCTTTCACACATTGTTAGGGTCAATTTATGTTGAATAGAAGTTCAGGGGCTGAATTGTATTTGTTTAATTTGAGCCTTATTAGTGAACGGGCCGTGGGCTTGTTAACCACGGGCCCAGAGTATTTAAAGTTATGATTAGCTTAGAATTAAGCTAGTTGTTCATTCTGCTTTCCTAAACTCATTGTAAACTCTCTCAATATTGAAAGCTAATTGGATGACCAGTTGAAATCATAACCTACTGTTATTATCTATTGATTTCATATTGTTCGTTGCACGGATCTGGAACTCACAATTGGTATCAGAGCAGACGGATAAATCGATTCAAAGTGCTCTATTCGAATTCTGGTAAGTTTTTCATTCATAAGGCTGTGTTCTTCATTGAAAATCCATCTTTTGATTCGGTTGAAATTGATCGTTTTCGTTTATTGCATTCTGTTAGTATTACTCTTATTAGTGATTCTGCACGTTTTCGCAATTTAATTCGATCATCTGAGTGATTTTTAAGCAAATTAAAGTTCAAAAGTTTTTGGTTGTGTTCTTACTTAAATTCGAATTTTTAACATCAAAATCGTGCTATTTTGCTTGTCTATCGATTTGGGTACTGTTATTTTGGTCTTTTTGGAAAGTTTCTAATGTTTCAGGAAGTTATCTATCAACCCTAATCGCATTCCATCGAGTTATTGAAACCACATCCGTCCCTTCCGGATAACAGCCGAAGTTTCCGGACAATCTCATTCAACCTTTCCGGACACGGCTCATCTTTCCGGGTAAGTAGTTCTTTCCAATCTTTCCGGATATATTTGTTCCGGAAACCCAAAGTTTCCGGTAAAATATTTTATCAGGACAACTCAACGTTTCCGGTAACTTATTTTACCCGGACAACTCGAAGTTTCCGGACAACTCGAAGTTTCCGGTCAAATCGATTCTTTCCGGACCATTTCATCTGGTAAATACGTCATCCGGAAAGCGAATCATCCGGAAACCCCTTTCATCCGGTAAGTGTCATATTTACTATCTTCATCCGGAAACTATTGTCTTCCGGTAACCTATAGTTATCCAGAAACCTTAGTTTGTACGGACACTCTCACTTATCCGGACACTTCTATGTTTTTGAACTGTCTTTCACTCAAACTGATCCGGACACTTCCAGATCAGTCATCACATCCGGATTCCTATCCGGTAAGTTCATTTCTGTTGAATTCTTACATGTTCCTAGTACAACTCAGTCGTAGAACCTGCGTTAGGATACCACTCGTAGTGCCTTGCGTTAGGTTATCACTTTGAATCGAACACTTCGTCTGACGATCACTCCAGTGCAACTGAAGATGTCTTCACGCGACGCTCTTGCAATCGGTACCGACTCCAAACCACCTTGTCTCTACCAAGGTGAGTACAGCTAGGGGTGTAAATAGATTAGGTTGGGTTGGGTTCGGGTTCAACCCATTTATTAATTGGGTTGAAAACCTCAACCCAACCTGACCTGTTTAGGTAAATGGGTTGAGATTTTCAACCCAACCCAACCTGGGTTGAACCTGGGTTGGTAGCGGGTTGACCTGTTTATGATTTTTTTCAACCCAACCCATTTAATAAATGGGTTGAACCTGGGTTGACCCATTTATTTTAAAACTTTAAGTAAAATAAAAAAGAACTTAAACCTAATTCCATGACAAATACACAAGTCACAATCACAAAACCAAATAAATTGTCCAAAGTTTCCATAAAACACAACCATAAAGTGGAATAAATTGTTCAAAGTTTAATTATCTCAATCATAAAGTCATAAAAATAAGTTTCTAAACTCTAAGTAACTCGACTTCCACTTTCACCGACTCCAACTTCACTCTCAGTATTAGTATTTCTCTCCTCTTGATCTTCCATCTTCTCCGTCATGATTGCTCCACATAGCGCCTCAAGTTGCGATTCCATTTGTGCTATATAAATAAATAAATAAATTAACCAACTTAATACGATAAAAGAAATATATAAACAAGTTACTACGAAATATATAAATAACAAGTTAGAACAAACCTTCTCCGTATACCAAATCTCGTAGACAAATAATAGCCTCAACTGTAGAAGGCTTCAATGAACTTCTATAAGCATCAAGAACCCTACCACCAATGCTAAAAGC
The DNA here is from genome assembly GCA_033807775.1 of Saussurea involucrata. Taxonomy (NCBI): domain Eukaryota; kingdom Viridiplantae; phylum Streptophyta; class Magnoliopsida; order Asterales; family Asteraceae; genus Saussurea; species Saussurea involucrata. The sequence goes on along the minus strand of CM066321.1, from coordinate 92,250,489 downwards.
AGATTCGGATGCCACCGTTGATATTGGGAAAGCTAAGATGTCCCTAGCCATCCGAGCAAGAGTTGGATTAAATGAATAGTCTGATAGTTGGAAAAGGGTATATTAAAAAATATATATATATCAAATTAAATTAATTTAAATAATAATAGTATAAATGGGTTGTAAAAGGGTTAAAGTAGGTTGAAAACAGGTTGTAAAAGGGTTGACATCGGGTTAGAAATGGGTTGAAAGCAGGTTATATATGGGTTGAAATCAGGTTGTAAATGGGTTAAAATCAGGTTGAAAATTTTGACCCAACCCAACCCATTTATTAACTGGGTTAGGCGGGTTGGCGGGTTGATGGGTTGAAAATCTCAACCCAACCTGCTATTATTGGGTTGGGTTCGGGTTGGGTTGGCGGGTTGGGTCACTTTTTGCCACCCCTAAGTACAGCCAATGGAGGGACAGATTCATCATCTTCATAGAGTCGAAAGACAACTTCGAGTACATTTGGCGAGCTTTAGAAAATGGGCCAATTCCTATACCTATGAAGACTGTTCCACCAGCTCAAGAAGATGGTGAGACACGCACCGTGAGGAAGACTCTCACCGATATGACCGACGATGAAAGAGGCATGCTTGAGGGAGAAAAGCATGCTAAGCGGTACCTTATTCAAGCTCTCCCCAACACGATCTAAACTGCCATCGACAGTTACAAAGATACAACTAAGGGCATGTGGGATCAGGTGGAGTGATCGTCAGACGAGCTCCACAACTAAGGGCATGTGCCATCGACAGTTACAAAGATCTAAACTGTCTTCTTCTCAACGAGCTCCACAAGAATAAGATTACTCGTTCCAACACTGAGAACGCTCTGAAGTTCCTCAATAACCTTCTGTCTGAGTGGAAAGTGTTTGCATCACACGTCAAGCATAACCATTTGATGGAGAAGGTCGACATTCACGAACTGTATGAAATGCTCCTTCAAGACGAAGATGACGTAACGGAAATTATGAATGAGAAGAAGACTGCATCCAAGCCAGCTGCTGATCCTCTAGCACTCATGTCCTCCAAACAAGGGAAATCTTCTGGCCGTCAATCCAAATGTGCTCAAAGTCAAAGCTCATCTGAGCCAGAACCTGAAGAAAAGGAAGATAGTGAGTCTGATTATGAACTATCTGAATTCAAGAAAGCTATGGCCATGCTCTCTAAATCGTTTCAACAACAGAAGTTCTACAAGAAGCCATCGTCCAATAATCAGCGCTACTCCACCTCCTCCAACAAGCACCATGATTATCAGGACAAGTATGAAGAAAAGAAGAAAGCCGATGAGCAAGATAAGTCTGAGAAGAAGGAGAAGACGGAGAAAGATGACAGTAAGAAGAAAGATGAACCCGTGACCTATTACAACTGCGGAAAGCTTGGTCACTTTGCAAAATATTGTCGGAAGCCAGTGGTAAAGAATGCTCACTACTACAAGGCGAAGCTCGCATTGGCTGAGCAGAAGGAAGCTGGAGCAGCTCTGTTTGTGGAAGACGACTACTGGTTGGGTCGTTCTGATGATGAAAGCGATTCTGATGGTGCTAATTCTTTCATGGGATATCACTCTCCAGCCGATGAAGAAAGTCAAGTCAGGTATGTGAATCTATCCAACAAGATTTCTTGAATCAAATGCAATCACTTGCTGAACGGGCAGATTCCTTTAAGGCCACCTCTAATGAACAACTGCTTGAGATTAGATCACTATCTAAAAAGCTAGATGTTCAAAATAGAATAACTAAAAAATATAAGTCTGAAAATGCTAATTTAAAAGACAAATGCAAAAATCTTTCAATAGCACCTAAGGACTTAAGGGCCAAATTATCTGAACTTCAGTCTCAGTTTGATCAGTGTATGAATGAGAAAGCATAAATTGTTTATCAATGTTCCACTCTCCAAATTCAACACAAGGAATTTGTCGCTAAAATTCTTGATCTTGATACCAAACTCCATAAAAGAGGTCAAACTGATCAGACCATCCATATGAATAAACCTAAGGAGTTCACGTACTTTAACAAAGAATGGGGAATTGGATACGATAACCCACATTATTTGAAAAAGGGTATATCCAAAAGACCCATATTGTATGATTTTGCTTGTTTTGGAATAGATAAAATATATCCGGAATATGCGATAAAATGGACTGGTCCTCTTGAACCTGAAAAGGAAGAGGAAACTGAGGAATACAAGCGCGCACACACATCTCACATTCAACTTCCTTTTTGTTATGAGCCTTTGAATTATTCCTATCAGAAAAATAAGAAGTACCTCTCGAATGACTACTTCGATTGCTATAAGGTTGCAACGCCCAAGGATTCCTCCAAAAAGGATGAGGTCCAAGCAACCGAAACCAAGACTGAGACGGATGAGTTCAAACTCTATGTTCCCCCTCTCATCTTGGAAGCAAAGATAGTCGAGTTGGAGGAGTCACTCGAGAAAGAAAGGTCGAATTTTCAAAAGGAAAAGCAAGCGCTAATCTAGGAACTTGAAAATCTAAAATCGGTCAAAACCGAAACTGTGGCTGATGAAGGACAGGAAATCCTTCGGTGTGAAATCACTAAGCTCACATCACAACTGGCTGCCTTGGCAACAGATGCGATGCAGGAGTATACGAGAAATGGTCAGCTCTAAGAGCAGATTGATCAACTCCAATCTGAAAAGCAGATTTCACCCGAGTCTTCCTCTAACTCATCGGACACGTCTTCGTGTAAAGCTTTCATAAGCAAAACCTCTTCAACACAAGACGATAAAGATTCTCAAGACGAGAGTGTTTTAAGGAATTTGAACTCTGATTTTTTCTTAGCTTCCGCACCAAATTCCCCAAAGCACACAAACACTAAGTGTTCCTCGCCTTCCTCGACCGATCCAAGTCCTGTAATTCCGGATGTCGATTTATCTGAATATATGAACTCCGAAGGCAATTCTGAAGAAGAGTTTGAGTCGTTCCCCTTCGACAAACCTCTTCCGAGTCATACTGATTTTCTGTCTCCAGTAGTCAATCGACCGGTCAATTTTCTAAAGGGTGGCTGTTCAAAAACAAAGGCCCCAGCTGTGATTAAGATTTCTAAATCTCAACCCGTTTCTCAAAAATAATCACAGCCGAGGCTAAAGACCGAGCAATTTCCTACCAAAAATACTGCTTCTTCAAAAGTCACTGACCATGCTGTCCATGTTGTTTCAGATGAAAATGGTCGCGCTAAACAAGAAAAACCAAAGTGGCTAGCTAAGGAACCTGTCGAGGCTGCAACATCAAAGTCTTTCAATACTGTTTTTTACCCTAGAATGAACCAAAACGATTGTGCTTGGAATCATAGGAATGATTTTGTTAAACGCGATGTTTCTTTTCCAATTAAACTTTATTCCATTCAGCAATTGATTCAGTTATCGCATGATTGTTTGTGTTGTTCTAGTTGTGGTTGGAATGACTTTGATGATATAAATAATAATGATTGGTTTGGGTCATATCATATATATAATCATACACCCAAAAGCAAACCCCGTAAAAATAGAAAGACACAACATACTCAACGGGGGTCCCAATCAGAGGTTAAACCACAGCAGGAGAAAAAACCCATTCCCAAACGAGTTTCTCCTACTGAGGTTAAACCGGAACCCAAGAGGCAACCTGCTACAAAACCAGTTCCTCCAAAAGGTGTCAAACCTACACCTAAGAGGCAACCTGTGCCAAAACCAGTTCCTTCAAACGGTGTAAAACCTACACCTAAGGGGAAATCTGTGTCAAAGCAAGTTCCTCAGAGAGGTGTCAAATCTAACACTCCAGGACCCATGCAAATATGGGTACCTAAAATCCGCTAAACTTGTTTTTGCAGCACGGTCATATGTGGTACTTAGATTTGGGATGCTCCAAGCATATGATTGGAAGGAGGGAGCTTCTCACGAACTACAAAGAAGAATATGGTGGAGACGTGAGATTTGGGAACGACGACAAGGCCCCAATTGTGGGCTATGGCGACATTATCCAAGACAAGATCACTATCAAGAAGGTATCACACGTCGCGGGATTGGGACACAATCTGTTCAGCATCGGCCAATTCTGCGACAAAGATCTCGAGGTCCGGTTCAAAGCCAAGAGGTGTAGAATACTCAATGACGACGGAGTGGAGCTACTAGTTGGAAACCGCAAGACCAACCTCTACACCATCGACCTCGCAGCCCTGAAGCCCGATAACCATGTCTGCCTGATGTCAAAGGCGAATTCCGAACAAGCATGGATTTGGGATCGACGTCTTTCGCACCTCAACTTCAAAAGTATCAACAAAATGGTGTTGGGCGGACACGTGAAAGGCATGCCCGATCTTCAATTCGTGAAGGATCGACTCTGCGGGGCATGTGAGATGGAAAAGATGAAGCGGAGACGCATAAGCCGAAGGCAGCTCCGAGCATGTCCCAGTCCCTCGAACTTATCCATATGGATTTGTGTGGACCGATGCGCGTTCAAAGCATCAACAAGCGCAAATATGTCCTGGTGATGGTGGATGACTTCTCGCGCTACACTTGGGTCAAGTTCCTTCGCTCGAAAGACGAAACTCCGGAGCCGGTCATCAACCATTTGAAGACCATCCAGCTGAATCTTCAAAGTGCAGTTCAGACTATCAGGACCGACAACGGGACATAATTCAAAAATCAAACGGTGTGCGACTACTTGACTTATGTCAGTATCTCGCAAACCTTCTCGGTGGCACGCACTCCTCAACAAAACAGAGTGGTGGAAAGACGCAACCGTACCCTGGTCGAAGCGGCTCGCACCATGCTTTCTCAATCGAAACTGCCGCTATTTCTGGGGGCCAAAGCAGTGTCTACGGCCTGTTACACGCAAAACCGCTCCATCATCAACAAGCGGTTCAACAAGACGCCGTACGAGATCATCAACAAACGCATTCCGAACATCAAGTACTTCCATGCATTCGGATGCACGTGCTACGTCTTAAACGACAAGGACGATCTCGGTAAATTCAGCCCAAAGGCGGACGAAGGAGTTTTCATCGGATACTCCATGCAGACTAAGGCGTATCGCGTTTACAACAAACGGACTAAAACCATTATCGAAAGTGTAAACGTGACATTCGACGAAGCCGCAGATTTGGCTTCTGAACACAGCAGTTCAGAACCCGGTTTAACTGGCGTGCTAGCTTCCGAACTTCCAAGTTCGGGATCTGCACAAGCGTCAATATCCGAATCATGCATCTTCATCGAATGTTGACTCTTCCGATTTAGATTTACTGTTTAAATACTTTTATGATGACATATTTAATGCTTCTACTCCTCCTGTCTCAGCACAACCTCGACTTGAAGCTGCTCGTATTGAGGATTCAGCGAATCTATCCGGTCCGCCGCCTTCTACAAGCACGCTGTCCATCACTGTGGAGACAGCCCAACCGTCACGAAGGAGTTTTCATCGGATACTCCATGCAGACTAAGGCGTATCGCGTTTACAACAAACGGACTAAAACCATTATCGAAAGTGTAAACTTGACATTCGACGAAGCCGCAGATTTGGCTTCTGAACACAGCAGTTCAGAACCCGGTTTAACTGGCGTGCTAGCTTCCGAACTTCCAAGTTCGGGATCTGCACAAGCGTCAATATCCGAATCATGCATCTTCATCGAATGTTGACTCTTCCGATTTAGATTTACTGTTTAAATACTTTTATGATGACATATTTAATGCTTCTACTCCTCCTGTCTCAGCACAACCTCGACTTGAAGCTGCTCGTATTGAGGATTCAGCGAATCTATCCGGTCCGCCGCCTTCTACAAGCACGATGTCCATCACTGTGGAGACAGCTCAACCGTCATCATCTACTTCAACTGATACTACTGTCCCCCCGGAGAAACCAATCACAAACCCGGAGATCGCTCCTAATGATTCGTCATCTGCTACAATCGACGATCAACCTCTGAACTCCTCGGAACCAGAAGTTGTTCAACCGTCGATGAATCCTCCCCCGTCTCCTCCGAGAAACCAGCCTGCAACACTTGAAGCAGTTCAAGACCTTCCATCTGGTGATTATGTGGATCCAGACGCAACTCACTCAACTCAGCAGCCGCTTCCGCACACGACCAAATGGAAGAAAGTTCATCTCCTACATCAAATCATCGGTGATCCCTCCACTCCTGTCCGCACGAGAGGCGAATCCGCAAACTTTTGTCTCTTCTCCGGCTTCTTAAGCAAGATCGAGCCGATGACTGTACGTGAAGCACTTGAAGATCCGGAGTGGGTCATTGCTATGCAAGAAGAGCTCAACCAATTCGAGGCTCTAAAGGTATGGCAACTGGTCTCACGTTCAACCCACAAGACGGTGATCGGCACCAAGTGGATCTTTAAGAACAAGAAGGATGAGGACGGTATCATAGTACGCAATAAGGCGCGTCTCGTGGCTAAGCGATACCGCCAGCAAGAAGGGATCGACTACGATGAAACATACGCTCTGGTAGCAAGGATAGAAGCCATACGTATGTTCCTTGCATACGCCGCGCACAAGAACTTCACGGTCTTCCAAATGGATGTGGAGACCGCATTCCTCAACGGCGATCTCAAGGAAGAAGTGTATGTATCACAACCGAACGAGTTCGTGGACGAAAAGAAGCCTGATCATGTCTACATCCTGGACAAGGCTCTCTATGGATTGAAGCAAGCTCCACGAGCCTGGTATGATACTCTTACCAAGTTTTTGATAAAGTCAAAATTCTCACGAGGTAAAATCGATTCTACTCTGTTTATCAAAAACGAAAAAGGTCACATAGTTCTAGTTCAAGTGTATGTAGATGACATCATTTTCGATTCCACTAATCCTCAGTATGCTAAGAACTTTGCCAAACTAATGGGAGAATTTTTTAAAATGAATATGCTTTGTGAGATGAATTTCTTTCTCGGTCTTCAAGTTAAACAACTGTCGACCGGGATGTTCATATACCAGGCTAAGTACATCCGGGATATTCTTAAGAAATTCCAGATGGAACAGTCCTCACCCATGAAAACTCCCATGGCACCCGGTACTAAGTTACACGCCGATCCTAACGGAAAGGATGTGGACACTAAGACATATCGGGGAATGATCGGTTCTTTAATGTATTTAACTGCTAGTAGGTTGGCCATAATGTTCTCAACTTTTCTATGCGCCCGGTTTCAATCAAAACCAAAAGAGTCTCATTTAATAGCTGTAAAACGAATTTTTCGTTATTTACGTGGTACTACTGATCTTGGCTTGTGGTACCCGAAAGAGACAGGTTATGAGTTATCCGCTTATTCCGATGCGGACCACGTGGGCAGCATGATGGACCGGAAGAGCACATCGGGGCATGTGCAGTTCTTGGGTGACAACTTGGTGAGTTGGGCCTCCAAGAAGCAGCAGTGCGTCTCCACGTCGACTGCCGAGGCGGAATACGTGGCCGCCGCAAGGTGCTGTTCTCAAGTCATCTGGATGAGGACGCAACTCAAGGACTACGGCTTTACGTACGTCAAGGTGCCCATTTACTGCGACTCGAAGAGCGCAATTGCCATATCCAGCAACCCGGTCCAACACACTAAGACAAAGCACATCGACGTTCGGTATCACTTCATCAAGGATCACGTTGAAATAGGTACAGTCGAACTCTACTTTGTAAATACTGAGCATCAGTTAGCAGACCTGTTTACAAAACCCTTGGACGAAAAACGTTTTAATACTCTGGTGTCCAAGTTAGGTATGCTAAATCTGAAGACTTGATCTGTGTGTGTGCCCGATACAAGTTCCATACATCTACGAGTAACTGTCTACTCATCATCCGGTGTTTACACCCCTGATGATTGAGCATACACTTTCTCGCACTTGTATTCTACTTGTCTCAGTTACACAGTTAGGTCGAGTCTCTATATTTATTAGGTAGATTTCGGTTGGTTCATTTCTTTCCATGTGTGTTTCTTTTCTTTCATACTGTCGTCTCATTTATCTGCTTATATCTGTGCTTTCACAAGTGTTCATATGTCCAGGGGGAGCAAAGTCGTCCCCATGCTCAGTTTGAGGGGGAGCGAGAGAAGGTTGTTTCAAAATCCAGATACCACTAATTTTAGTAAAATTTGAAAGAACAGGGAATTTTCTGTAAAAATACCATAGTGTCCGAACAGGTATCCGAAAACCCTATCTATTAGGATAGGTTTCCGGACCGGGTCCCTATCCGGATCGGATGGGAATCCGGATAACCCACCCGGACTCTTGGCTTCGTATAAATGGCATCCGGATTCTCTTCAAATCACTTATCCGGAAACAATCGCAAAACCCTAAACCTCTCGAACTCTCTCTCTCGTTCGGACTATCGCGTCATCCCCGCATCTCACTCTTTCTTAGTTCCAAAATCAGGTATGTGTTTCATTTATCCATCTTGACTTAGCTTACACACATCTCGTGCTATACATCACTCGAATCGACCACATATTTGGTCGATTGAACATATCCGAATACCCACGATGAGTCTCTACGACTTCGGGTCAATCGGTGTAGTTCAGGTCGTTTTAGTTGAGTCTGTATGTGCATATGCTACCATCAACAATCCTTGAATGTTTTAACAAATGTTTGGGACTGTAATTTGCTCGATTAATCATTTTGGATGTCGTCCGGACACATTATTCGTGTCCGGAATATATCAAGTTCATGACGATTTGTCCGGAAACTCTCATGCGATAGATATTTTATCCAGATACATTCAACATCCGGTAACCCTAGTTGTCCGGAAACCTAAGGGTTTCCGGTAAGTTCAACTACCGGCTCGTTGAGGTGTCTGGAACCCGAGTTGTCCGGTAATCTACGCCATCCGGAAACCTTTTGTGTCCGGAATCCTTATTTTGTCCGGAAACTATCTTCCGATCCGGAAACCTTTGATATCCGGATACCTTCTGTCCGGATACCATGGTTTGTCCGGAAAGTCTTATTTTCATTAAAGTGTCCGGACACCCCTGTGTTTGTCAGTCCAGTACCTGTTTCTCTCACTGCCAGTCCTCAATCTGTATCAGATTGAGCCACTTACTGCAAAGGTACGCACCGACACTTGTTCATCCATCTTGCATACTAACTTTGCTTCTGTTTCAGATATAACATGGCGGATCAAGAACAACATCAAAATCCTGAAGAGCAAATTCCTCCTCAAGAGGAATTTATCGACGAAGCTGCCGACAATGCTTTGGTCAACCCTGACCATGGCATTGAGATAGAGGCCAACAACCATCATTTAGACGCCGCTGAATTCCGACCACAACCTCCACACCGTGTGATCGTTGACATACTACTTGGTCACTCTCTCCGTGAGGCCCTCACTGCCACAGCCGACGTCCCAGTACTCTATGTGTATCAAGTGTGGCTCTCTGCCCAAGTCATTACGGCGGCCAATTCACAAACCATCACGGCGTGGATCGACAACCACCCCTTCACGCTCACACCTGAGTCTACTGTCACTGCCCAAAGCCACCGCCGGTGGACACCAACGCTACGACCACACACTCAATGATGCGACTCTATGTGCTCAAGTACGCGCACTCAGTTATAACCACGCTCTCGATCGACCTTCTGCATTCAACTGCAAATATATGACGCCCATCTGGTACACGCTGTTCACCATCCTAAACAAGTGTCTCTCATCCAGATGGAAGGGAATAGATCAGTGCACAGGCAATTTCTTGCGTCTATTCCATGCCGTGTGCTATAACAGACACGTCGACTTCGCGATGATTATCTGGCGTGTGTTGGTTCAAGCTATTCGACAAATTTATGGGTCGAAGCAAAAGAAGTTCCTACCATATCCTCGTTTCCTCTCACTGGCTGTGCGACATCACATGGACGCGAACCCAACAATACCACGACGAATTAACCATCCGGTATGTCCTCCGTTCCATTTACAATATATGGTGATTTGAAACCCGTCCAACGCCATAGCCATGCCCTTACCTGAAGCCCTACTGGCACATGCGGATCCCACTGCACCGAGTGTAGTAGCATATAGGCAAGAGTTAGGGAATCCCATGATCCAGCCAGCACCGGAGGGACCTCCCCAGGGACATAGAACCGAGGGACGTGAGGGTCCTAGGACCAGAGGAGGCAGGGCCCGGGCAGCTGGGGCTCCCGGGCGGGGTGTGTTGAGAATTCATGCGAGGGGAATCGGAGCGGGCGGTGCAGTGGATACGCATACCAGTACTTCCCAAGCCGGAACATCGTCTCGACCCATGCTCCATCATGACTCCGAGCCCTATTTATCTGACCCACCTTCACCAACCCGACACGTTGAAAATGTGGAATCTGACTCCACGGACTCCGATACGGCCCGTGCCATGCGTTTATCACTGATACCTTCCCGTATCGGACCAAACCCAGACTTTACCGAAGGAATCCAATCCGCCTCACCTTCAACCCCTCTTATCCATACTGAACAGCCTGAAACGGGAGATACAAGGAGAACCGAGGGATTATTAGGTGATGAATTAGAACATGTGAGACGGAGGGAATTGAGGTCGAAAGCAAACCAAGAAAGATTAAGCCGTAAAGATAAAGAGGCTTCTGAGCGACCCCACACCAGTGTCAAATCGGGTAGCCACATCTGCTATCCCGTCTCATCCGTTGGGACGGGGTATTGAAGAAGCCGCCGTGGACCCAGCGGCGCAATTGCACAACCTCCTCAGCCACTCATCCGTCTCTCAAAAGACGGGTGTTTCAACTTCTCACGGGGATCAAGCACAACATCTACCGATCTCTCAATCGGAGAGTACTGGTATTGAAATAAAAGACCAACAGCCCCCGGTCTCGACGTCTTTCAGTGCACCATTGAGTCTAGAGCCAATTGATACATTATATTCTTTGGCTAGGACACAGGATGAGACTCACCAAATCGATGCTCTTCGTGACTCGATCGGAACTTCCATAGTGTCTCTGCCTTTAAGCGGAACACGAGGATCGGAAGGAAATCATACCACGGCTATCCCTGCGCCAACCGTGAACGTAGGTGGCTCTGCCTCTAAGGTAGATGCCTCAACGGGAAATCTAAGTGATCCCGGTGTTACCTTACCCGACTTAGTGTCAAAGGGATATCTGGACGGCGCCCTAAAGGCTGTCCGCGAGGCAATGGAGAAGCGCTTTACCTCGGAGCTCGACAAACTGAAAAGCATGATCAAAGGTAAAGAGAAGGTCGTCGAAGCTGAAACCGCACCTACACCTCCACCGGCTCCCGTTCAGCCTATATATTCAGTGGATACATTAAAGACGATGCTTCTAGCTCAGTTGCTCCAACAACAAGATACTGACGCCTCAACCGAAGCAGACCTGATCTCCGTTCTGAAATCACAGGTCACTGCTCCTTCGTCATCAATTACCACTAGATTGGACCAGCTTGACACGACTCTCAAGGACGTTCAACAAGCGCTCAAAACGCTTTCCGAGAGAGTCTCCTCCGTCGAAGATACTTGCAAGAGTCAAGCTGGCGGACTTAAGAGAAGGCACGATGACCAGGATGATCCTGATCACTGTGAGGGGGAGACCAAGCGACAAAGATTAACTGAGTCTGTCCCAATCATACCCGAAACTACTGTGGTTCAACATGAACCTTCAACTGCGGCAACTACAACCGAAACTGCACCCGAAGACGAGTTGCCTTTAGCCGAGATGGTAATTGATATGGACATCTCCGATGACGAAGACCCGACGGTTGAAAAGCCTGAGGGAACAACACAGGAATTGGTCAACTTTGACACATCAGATGGATCTACACTCAATCTTATTGATCCAAACACACAGACCGACCCGGAGACCGAAGATGCATGGTATGAAAAAGCCGCCAGTGCCGTAAATCTCCAGGTAAATATGGTCTTCCCAACTGATGAAGACGACAATGTAGACTACGACCACTTTCTGCTTCAAAATTTGTATGGTACTCCCGTTCACTCAGCTCAAGCCGCCGAAACTTCTGCAAAACCCGAATCTACAACTGTTGATATTCCGACATCTCCTTAACAACAACCGACAACTTATGATCTTCCTCCTCCTCAATAGCAACATATCTGATGGGATAAGATCACGATATTTATTCCTCACCTAGAGGAATCTCTGAAAAGGCTGTTCGTTCACAAGTTACGCCATATCGAGCCTACCTTTGCCTTGGTATTTACAGTTCCGACCCGGAATACCAAAGCCAGTACGTAAACGCAATGAAGCGGTGTTTGCCAGTTAGCCAAGTCCGAACGAAGCACAAGATCACCGAAGTGCTCAACATCCAAACCGGCAGAATTCTGAAAGTTATGTTTCACATCTTCACCGTCCGACGCGAAGATGGAAATGAATGGCGATTCTCTGAAGCCGACTTCCAGCACCTCCGACCGTTCGACTTCTATGCTATACTGAAAGACCTCCGAACCAGAACCATCCGACCTCTTCATGTGACAAAAGCGCTCGAGGCTGTTCGTCGATTCCTTGTCCGTACAATCATGATGTCATACCTTACGGACTTCCAAATGGCAATCGAGAACAGAGCAAAGAAGGTAAACCCGTTAAAGCCGAATCTGAAAGCTCCCGAACTGAAGATGTATCCCGAGAACGCACTGCTTCTGGAACCAGAATTTGGGATAGTCTACATCAACGATCAGAATGAAAAGAGATTTCTTCGCTTCAGTCAGGTAGACAGATTCTGCGACGGCACGTTCTTCAAAGTCCAAGATGCTCTTCGAAAAATCATCACTTTCGAATCTGAAAATCCAAGGCTCTCATATGTTCCCAATCCTAGTGAGACAACCGCTCGAAAAGCCTTGGAAATGGTTGAAGAACGTATCGATTATCGTCGTACTATCTGAATGTTCGAGGTACACTTTGCGCTCCGAAAAAGATATGTCGCGAACTGGCGCCAACTCGAACTTCAATTCAAAGGGGGAGATTGTTAGGTTCAATTTATGTTGAATAGAAGTTCAGGGGCTGAAATGTGTTTGTTTAATTTGAGCCTTATTAGTGAACGGGCCGTGGGCTTGTTAACCACGGGCCTAGAGTATTTAAAGTTATGATTAGCTTAGAATTAAGCTAGTTGTTCATTCTGCTTTCCTAAACTCATTGTAAACTCTCTCAATATTGAAAGCTAATTGGATGACCAGTTGAAATCATAACCTACTGTTATTATCTATTGATTTCATATTGTTCGTTGCACGGATCTGGAACTCACAATCACATGCACGAGTCTTTGTGATTCCATTTGCACATCTTTGTGATATTGCCGGAACAGTTTGAGAAGTAATTTTTTTTTTAATTTTACTTCAGTGATAACTGGAAGTCCTATCAGAGATACCCCAATGCCAACTCTGAAGATAGGCCACACAATTATTGTTGTGATAACAGTTACTGTTGGGTTATCAAAGATTTGAAGATGACCTCCTGATCTCTTTACATTCTTTGAAAAACATCTTTTATACTTAGAGAAATTTTAGGTTCGTTGTAATAGCTTAGTCGTGTTTTTAAAGTTCGGTGAAGTCAAAGATCAGCCGAAATCAAGAAGTAAATTTACCAATGCGGATTGAAGATGGACTTCTCAACCCAAACTAATATATCTCACCGATTTTCTTGATGACAAATCGGTGAGATCCTCACAATAGGAGAATCCTTCCTTATCTCCTTGCTAAGAAGATTCTCACCTCTTTTGTCCATGACAAATCGGTGGGATCCTCAAAGATAGGAGGATCCTCCCTTGTATCTTTGCTAAGAAGATTTTCATCAAAGAAGAAATATCTGGTATGGGGAAAAGGGTTCATTTATCCTTTTCCCATTCTTAAATATTGTCACCATCAAAGCTTTTTAGTTCCATGAAAAATAGGAAAAGACACTTCAACTTTTGAGAGTCAAACCTGACCTTCAAATGACAAAGTGACAAGTGTCACATGCATTAAATGCTCATTGTACTATTTAAAGATGAAGACTTCTCCATGCAAACAACCAACAACTCTTGAAGATTTCTCTGTGCTCAAGACATTCTGCTCCTCTCATCCATTGAATTAAATAGCTTCAATCTTTGTGTTTTAGAAGTTGTGTAGTTTTCAGTATTACTTTGTGAAGATCGTTAGAATAGATTTAATCTGTTCTTTCCGCAACAATCTAATTGTTCTATGTGTAATTCTTGATTTTATATATCAATATAGAATTAATTAAAGTGAAAATTTTTGTATTGTATTCAACCCCCCCCCCCCCCTCTACAATACATGTTCTTGTTCTTATTAGCCATCTAGGACTAACAAGTGGTATCAGAGCAGAAAGTTTAATCTCAATAAACTTGATCTGCAATGGCTGCTTCCTCCTCAAACAATATTGTTTCCTCTCAAAACACTTTTTTCTGAAAATGGATCTATTGCTAAACCTCATAAGTTTAATCCAAACAACTTTTCTTTGTGGAAAAGCAGAATGATGCTTTTCATGGAAGGAGTGGATATCAGATACCCTACTATTCTCAGTGAGGGACCTTTTGTCCCTAGAGTTTGGGATCGCTATGAAACTCAAAAATCTGGCAAAGAAAGTGTTGGTCAAGATGATACTGATGATTTCTTTGTACTTGTATAAAGACAACCAAGGATCTTGATCATATGCCTCTCACTGTTCTTTATGAAACTCTATGAGCAGACTAAACTGCAAAGGAAGTCTGTCATCACAGATATAAAGAACTCTTCTCTAGCTCTCCTATGTTGACTCTTCCAAAAGAACTAAGTGTTTTCTAAGAATCACATACCAATCTGACTCTGACCATGATAGTCAAGAAGATCCCAATGAGCATTCAGATGCATATCTTAGTGATGTTGAGGATGAATGTGAGGAAACTTCAGTTAACAAATTATCAAATGAAATGGCCATGTTGGATGGGTATTCTAAATCCAAATCTCGCTTCTCTTCTGGAAAATCTAAGTTTAGTCGAAAATCCTCCTCTTCTCTCTCCAAACACTTATTTTCGGACAAAACTAACGAGGAATGTTTTAACTGTGGTAAAAGGGGTCATTTTGCCTCTGAGTGCAGAAGTAAACACTTTGAAAGACCCAGAACTTCTTCCTCAGGACGATTTTCCTCAAAATCGGGAAGATGCAAATATGATTCTATCAATCTCTCCCCTTCCCAAAAATTAGGCCAACCTCTCTCTTCTGTAAATTTTGACCGGGCTGAAAGATACAAAGAAAAATACAAGAGAAAAAAAGAAAGAAACAAAAGGCTTGTCAGAAGAGGAAAGGGTCTGCCTGCTGAAACTCATGATTTGGCAGAAGAACCCACATCTGAAAGCGAGAAGGACATTTCAAATGTGTGTTTCATGGCCAAGATAAATGACATGGATGATCCAGAAGATCACCCCCCCCTCAACTGCTCTTTTATCAGCTAAGTGTTTTTCCTCCTCATCACAGATATATCCATTTCACTCTCTATCTGAATCTGAGAAGATTGAAGCATGTGACTCTTTGACGATTGACTTCTATAATGCCAAAAATGCAAAGAAAAAGGCATCTGCTTAGATAAAAACTATTTCTTCCAACTTCTAACTTGTTTGTCTCAACTTAAACAATTTGACTCAATCAAAGTTGAGCTTGAATATTTGAAAACCATAAATTTCACTCTTGCTAAGGAGAAAAAAAATATTTAAATGTTTTAAAAAGGAGCAAGAAATTGTGAGAAAATGGACCAGTTCCTCCAAAAATCTAAAAAAGAATTTTTAAGATCATATTTCTTGTGATGACAAAACTGGTTTAGGCTTTGGAAAAATGGAAATTGATCAATCTTCAAAAGCTCAAGCTCCCACCTCCTGTGTTTCACCAACTTTTTATGAAACCTCCGAATCTAGTTCAATTGAGTCTATGTCCATGAATTCTGCTGATTTATCTGAAGTTCTAAAATTTGGTATGTTTGTAAAGGCCAAAGATCCCATATCCTTTCCAAATGAAGAAGCTCAAGATTCCAATGACTCTCCCAAACCTATTCATGACCATCTGAAAATCTTGACTTTAGATGAAACATCCTCCTCTGAACCCATGCCTTCTAAATTTCTCAAAAGAAATCTTTCCAACAAAAATTTTTCTGCATCTGAAAAAGGCAAGTCTTTGGCTGCCGATCTGTTCTTAAAAAGAAAATCCTTAGATCTTTCCAAAAATACTTTTGTGGCTTCCTCTATCGATTTTGATCCACGATCTGTGAACATCAAAATGTCCAACCCAAAAGAGAAGATTCCTTTCCTCCCAAATTCTGAAAAATGAATCTTAGGTTCTGCACCCCAAATCTTTGTTACTTCTTCAAAATCTTTGAAAATAAATATAAAAGGCAAAAGTAAGGAAAAATATCAAGGTTCTAAAAAGGCTTTTATTTATAGAAAATGCTATATTTGTGGTGATATTTTTCATTTTGCCAAAGAGTGTCCAAAAGAAAGAATTGACCTGATTGATACCAATTCTTCTCATTCTTCTAACCCAAAAGGACTCATTTCCAAATGGGTAGCAGAGAGCTCATTTATCTGTGACTGCAGGTCTACGAACACCAACATATCTGTTATCTAGACAGTAGTTATTCTCTTATAGCTATGTGCAACATGTGAAAAAGGACATCTCAACAAAACCCCATTTTCATTTACCCCACTATAAATATCGGCCACCATCCTCTCTCATGAATCATCCAACAAAAATCCCTAAGCCGGTCTCTCTCTCTCTCTCTCTCTTCATTTAATCGGCCCACAGATAAACCATCACCGAACAGCATCACCAGCCGAAGATTTAGCCTCCGCCAAAAAGCATCATCGGCCGAAACCCGCACCAAAATTCGGCCCCGCTGATAAAACATCATCGACAACATCATCGGTCGAAAGCCTCCACCGCCGATAAACACCCCCTTTCGCTGATTGCCTTAACGACCAAACCTCACGATGAAAACCACTCACCGCTGATCAACATCGGATGTCTTCCTCTTCTGCCAATCGTCCCGAACCGCCTACCGCCTAGCCACCGAAAAGAAATTCTTGCCGAAATCTCCCTCTCATCACTGAAGCCTCCTCTGCTGAATCCCCTTCTTATCGGTTATCGAGACCATCAGCTTATCGCCCTTCCGCCCGCTACCAATTAAACTCTTGCCGACAACCCTATCGGCTGAAATCCTGCCGATACCAAGCCCATCCTCACCGAAGACCGTTGCCGATTTCACTTTGTCGCCGTCGAACACCTACAAGATCAGCGCTGTCGATCTATTTTTTTTCCTTCTCACCGAACAGTCCAATCCGCCGAAGGATTGCTGCCGATAGCAATCTCCATCGGCCCCGAAGTCAAGTGCAATCTTGCCGATCCATCTTCTTCATCAATGGCTTCATCAACACCATTCCAAACTACAAAGATCACTCACCCATCTCCTTTTTCTTACAAAAGTCTCCAACTCCAAACCTCCATGAAAATACTTTCCCAAGAACCTCATATTCACATCCACCAAATATTCCCTTCTCATCCACTCCTACCGATTTACCCTCTTCCACTCCTGAAGATTTTCCTTCTGCACTCTTCCACTCCACCGATTTTCCAACAAATGGTGATCTATGATGAGTGCGTGGAATACACCTATAGACGTGTGCTAATTAAACCTCAAAGCAAGTATACCATGAGATCTAATGTCGTCTTTTCAAGTAATAAAATGGTAAAGGTACCAAGTATCGTCCCACAAAGATTGGAGTTAAAATTGCTATTAAAGTATTATGAAAGAAATGATTTCAGATGACGATTTGGAAGAAAATATTTTGGTTGGTTGGTTGATAATTAACACAGATTCTAATTAACAAGATTAAAAGAGAAGCAAGGGTGTAAGACTTGTGATGTTATGATAAACCGAATTCCAGCACACCAATGCTACAACAATGCTACCGCATGATGTTGTAGTGATGCTGCAGCATAGCAGTGACAAAACTAGTTTTATTATCTACTTTGAGACACGTTCCTCTCGGACTCTCACCATCCCATGGTCCCAGTAGCAAGAGCAATCTCATCTCTGAGCAGAACCCAAGATAATGGAACGATGGAAATGGAGTTCTCAAAGTATATGGCAAAACAAATTCTCTTTGTTAAAAGTTACTCTCTCGATATAACCTCCATACCTCCCAAGTTTGTGTAATCCTAAGTAGCTTATCTCTAAGTCTACTCCATTTTAATCCCATGAGAAAATGATAACTTATCAAGAATGAATCATTTTAGAAAACAAAAGTAACAACTCTCATTGCAAGTTACTCTCTCGATATAACCCCTTAAGTCATCCAAATTGACGTGCTATTCAATGGCCTATCTCTAGGTCCATGACACTTTAACACTATCAAAGTGATCAATTTGTCAAAGGATTTTGTTATCTTGAAAGAACTTGGGTTGGAATAATGAAACATCATTTTTGCCACAAAATGCCTACTTTCTTTTGGTCATCATAACACCCTTTGCCTCACACCCAAGCTAAATGATTAGCTACTCGTGACAATAAATGAAACAAAGTAAATGCAAAGTACTTGGAAAGTAAACATGATGCAAGGAATAGTAAATGACTTGGAAGTAAAAAATAACTAAAATAAATGACTTTAAAAGCAAAGACAAGAATGTAAGATGCAATAAAGTAAATGACAAGAGTACAATGGAATGTAGATCTATAACTAACAAAATTAAATACTGAAAAGTAAAGACAAGATTGTAATAAAGCAAGTGTAAAGATGCAAGAATAATAAAGGAAGTAAGATGTGCAGTTAGGGTGCTGTTCCAGTGCTGCAGCAATGCATAAGTGTATTTAAAGAAAAAGAAAAATTAAATGAAGAACACTTGAAGATTTGAAGAACATTCATAAGATTTCTGGAAATAAAGAGAGAGAATAGAACTGATTAAGATCAGCTCTAAGAAGGTGTGTTTTTAAAGCTAGATGGTCCCTTTATATATAGCAAAAGGGAGGGGCATCTTGGTAAATAAAAGCAACTAAGCCTAACTAGAAAGTACAACTTCTAACCAAAAGTACAAAAGCCAACTAAGACTTTAGTTACATCTTAAAACCAGTTAATAACATTGTCCAGAGGTCAACAAAAATCAATTCCACATCAGAAAATTTGGATTTAAGCCCTTCATCTTTAGTTCTTCCATTCAAGATCCATCAGTCCCTTGCTGCTCCAATGCTGCAGCATTGATCTGTGCTCAAAAGTGTTCCAAAAACAACCAAATTAGCTTTCCTACTTTATAGAGACAAGTAAACCATATCATTTAGCTCCAAAACTAATAAATGGAAAATAAAGTAGAAAATGACTCAAATTGGGATGCTAGAATGAAAAATCCTATCTAAAATGCTAAGAAAGAAGTGCTATAAGTACTCAAAACTCATTTCTGATCAGCATGATTCTCCACCAACTGATCTATTTCAAAAATAAAGCTACCGATTGTAGCCTAAATTTCGGCGGGCAAAAATAAATCTCACCGCTTTTTTGCAAATTTTCGGTGAGTTAAAAAAAATCTCACCGATTTTTTTTCCAAATTTCTGTGAGTTCAAAAAAACAAAAAAAAAATCGGTGACCTAAAAAAATCGATGGACCCAAAAAAAATGTTCCTCCGAAATTTCTACCGATTTTCTTCAAATTTCATCTTAAAAATTGGTGGGAATGCAAAAACTTCGATGTGTTTAAAAAAAAGTTGTCGAATATTTCCCATTGTTCATGGTGTTTCTTCTCTGTCGGCCGCTGAGGGGGAGAAATCATCTGAGGGGGAGCAATTAATATCAGCGTCCAACTCGAACAACACCAAACCTCAGTACTCATATTCAGCGTCCAACTCAAATTTTGGTCAAAAATAAGGGAACTGGCGAACCAACCTAGGGGGAGCAGATCAGTCCGGCCGATGTAACTAAGGGGAGGCAAACTAAGACTAAGGAAAAAGGGTGATGACTGCCGAATAGGAAGCTGAAGATGTTATGAGAAAGAAATGAGATGCAAGATATGGGCAGAGGCATCCTGAGGCTAATTCACTCAATCTTAAACCTCCCTCAAAGATTGTCACCAATTTGGGATCGGGCAGATCAGTTTCTTCTATGATGTAAGTACATTATATTTCATTCATAGTGTTTATTCTTTATTCTTTATTCTTTCATTCCTTTCATTCATTTGTAAATATCAGATATACAAAAAAAATGTAACACCCTAAAAACAGGGCCAATTAAAACCTTGAATAATACACAAGTTATGATCATAAAACTTCAAATTTTGATAACCTGAGGATCAATTATAAAGGTTTTATATACAACGCATCTAACTCAAATAACCTATTAATCTAATCATACATCATAATCAGATTAACTAAGTTATTTAGCCTCTGTCCCAAAAACATCAAAAGAATAGCTAGATCCTCCGTCATCTCTAAGTTTGAATCTTTCCAAAAGTTCTCATCACACATCCCTGCTTACTTCCCGGAGCTTGTACCTGGTAAGAAAATTCAACTTGAAACATTAGGCTTCCGCCTAGTGAGAACATTCAATTCAAATTAAAACATTAACAGCATTGGAATCTTAGATAATCAACGCATATATTCAAACCAGCTTTATCACCATTCTTAACATACTTATACTTGTCTCATAATGACGTAACCATACTCAATCCCACAAGTATAACTACCATTTCATAAAGTCGTATCACCATATCCATTAATTTACTACGAATCCTCACGGATTCTAGTTTATCAATCAATCTTACAAACATATATTCAACATCATACCTTCTCTTTGAAATGGAATACATAAATAGTACTTATATATGTACATTGCCTACTTCAAATCCTTCAAACAACACTTACACTTCATCTAATTCATACTCCCATATCTCAATTATCAATAGCAACTCTCTTTGCCCATTAACTCATTCAACCTGAATAGCAATTATACTATGCCTATTCAAACATTCAACCTGAATAGCAATCATACTATGCCTATTCCAACATTCCGTATGAATAACAATTCTACTTTGTCTATTCAATCATACACATGAATAACAATTCTACTTTGTCTATTAAATCATACACATGAATAACAATTCTACTTTGTCTATTCAATCATACACCTGAATAACAATTCTACTTTGTCTATTCAATCATACACATGAATAACAATTCTACTTTGTCTATTCAATCATACACATGAATAACAATTCTACTTTGTCTATTCAATCATACACCTGAATAACAATTCTACTTTGTCTATTCAATCATACACATGAATAACAATTCTACTTTGTCTATTCAATCATATACCTGAATAACAATTCTACCTTGTCTATTCAATCATACACCTGAATAACAATTCTACTTTGTCTATTCATCAATCGATATGAATAGCAATTGTACTTTGCCTATTCAATCATTTCCAAGGATACACGGGAATAGCAATTATACCTCGCCTATTCCTCCTTTCAACAAGAATAGCAACTATACTTTGCATATTCTATTATTGGAATATGAATAGTAATTCTACTTTACCTATTCAATCTTTTCAACATGAATAGCAATTCTACTTTGCCTATTCATGACATTCCACTATAAACAGGGATAACAATTATACTTTGCCTATCCTACGTTATCCAATACAACTCGTGTTTACGGATCCATTATACCTTATTAACATATATACATAACAACAAATCACAACTCATATCATATTCTCAATTCTAAGAATACTAGATAACCTATCGTGTCTTCCTCCTCAATTGTTTCCCCTTCGGCAGCGCCCCTAGAAAATTTTGAGAAAACTTAACCAGACAGAACATTCGGAACTGCATCCAAACATCAGAACCTAACAATTCTCATTTTCACAAAGGTGTCCGGACAACAGGGGTTTTTCGGATACTTTTCTAATCCGGACGTCATCCGGATACTAACATCATCCGGATACCATCCGGTAACTATATTCATCCGGATTCTCTTGCGTCCGGAAACATTCATCGTCAGAGGTATCCGGATACGACGATTTATCCAGAAAACTCGGTTCTGCAGCCTAAAATTCGATCCATTTTCGTGTATGTTCGATTCAGCTCATTCCAAACCATCCCATACAGTTCATAACCAATTTATACATCTATTTCAAGGTTTAATTTAACATGAAAACACTGATTTAAGCAAAGAACAATGAACTCACCTTAGGTTTGCAAAACCCACTTTCTGCACAAATCTGATTCTTCAAATCTGTTGTTTATGATTCCAAATACCTATTCCATAATCAAAATCATTTACACACACACAACTACAACAGGTTTTATCATAAACCAACACAATTATCTTACCAATTTGATGACCAAATCTTGTTTTCTTCCTCTTTTCTCTTTTCTCCTTCTCTCTATCTCTTTGATTCTCCAAACCGACCTAAGCATAAGAAATCAGATAAAATCTGATTTCAGCTACCTTATCTACACACATTTTTCAATTGTGACCAAACACACCTCCAAGTTTCAACCTTCCAACAATAACACTTAACTTTTACCCCTAACATTTTAACCCCATTTTTGAATTATAAAACACAACATAATCCAAAGTTAAAACTAAAATACAAACAATCCCAATTCTCATTAAAATACTATAACTGAAAATTCAGGATGTTACAAAAAATATGTGAAAAAGAACCCAAATGAGTTAAACAGGGTCAACATGTAATATTCATTTTCTTACTCATGTTTTTCTATGTATGGATGTCATCCTCAAATAGGGGGAGATTGTTGGGTCATCAAAGATTTGAAGATGACATCTTTTATACTTAGAGAAATTTTATACTGAGAGAAATTTTAGGTTCTTTGTAATAGCTTAGTCATGTTTTCAAAGTTCGGTGAAGTCAAAGATCAACCGAAATCAAGAAGATGTAAATCTACCAATGCGGATTGAAGATGGGCTTCTCAACCCAAACTAAGCTATCTCACCGATTTTCTCCATGACAAATCGGTGAGATCCTCACAATAGGAGAATCCTTCCTTATCTCCTTGCTAAGAAGATTCTCACCTATTTTGTCCATGACAAATCGGTGGGATCCTCAAAGATAGGAGGATCCTCCATTGTATCTTTGCTAAGAAGATTTTCATCAAAGAAGAAATATCTGGTATGGGGGATAAAGGTTCATTTGTCCTTTTTCCATTCTTAGATATTGTCACCATCAAAGCTTTTTAGCACCATGAAAAATAGGAAAAGACACTTCAACTTTTGAGAGTCAAACCTGACCTTCAAATGACAAAGTGACAAGTGTCTCATGCATTAAATGCTCATGGTACTATTTAAAGATGAAGACTTCTCCATGAAAACGACCAACAACTCTTGAAGATTTCTCTGTGCTCAAGACATTCTGCTCCTCTCCTCCATTGAACTAAATAGCTTTCAATCTTTGTGTTTTAGAAGTTGTGTAGTTTTCAGTATTACTTTGTGAAGATTGTTAGAATAGATTTCATCTGTTCTTTTCGCAACAATCTAATTATTCTATGTGTAATTCTTGATTTTATAAATCAATAAAGAATTAATTAAAGTGAAAAAAATTTGTATTGTATTCAACCCCTCCTTCTACAATACATGTTCTTGTTCTTATTAGCCATCTGGGACTAACATTTACTATTGTGTTTCTGTGTTAGACATTTACCCTATCTTGGTTACTTAACAGTTTTTATATAGTATTTTGCTACTCATCGGTTTCGTCTTTGAAATTACATTATGCTCCGGATGCTCCTAATCATCATGAGGGGAAGAAATATAACATATTCAAAGACACGGATTATCATGTTGAGGGGGAGTTAGCAAAAGTTGAGGGGGAGTAACTGTTTTAATTGTTGTGCAACTAAAGTTAACAAGTGCAGAAAAGTTTTCATAATTGGTTCTTCCATCCCTTATCAAGTGGTGTTCGCTACAAATTATTTCCTCCATCAAGTATATTGGTCCTACAAGTTCTTAAAGCTGAAAGCCAATTCAACTCGTGGTTTCAAAGATAGATTCATGATTCTAAACTGAAGATGCACTATGGAATGTCACGTAACTCACACATTATCATTCTTGTGTATTTATCGGAAATGTTGAGTTTCTATAGTTGAAAGCTGCTTTTCGTGCACTCAGTCGAGGGTTTTGTTCATTGAATCTGGTGATAAAGTTGAAACTGAAGATAAGAGTTTTATTCAAGGGGGAGCGCTGAAAGACATGAATACAAGTAACACCAAAGTTTGTCAAAGATTCAAGAGGGAGAGAAGATCAAGACCTAAAGTTTTCAAGACCAATTTTTTCTTTATATAACTTTTAGGGGAGATTGTTAGGACCATAAATGTCCTATAATATAGAAAGTTATATAAAGAGTTTTATATTATTTGTAAAAGTCTATTATTGTGTTGATGGGCTTTTGAGGTTAATGGGCTTGAGCCTTAATAGTCATAGGCCTAGGTATATATAGTTTTCCTTAAACCTAGTTTTAGATGAATCGTTCATTATTCTCTTATTGTAAAACCACTCTGAACGAATTACCTTTGAATGACAATGATATAGATGACAACTTCTTGATCTAATTGTTTATCATTGTTGATTGATTTCATTCATATTGCACTAATCTAGGATCCACAGAAAAGGAAAGAGAGAGAAAGGGGGGAAAGTAATAAACGTGTTCTTGAAACTTTTTTAGTAGAGTTAGGAAATGAAAAGAAAAGAATAATAAGTTTTCTCCTAAATGTGGGAGGAAAGGGAACGGAAAGGAAAAAAAAGATTAAACCCCCTTTATTTAATTAATTTATTTGTTTGTTTAAACATTAATTATTAATATGTTTATTACATTTAATTCATTTATTAGTTTATTTGAACATTTTTTTTATATTTTTATTAAAATTTCTTACCCACACTTTATTTTAAAAAATGATATTTTATGCAATGTTTTTTATTTGGAGTCGATTTGGAGAAGAAGAAAATATTTAGTAATGTAATGTTTATTGTGTATTTTGTATAATATTTGTATTTTAGTAAATGTTGCATGCTTTCAATATATCCATGTATTTTATTTGTTAATTAAATTATATTTACATAAAATATAGTAAAAGAAAACAAAAGTAAAATTTTAGTTATCTATAATTTATAATTAATTTATTATTTATATTATAATTTATTACTTTAGAAAGGAGTTTGGTCTTGCATGTGTGTGGAATGTATTATTGCAAAACTGATATGACACTTTAGAAATTAAAGAAGGATGGTCTTGCAGGAGGGGTGTGGATGATCAAAACAAATGGCTCCCATTTCTCATCAAAATCTCAAATTAGATGTTTGACTTCCTCTAGAGAGTCAACTATACTATCTTTTGCTATGTTTTAGTTGTTGAACTTTTGTCATATCACTTTACCAACTTCTTTGATCTTCTGTCACTGAACAAACGTCAACTCCCATACATAATTTTATGACTTTACACAGACTTGTATTAAATACGAAAAATAATCAATCATCTCCTTTCATGTAGCTGATGAGTGATTATAAACTTATAATAAATTGTTGTTTTAACAAATTGAAAATTAATTAACTAGAATATTGGAGGCTAATTATTCATGTTGTAGGTAAAGGTTATTAACAATCTTGATTATTGATTGAATGTATATATTTTTTAAATTTTGTTTAAATAAAATCAAAATCTATACTTAATAATTCATTTTAAATTCTTCAATTAACATATATTACTTAGGAGGTGTTTGGGATTGCTTTTTTTTGACTTATTTGCTTATTGCTTTTTCTCATCGTAAATAAGTTATTTTTAGTGTTTGGATTGAAAAAAAAGAAAAGTGCTTATTACTTTTCTTCACCACAAATAAGTTGTTTTTGATAAGTTAATTCATTTTAATTTATTTGAAACTGTTTATAATAACTTATTTGTCCAAATTACATTTTTACTCTCAACTCCTTTTTAGCACTACATAAGTTGATAAGCACGTTTAAAAATAAGCATAGGTTGTTTTAAATAAGCAATCCCAAACACCCCCTTAATATTTCTTTACCACTTT
Source organism: Saussurea involucrata (assembly GCA_033807775.1). NCBI lineage: Eukaryota > Viridiplantae > Streptophyta > Magnoliopsida > Asterales > Asteraceae > Saussurea > Saussurea involucrata. The sequence continues at coordinate 92,224,487 of CM066321.1, read as the reverse complement.
TTTAAAGTAATTAACAAATTATATTATTAGAAATTTGTTTTAATTATATTATTAGAAATTTATTTGAATTATATTACGAAAGATTTGTAATTGATTATTTTTTTTAAGATGTCGTTTTTGGTCATTTTACATGCTTATAAGCTAACTTTTGTCAAACATGATTTATTTATCAATTAGTTTATCGGACATCAGCTAACTTATCAGTTAGTTTGTTAAACATAACTATACGTAAATATAATGCAAGTTATTATAATAATGTTTTTTTATTAATAGACTTTTTTTTGAAGTATATGATATTCATATACGGCAAATGCAACAATTAAACTCACACACACTCCTCACCTTTAGTGAGGTTTGAACCCCTGACCTCCTACAAGGACAAAGACTCCCATATCGCTAGACTAAAGGCCCTTTGGTGTAATAGACTTTTGTGACGAGCAAGTGGCAAACGTTTGATGAAAAATATTAGAAATGTAAAGCAATAACAATTAAGAATTGGACAAACAAACTTCGTTTTTCGATAAGAAAAAATTATGAAACAAAATATTTTATAATTAGTTACATTAAACATCATTTACTTCAATTTTCAGTTTATTTTTATGTTACATTAAGAGCTATTTGAACTTAAAAAAACATATACAATTTAATCACAATTCCTTTAAAAAACAGTCCACAATTCCTTTAAAACCAAAACATAGTCCACAATTCCTTTAAAAACAAAACATAGTCCACAATAAAAGTAAACATAGTCCACGAATAAAAGTAAACATAGTCCATGAATAAATTAACAAAGTCCACGTCTTGTCGGCTTCACTTCTTCTCTTTCGGTTCCATCCAAATGTCAATCTTTTATCACAATAGATATGGGCTTGAAACTGGTAACGTCTGATGGAGAGATGAGAGAGAGAAAATAGAATAATTACCAATATATTATCCCTTGAAAATGATAATTATCAAAAAAATTATCCATGAATTTAAATAGACTAATTTACCCAAAAATATTATCCATAAATTTAAAAAAAATAAAAATTAATGGATAATTACAAAAATTAACATTATTAATTATTAGCCATTGATTATTAATAATGAAAGGTTGAGATCGGATCTCATAGTTATATCAAATGAACTAGTTCTCCCTTGAATATATATATGTATATATATATATATAAGGTTGGGTTCACGTGAGACCAACCTGTTTTCGTGAGAGCGTGAGACCAAGAAATTAACACTAAACCTTCACAGTGATTCATTGTGAAGGTAAGAAAAACAACAAACCTTCACACCCAAAACACTGTGAAGGTTTACCATCACGGTACTTTCACAGCCTTTTGCTGTGAAAGTTTAGTGTTCATTTTTTGTTTTTACGGTCTCACGGAAATAGTCTGGTCTCACATGATCTCAAGTCTATATATATATATATATATATATATATATAGGACGGTAATCAAATGAGAACCACAAAAAGGTTAAGAACCGTGAGGAGTGATCTAAGCCTTAATTTGGTTTTGATCCTAAGGTTTTAATTAAAAGCTGTTTTTAATTAAAAAAAAGGCATAATCGTCATTTTGATAATAAGATTCATCAGATGAAACATACAACTTCAGATTCACCATATGAAACACAATGATTTTCCAGCCGAAACACAATCCAAATGAAAATCACATATTCACCATATGAAACACATACATTCACCATATGAAATACACAATTCACCATATGAAATGCACAATTCACCAGGTGAAACATTCTTCATCATGAATGTAGCCCCAATTTCGTTGATTTCAGGAAACCGCCAAATTTAAGAATTGAGTTTGAGTGTGAAAAGAGAGGGAGATGGTTGATTCCAAGATTAAAAATAGCGTAGAGGGAAACGATTTGGGAATCGAGATCGTCGGAATCAAGGATGGTGACCAACGGCGGGACTACAGTCGATCGGTGGCGGAGATTAATGAAGTCAAGGAATTGGGGGATGATGAAGTCAAGGGTTGAGTCGATAAGCATTTTCCTTGTATTACAAATACCGAAAACAAAACCCTTGACGTTGTAGTGATCGATCCCATCCATAAAACCCACCAAAACCCCCCCTTCTTCACCTCTGCAACACTCATATCTTCGTTCCTTCTTCATCTACGTCCATCAATGGCGTCTGTTGCCTTCAGAAACTTCAATTCCAAGCGTATATTTAGACTATCTCATCAATTACGCTCCAGGATCCATCGTATCAGCTTCTGGCTTCCCAACCATCGACTCTTTTTCTGGAAATGACAACGCCGTAGCTCCTAATCCATGGCCACTTTTACCCAAACGTAAGTTGTTAGTATTAGGTTTTATCCAGTTGCTTAATCTATTTAAAAACCCAGTTATACCCTTATCTTCTCATATTAGATAAAAGATTAGTCGTGATTTTCTTAAATATTACAAAAAGTGCCACCATCTTTAACGGCCTTTGATTAAAACCCTTAGATGATTGAGATTGATCCTTATAGTTCTTAACCTTTTTTTGGTCCTCACAAGATTTAACCCCTATATATATAGTAAGTTACATTTTTGTTCCCTGTAATTTACAGGTTTAATTTTTATGAAAGAAAAATAAGATAAAAATTAAAATACTCATGACTTAACGGGTCCTTTTAATGACCGTTAAAGAGGGACCAAATCTAATCGTTTTTTCATACCCCAATGGAAAAACTATAACTTCAAAACTGTAGGAACCAAAAGCGTTATAAACAACAAACCACATGAACCAAATTAATTTGTAGTTTACTCTATAATTTTTTTCAAATTAGAGTATTTTAAAATCAAAATATTGAAAATTACATTTAATTCCAATTTCGAAGTGATATTTTATTTATATTATAAAAATATTCTATAAATTAACCATCTCAAAATATTTATAAAAAATTATAAGGTTTTAAACAATTAAAATAATATATACATCTCATCAATCTTAAGTTTTAAAATATTCTCCAAATCTCTTGATTTCTACTTTATCTCTTTTAGCATACAATTGAACATAAATGTTGGAAAAAACCTATTTTAACCTAGGTGTTGGACATGTTCTTAGTTCTTCCAAGAAATTGCTTTTCTAGATTTTTTTTATTCCCTTTAGACCATCTTTAATGAAGTCACTAAATCTTACACTAAATATTAAATTTAGTGTAAACGACTTTATTCACATCTCCAACAAGTTCTTTATTTTTCACAATAAATTTATTGTAATAAATAGTATTACACTATATTTGATGTAATGCTATTCATTTACATTACTTTTTACGTCACTTCTTTCAATTACATTTTTGGTCCCTCAATTTTGAGATTTATTATTTATGTTTTTTAAAGTGTTAAAGTTTTAATAGGTTTTATATGTTATATATATTATAAATTATTTTTATATCAATTTCTTATTTATGTTTTAAATAAGTAAATAACATACATCATGATAAAATATTCGATGAAAATAAGCTTAATATTAAAGATGGAAACATAATCAAAAGAAATTTAAAAAAACATAATACCACCGAAATGAAATTACTAGAAATCTAATAATCTGGTAACCCGCTTCTGACAGAGAAATGTCACCGATAGAGGTTGAAACAGTGATGAATGATAATAACCAATTTCTCACTCGTTATTAGAGATGGCCAAAACCGGCCCGACATAACCGGTCCCGGTCCCGACCCAAATACGAAGGACCGGTTAAGCTTTATAATATCCGGTTATGAGAACCAGTACTAGACAGGGCCCAAATCACTCCCACTTTATTTTATTTTATTTTCTTTAAAATTGATTTTTAACTTTTCAAAAATATTTTTTGAAGAACTTGGTCAATCTAATACACGAACAAATAAGCTTTTATTATAATTGGGTCAATCGAATGCATTAAAAAAAATATTTTCCTTTAAAAAAATATTTTCCTTTAAAAAAATATGTTTTATTATAATTCAGTCAATCAAATACAATAACAAATACATTTCATACTTAAAAATACATTTAAAAATAATTTTTAAATAAAAAATTGGGGCGGCCCTGGTCCGAGACTTGTTTTTGGATGAAAATTGTAACAGGGTCCGAAACCGATCCCAAGTCGGTCCCGGTCCTCCGTCGGTCCCTGACATGGCCGGGCCTATTTGGTCACATGTTTGCATACAATGTGAAGTTTTTCTAAAATTGAGTAAAAAAATTCAAAATCTCTAAAAAAAATTGCATCAAACTCCAACGAGTATGCTATTTTAGCAATTCTAGTACTCTCTCCGTCCCAAAATAAATGTCCACAATGAAATTTACACACAGTTTTAGGAGTTTGTAATCATTACACTTTTTAATTAACCAATTTACAATTTTACCCTTAATTATAGAGAGATAATTTTTCCCCATCACACAATTAAGGGTAAAATTGGAAAGTAAACATTTACTTTTGAAAGTAGACACTTATTTTGGGACAAACTAAAATAGTAATGTGGACACTTAATTTGGGACGGAGGGAGTATTAATTATCTTATTAAAATATTCAATTTATTTAATTACATTATTAGAATATTCAATATATGGAAAGTTGGGAGAATAAAAGTTTGCTTTTCGGGGGTAATAATTAGTTTTGGGGAAAAAGCATCTATTTAGAGATTTCTCTAAGTATGCGGCAGTGGTAGTTGCATCTCAAATTTATGTAGCTACTAGTCCCTATAAAAATCTCTTAACCTAGTCATAAATCATGTCCTGGAGACAAGGTCTAAGCTATATCCTGCCTGAGCTTGCCCTTTCAATCGTTACACCATCCACAATAGGATCATATCCAATGGGACCAAACAGTAATATTTTATGAAAAACTAGATTTCATAATCAAGTAAATGTATGAATACCATTACTTGTTGCACTTGAAACATATGAATAGCAATCCTCCAGGATGGATGGATATATAATAATATCAAGCAGGTTTCTCATAGGTATTCTTCTCCCTGAACTCTTGAATGGCACTTCTTATCATTCCATCCACATTGCTGCTCACAAACAGATGAGTAGCATCTAGGATGTGTATTATGAATTTCTGTGATTGCGGCAATGATGCGTTGTAATTTATTATAAATTGAGCCATTGGTATATCACTGCAATAACAACAACACAATTTATGAGATGGGTTCACAAGTAAAACCAAAGATGACTACAAAAGTAAGGATTTGGATCAAACAAGTCAAGTCGCTGCTTACCAAGAAATAAATATCCCTTTCGCTGCATGTACCATGATGTCGATGCAACGTATAGTATAAGTACACTACTTGACTGCAACATCAACCAATACAAACTTTATTTTAGAAGAATTGTAAATTTGAATAAATAAGGTAAGCATTGTCGCAAGCAATTCTTAAAATTTCAAATGCAAAAGCCAAGCCAAGCCAAGTAATTGTGATTGTTCTATCAAATCACCAGACGAACCTAATGCCAGATTCGAAATAAGAAGAAGAAAACTCAAATTTGATATTACATTTCATGTTTTCTAAGCTATTTCATTAGGATGAATGTCGTTAAGGGGTCATGATTAGAATGAACTTGATCACAGTTTTTTTCCTGTCAATTATGATAAGACAAAGGCACACTAATCTAGCATTTGATCACGTCAAATTTTATGAAATCACAAGTGCGACACTGACCCCCATTACAAAAAGGTTACTAGTAGTGATCGGGCTTAAGAGGACTCTTTGCAGACCATAAATGGTTCTAGCTTTAGAAACTATTCAAGTGCCATACAACTTTAATATGTATGACTCAAAAGACCTATCTTCTCAGTTTCTTTTATCAAAGCAGTCCATGAAAACTCAACGTTTGAAGATAACACATGGTTGTAACAAAATGTTTAACCAGAAAGTTTTTCAAATGGTGTGATTTTCATTGGCCATCAGAAAGAAAATTACAGCAATTTCCATGAAAAGGGAGCATAAACTTGCACCAGGGATACAGAACTAATACCTAAACCAAAATTTCTAATCATGTCTCAAGAACATCACTACCAGAATGCAAAGTTGTCTTTTGACTCTAAAACATGTAGTTCTGGGCTATCATTCCCTGTAACATAACAGTATATTATATTGATCATAATCCACAAACAGAGGTTAAGTATGGAATATTTATATAAAAGCACCAAACAGAAAAGCAAATTAATAAACATAATACGGAGACGAACACACTTTCAAAATTCAGAACCAGTTAGAAACCCTAGATTTCAACATGAAGATATTAACAATTACGACAAGGAATTTTCCAATTGGCAGTGAAATTATTATGGAATCTCAAACATCCTGAATTAGATAGAATCAATCAAACTTTGCGAGAGAAGGAAACGGAGGGAGAAAAAGATAGAGATCGAGAACAATCAATGGCGATCTCGAGATGTAAGTAAAGAACAAGACTTGAGAAACGAAACCAACTGTATGAGTGCGTCTGTGAGTGAGAACGAGAGAAATCGAGAGGGTTGGAGTCTGGTGGTGGCGTGGCGTGGCGTGGCGTGGCGTGGCGGTTGTTCCAGCGAGAAGAAGGCCGCTCTCCTTTAACCCAATTTGCCGTCGTCAGATTTTTTAACTTACGAAGTAAATTACAAAAATAGCCCCTGTAGTATTTCTTAATATGCCTTTCTAGTCCTGTATTTTTTTAAGTAATGCAAATTATATCTTCGACTTTTTATAACTTGATTCTAAAATAAATTTATAGCAACATCGGTATTGTAGCACTTGATCTGAAAAGTCTTTAATATTTTGTTCCATATTAAAGTAGAGTTCTAGAGCATCTCCAATGCAAGGTTCTTATAAACAAAAAGTGGTGTGTCTTGTAGGAATCACCATTGTGGAAAGTTCTTATAAGAACTTCATCCCCTTTGAGTTCTTATTTAAGAGCATCTCCATTGGAGGTTCTTACAAGAACCTTTTTTTGCATTTTTTGGTGTCACTTCATTTCCAACTAATTAAATTGAAATTTTATATAAAAATCCACAATGGTAGTTCTCACAAGAACCTCATTTTTGTAGGTCCCATATATTTATCAACATCAAAAACTATTATATATTTATAAATAAATATCAAGTATTTAAATTAAATACCAATAGAAATGAAGAATATGTCACTTCACAACAAAAATCAAGGTAAGAACCAAAGTTCTTGTTTAAGAACCCAGAGGAGGTTGGGTTCTTATAAGAACTCTCCACAATGGTAGTTCTTATTAAGAGCATCTCCAACAGCTTCCTCATAATTTCTCCAAAATGGGGAACCAAAAGCCAAAATCCCCAAAAAATATACATTCATCTCCAACAGCTTCTCCATTTTGGAGAATCAAACATTAATTAAAATATTAAAATATTTCATTTATCTATTAAAATATTATTTCTCTCTCTACATATTTATTTTCAAAGTTTTTTATTGGTCCTTTCACTTGGGAAGCTGTTGGAGCTCAATTTTAGCCCAAAATCCCCATTTTCCCCATTTTGGAGAAGCTGTTGGAGATGCTCTTACAAGCCACTACACTTTTTGCTTGTAAGAACCTTGCATTGGAAATGATCTAAGAACCTTGGTTCTTACCATGAAGTTTGTGTAAAATGCATGTCAATGTTCTAATTTTTTTTGGTACATAAATTTAATATTTGATATTTATTTATAAATATAAAATAATTATTGAAGTAGACAAATACAAAAATGAGGTTCTTATAAGAACTACCATTGTGGACTTTTATGTGAATTTTTAGATTAATGAGGTAGAAATAAGGTGGCACCAAAAAGTATAAAAAGAATGTTCTTATAAGAACCTCCATCGGAGATGCTCTTATACAATTATTGGACTAAATCCTTATTAAGATTTGATTTAGATCTAGTTCAAATTGATTCTAAGTTATTATTTCTTTTAAAAAAATGCATTCCAAGATCATCAATCTTGATCTATGTTGTTAAAATCATGATATCTCGGACCTAAGACGAAATATCGGTGCAAAATATCGGAGATTATATCGCTGGCCGATATATCGACGATATTGACCGATATATCGCTTTTTAGACTCTTTTTTTGGGCTTTACTAATGTTTTGGGCTTTTTTAGTTTTATATAGGTATTGGGCTGATTAATGAGGGCTTTTTTTAGTTTTTACATTTTCAGTAAGTTAGGTTTTTTTGGGAATTGGGATACTCGATGCTACAGTTATTTTCTTCTCAGTTCACTTTTTTTTTCTAGTTGTTGTTCTTCTGTTCACGATCAAAGCCAGCAGCTTCCTGGTTTCTTTCTTCCAGCCACGATCAAACTCATCAAAGCCAGCAAGCTTCTTCGTTTCTTTTTTCACCGACTCCACTCTCCAGCAGCTTCTTCTTAATTAATGCATATCATATGTTTATGGATGCATATGTATATATAATTCTAAGAAATATTATATGAACCGATATATCACCGATATCAAATATCGGTCTTTGACCGATATAGCACCGATATCCGATATTAACAGCATAGATCTTGATTGATGATAATCAAAGAAGGACAATCAAGGGGGTCCCAAAAATGTTTAAAAAGAAAATCATGGTTATCATTAAATTAAGATATAAAACATCATCCAATAAGAACTCACAAAAACCATGACAACTGAGTCCTCAAACCCACTATTTCTCTAAATTTCAATCAGAGCAAAAATTATTATTGAAAAATAATAATACAACACTGATAAATAATAAGCCAAGAAAACACAATTAAATGTTTGTTATGTCACAATCTAATCCTAAGTGTGAGAGAAAGTACATCTGGTTGGTTGAGCGCTTCAAAACCTACATCTCATCATCATCCAATGCATTATAGATCATCCTACAATCAACACAAAAATAATAATTATAAATTCATATTCATATTCATATGCAAATTCAAATTCAAATTCAAAATGCAGGTATCATACCAAAATAAGGTGATGAAGAGAAGAAATATGAGATATCCGAGTTTGAAAAGCCGTTGATTCTTTTCCCAATTCAGCTGGTTAAAGATCTCCGTCACATCCACAAGGTGTTGCTTCCGAGTGTACCTGGTAACATATCACCATAATAACCCACTTTAACGCTAAATTCCAACCTTTCAAACCATAACAAACACTTTAAAACTACGTGACAAGTTAAGATTTTCAATTTTCATGGTATAAGAGTAAACCAAAACATATAATAGAGCAAGAAGAAAACATATATTGGTGAAAACTTATATCAATTAAATGAGAGATATGAAGACGACTTACAATCTGACATTGTAGTAAAGGTATGGCAAAGCAAGAAGAAACATCACCCAGTGGCCCGTTAGAAGATATATCAAGCATAAAACGGCATGAGTTATAAATTCTGGTAATATCACAAAGTTTATCCGAGATGCAGAGTCGTAAGGATTAATGTAATCAAACTCTAAATCCGCTAAGCACATAAGCTGCAACACAAAAATATATAACGTCAGAACTGTTTTGAAATTTGAACCCAATAATTATGTACGCAAAACTCAAAAACGTGATGCTGATTACTAAACTAACTGCAAAACATGCTCAACTTAACACTCCCGAATACTATGACCATATAACATACATATCCTTACAATATCGTGACCTTATTTATACAAAAATGTCACATAAAGATTTTACTTCTAGTTGCTGATCAGTCAACACGATCAGCCTCCACTTCAAAAGGCTTCTTATATGTGAATGGTTGTTTTCAAGTTATTGACTTTTCAATCCATTGTACTCACTTTTCATTGCAAACGAATCATCTTACTTGCAAGAATGCAGAATGAACACTACATGCTCAAGACTTCATCACTTCAAGAATGAGCTCTTTTGCATTTACTTTCCACAAATTCTTGCAAAAATAGGTTTTTTTGGGAAGTTCACAAGAACAAGGGTTGTGGCATACTGGTTAAGGCCCTGGGGGGTGTGGTGGAATATCCCATCTGGCCATGGTTCGAATCCAGGCGTACACAACAACTGTGGCCACTGAGATTTAATCAGGGTTGATGTCTTACAGTCATAATTTGCCAAGGGATTAGTCTAGGCATAGCCTAGGACACCCTTCCAAAAAAAACCATGGTCAGTTTGCAATGGAAACCTATCCCAATGGTTCACAATATCAAATGTTTTCATCTTTTTCCTAGTTTTTATAGTAATTGTCTCTGTGCAGGCCATCTTAAGTGCATCTCGACCAATTCCACGGGACCCTAAAGATAACAGCAAGAAAAAAAATCCCAAATTGTCCAAAGGAGAATCGAACTGACAACCTAAATACTTCGCCTTTATTTGCCGGTTGAGATGGCTCTCAAGGTTATCTTTTCCTAGTTCAAGCAATGGTATAGAGCATATTCACTCGGCTAGAAACCAGAACTCTTAAGAGACTGTTTGTGATCCTTTGAAGCCAAAGGAATTGCAAGCAGAATATATGTTTAAAAAATCAAGCAATGAAAGCAAATATTAGGGTACAAAACAGGAATGTATTATACATACACACAAAAAAACTAAAACTAGAGTACGCATAACTTGAAATTTAAAGTGAATTACAGATATATATATATATACATACATATACCAATGAAATTTCAGAAGAACCCTAATTTTCAATTTGCAAAATCAACGAAATCCAAGAGTGCAGTTGATTTATAACTAGTTCGATCAACAAAAACGAATCAAAAAAATCAAGAATTGGTAAGAGTTAAACAAGTTATAGATCACGAATGGCAGATTCAGAGTGTATGATTACAAATATAAATACAATTAAAATTGAAAAAAATAAGGCTAGAGTTTTGAGTTGACCTGATAAACAACGACAACAAGGAGAGCTATGAGGATGAAGAAGAACAGTAGCCATGTAATTATCTCCCCCATCTCTCTCTTCTTCTTCCTCTCTCGCTCAATCGTTCTATATACATATTCTGTAATCTATATATTTATTATTTAATCAGGAAGAAGCAAAAAACCCTGACTTTACAATTTGCCCCCTGGACTTCATAAATTGTCTATGTTTGATCCTTTTGGAATTTGAATCCTTTAATAATTATAACTTCTAGTTTTTCTTTTTCATGCAATAGTAAAACAAATTTATTTTTAATTATTTATGAAGTCAAATATTATAGTTATGATTTAATATGTTTGTGTTGAATATTTTTAAAGCTATTTTTGGGTTTCTTTATTCTTTTACATATAATATGATATGATTGATCAACAGTTGTATTGTCGTAAAACACACGTTATACCGTAGGGTCACATCATCGAGCAAAAATATGGATCTCATCGATATCTTTTACTCATGTGAAAAAATCTAGAAGTAGAATATCTATTAGAGGTGGATAAAAATTCAATTAACCCACCCAATGCAAATCAAAATAACTTAACCCAAGGCAAAGCCTCGATACCTAATCGAGTTGTCAAATCTCCAAACAATAAGTCTTAAGTTGAAATTAGGTTAGGGTCAACTGAATCCTAACCCAATCCAATAACTCTAATGTCTTTCTATACCACATATTTTTCAATCCTTTTAAATAAGGGCATACTCTCCTAACAAAGGCCACCCTCAATACAAATATGAGAAATTGTTTTCCTTTTTTGCTATGAATTTGGTCATTTTGTGTATTTATTTTTTACTTATTTAAAGGACAAGATGTATTGAATAAAGTTCTTCTTGGTTTCTATCCAATGTGACAATTTTTTTTCAAGTTTCAAAATTTTCTATTAAGGTAACAAAGTTTCTCAATCAATAAACTTCCAAAATAAAACAAAATGGGCAAAATGAGTACAAAATATAAAGAGTTACACTCAGGGGTGGCCCAAGTGTTGGGCAAAGGGGGTGGTGGCCCAAGGCATCAAAATTCCAAGGGCATCAAAGCCCGACACTTAAACATATTAGACTAGGTTCATTTTTAATTTTTTTCACACAAAATACCGCCTTTTTGCCTTCAATTCACTCTCTCAGCCTGCCCACGACCCATGAATCCAAAACCAGACAACCTCCTCAACCTACATCTGCTCTCGCTCTCAGCCTCTCATCCACGACCTTCTGGCTTCTACCCCTTCCTACACGACTTGGTTTTTGCATTTTCGCCTCTTCGGATTCACGTACAACAATGTGTCGTTTGGGACACCCGGAATTTTTGTTAAGGTAAAAGGATTTCCGTCACGACCCTTTAAAAGACTTCGATTATTTTTTAGGGTATGGAAAGTACCCTGCGCAAGAGGCTCATCAGATAGGGAACAACTCGGACGAGAATGGATTTCGGGATTAGGCATGCATGGTGCGACTATGCCCGGCGACTGTGACATGGTCACTGTCGCCGAGGGCAAAGTCGTCGATGCTCATTAGCCCACGGTACGTAGGCGGAGATTATGCATGCGATTGTGCCGTGTGGCACTTTCGCGGGGCACAATCGCGAGGTGGGTGGGAAGCCTCGGTACCAGGCCGGCGATTGTGACACGCGACTATACCCTGGGTACTGTCGCGGTCGAGGTGCAGGAAGCCGATTAAAACCCATTTCAGCCCCATTTCTCTCCTCACTTCTCCCAGTTCACTCCTTTTTCTCCCAAACTGAAACCCTAAGCCTCCAAAGCCGATTTTGAGCCATTAAGCCCCAAGATTCGAGATTTCAAGTGGTTTTCTTCATCTATCATGGTTTTTGGAAGCTAAAGCTAGAACCCTCCCCGCTTCATCTTCTTCACCAAGTTTTCTAGGGTTTCATCCAACCCTTTTGTCCATTTTGAATAGTTAGAGCTTGAGGTTCATTGTTGGTAACCTAGAGGTGTTTTTGTTGGTGGATTCATGTTGTGGTTGATGTAATATTCTCTTTTCTTCATTTATGGAAATTAGGGTTTTAGTATAAGTGGGATATTGATGGTTGGAAATTTGTGGATCTAGCTTTTTGGAAGATTTGGGTTGAGGATACAAGTTTCTTCAAAGAAGCTAAAGATTGGAGAAAACCTAGATTTAGGCTAAATCTAGAAAGGTGAATTCAAGTTGATTTGTTAAAACACTGTACATGCCAAAAATGTCTATTTTCAAGTGTTTATGTGTTTTTCATGAAAATTATCTATGGTTGAGTTATTTGGTGAATTTTGACTATTTGAAGTGTTTAACCTTGAAAATCTTATAAAACACTCACATTGGGATTTGTGGGTAATTTGATAATTACATCTCAAAGAAAAGTGTCTTGAAGGTTTATTGTATAGATGGGGGTCTTTGGTAAAAAAAACGTACTTTAGTGTTGTTGGAAAATGCATGATTATTGTTATGGGTCATTTGGAAATATATATGGTTGTGAGTTGTGTGGAAAATGGTTTGATCAGATAAATGATGGGATTGGAATTATCATATCTTGGAGGTATGTGTTTGCATATATGACACTTAAATGCATTTTATTGTATTAGTAATCCTTATTGTTGGTCAGTTGTATTGTTGAGCATTTGGCTCGTATTTGACTTAAGTGAGTCTTGGGGACTTTGGTCCAATGTAAATTACTCTATGTTGAGTTTTGAGATTATATGCATTTGAGTCATGTTTATTATTTAATTACATGTGTTAAAGATGTTGGATATTCTTTTGGGAGTCATGTAATTGTTTGACTATAATGCCTTGGATGCATAGGCATATGAGTCGGTCTTATTTATAGGGTCGAATGGGTATTGCGGGGTTGGACTCCGGGACCTATGTCTTATGACCTTAAACTTTCCAAGTGGTCACTAGGAGGGTCGAGTCTGGAGTGTTGCCTTGGAGGTGAGTACTAGGACCTTCGCCGTTGGGGTAATGCCTTGGAGGTAGTCCCGCAGTATGTCCAGCCTTGTGTTGGATGAAGTCCTGGGGATAGACACTAAGGTCGATTGTCTCTTGAGGTGATGCTTGTCGAGGAATCGTAGGAACACTTGGACACATAGTAAAAAAGTGTTATACGATTAACATTGTACGGGTGGTATACTTATGTGTTCCCTCCACCCTCAATAGATACGGGTCTCCCCCGTCGTTGTTAAGTATTATATTGAATATTGTGGTATGCATGTTTTAATTACCGTGTGAGCCTTTCGCGAGTAATTTCAAGTATTGACTTTAATATTGGAACCCCTCCACGTATATTAAAGTTTGCATAAATGATTACTCCCATACTTGGATATTTGGACTTTATTTCTATTTACGCTTTGTGTGGGTTGTTGAGTCGGTCACATGCTTTCAGAAACATGTTATATTTATATGGATTGTTTTCCATATTTTATGGGTGGTGTATTATGCCTTCTCCGTGTTGGGGTGTTTTGAATAATAGAATTTTATTCAAGTCTACTTTATTTGGAAATTTAAAATTTATTCATGTTTAAGTGAGTTTTTGGATTTGAGTCCATTATTGAGAAATGCTTCATATTGGAGCTTTTGGCACGGGATTTGTGTGCGTTGAAAAATGGGTTGTTTGCATATTTAAATATAACCATTTCTGAAAAATCATGATTTTGAGTTGTACTCCTTTAGTTTAACGAACTCTTTTAATCATGATGAAAACTCTTGAACTCACTAGGCGTTAGCCTAACCTTTTTATTTGTCGGCATGTGCAACAGGTTCCGGTTGGGAAATAGTTCTAGTGACACTGTGAAGAGTGGAGTGTTAGTGTGTGCTCCTAAAGTAAGTGGTTTGGTGAAGTCTTCCGCATTTTGGGGATAACGACTTTATATTGGGTTGAGTAACACCCGACCTTTTGTAGTCTTGGCGTATGACTTATGTTCTTGAATGTTGAAATTATTATGTTTTTATTATTAAGGTATTTCACAGGATAGTTTGTATAAGAGATTTTATCCTTATTTGTTTATTTTATCGGTGTTTTTTTAGTTGCTCTTTCCAATTTTGAGGGTGTTACACGTTGTTTTCCTCTTTTGCTATCAATTTGGTCGTTTTGTGTATTTATTTTTTACTTATTTAAAGGACAAAATGTATTGAAAGAAGTTCGTCTTGGTTTCTATTCAATGTGACAATTTTTTTTTTCAAGTTTCAAAATTTTCTATTAACTTAACAAAGTTTCTCAATCAATAAACTTCCAAAATAAAACAAAATGGGCAAAATGAGTACAAAAGATAAAGAGTTACACTCAGGGGTGGCTCAAGTGTTGGGCGAAGGGGGTGGTGGCCCAGGGCATCAAAGCCCGACACTTAAACATATTAGATTAGGTTTATTTTTAATTTTTTCCAAACAAAATACCACATTTTTGCCTTCAATTCACTCTCTCAGCTTGCCCACGACCCATGAATCCACAACCAGACAACCTCCTCGACCTACGTCTGCTCTCGCTCTCAGCCTCTCACCCACGGCCTTCTGGCTTCTACCACTTCCTACACGACTTGGTTTTTGCATTTTTCGCCTCTTCGGATTCACGTACAACAATGTGTGTTGCCCTGACTAGTGACCATTCCTCTTGGTCTTGGCTTTTAGTTCTGGGTTCCCACTAGTCATTTGTTGATTTGTTTTCTTAATACATTTATTAGTTTATTGATGTTTTCTTAATACATTTAATAGTTTATTGATGATTATTTGTTTCTTAGTAATTGATTTGTTTATTTAGTCATTTGTTGATTTGTTGTTTAGGTTATTTGCACGTTTGGTTACTAGGCCCGTAATTCTTGCAAAACATTTTATTTATTTGCTGACTTACCATTGTCAAAAAAAGTTATTTGCTAATTTATTTGTTATGTGATGATTTATTGTTTAGGTTATTTGGTTATATGGTGATTTATGTGGTGATTGTTGTTTAGGTTATTTGACATTTTTTGTATGTATTGTATTAGTAAGTTACCAAATTATGAATGCCATGTATTAGAGTGTTCTTTATTTCTTAGAATAAGGCCATTTTTTTACTCTTCGTACAGGACATCTAAAACCATTGAAATGACCCTGGTTACACTGGATATTGAAAAAAAATCTTCGTTATACTAAATAAAAATGAAACCAAAACATTTGTCTTCTAAAACATATAAGATTGGGTTCGACAAAATCAGAACAAAGAATGTCGATTTGAGGGAAGTTCAAAACAAAATCAGACAAAAATTTGATTAAAAGTATTAAACTTCATTTTTTACTTTCAGAATTTTGTGTGTATAATCAAATATATTTTATCGTTTGTTTTATTCATCAATTACAGTGGTTGTTTACGGTGATTGTTTTTTGTTCATTTGGGTTCGTTTGGTTATGTTCATTTAAGTTCGTTCGCTTATGTTCATTTAAAGTCGTTCGTTTACGTTCGTTTAACTCTAAATGAACGAACACGAACAAACAAAAATTCTTAACGAACGAACATGAACACAAAAAATCTCGTTCGTTTACCGTTCGTGTTCGTTCGTTTGTTCGGTTAAGTTAAACGAACGAACATGAACAAACCCCCGTTCGTGTTCGTTCGGTTCGTTTACAGCCCTAGTCCTTTGAACTGAAACAACATTTTTATACAAACTTCCATATTATACTATAACTAGAAGTGCACATACCCAATGGAGCGATTTTGATGTTTTATTTTATTTTTTATCTTTGTCGATTTTATAATATGTTTTTGTGTGGTTTTGAGATAACAATAATGTTTCTTTTTATCAATTTGATTGGTTTAGTCTTTTATTTTAATTTAATTTAGGTTTAATAATGATATAAATTATTTTAGGTTTAATAAAATAATATTTTTTATATAAAAAAATAGTTAATAATTCTGTTATAATTCAATAATTATCCTGATTATATTTTAGATTTTTTACATTTAAAATGAGATATTTATTCTATATTTGATTATGTTTATCGGTCAGTTATAAATTCAAACATGCATCTTTAAACAGTTGTACTCATAAATCATTATTTGTAATCTTGAGTTTTAAGTAACATGCATTAATAAAACAGTACTTAATGTATAAACTTGTTTTGAAGAGTTTTTATCAAATACTTTATAATATAATATAAATAATGATTATAATCATAAACCTATGTTTTATTGGATTTTTTTGTGAAAGCATCAATAATATTTGGGTTTCCTTAAACCAGGGACGAATGCAGAAAATTTTTAATACGGTGACACCATATTTTTTTATACGGTTTTTATCGAAGTGTTTTTCATCTTTTTACCAACGTTCAATATCGTCCGATGTGTTTTTAGCCAAATTCCGGCGTTTCGAGAGGTTTTTAACGTTTTTTGCTTGATTTCGTTGGGTTTTTAAGTTTTTTTATCGATTTCGAGAGTTTTTTGGGTATTTTTTGGTGATTTCAAAAGATTTTTTCGGTTTTTTTGGTTGAATGGGTATAAGATTTAGGCTCTTTTTATCAGTTTAGGTGCACTCCTTGTAGTTTTCAAAATAATACGGTAGCACCTCCTAAATCGATACGGTGACACCTTCACAAAAACAAATTTTTTTACCCTTCGTCGGAAAATTGTTACGGTGACACGTGCCCCTCATGGGGTCAGTCCCTGCCTTAAACTATAAAGTTTATTTGTATTTTAATTACTAATCATCATCATGTAACTCATTTCAATATTCATGTTTGTGATTAGACTTGCCAAAGTTATGGCCTTCCATTTGAAAAACGTCGATGAAGGTGTGTAGGTGTACTATTCCGTGGTAAGCACTATCTCGTTGAAAAGTTGTATACATCTGTCCTTTCTCACCATATTTCTTTAGACATACACTCTGTTTTTTCCTCTTTTCGGATTCAATTTTGCCTCTTCCTCAGAGAAAGACGATCAAACAATTTCCAATCGTGGTCCTTGCGGATCGGATCATCCCTATAATATACAAAAAAAAAACTCCAGATATTTGAGATCTCTGTTAGAAATGTTCAATTGAATTCTTATGATTTTATTATGTGCATGCATAAGTAGATTTAGGCATTTCTTGTAATGTATATATATATATATATACAATGTGAACCAAGAATTAACATTACAAGGACATCTTTGTTCTTACAACTTTAGCCTAACGGGCAAGGATGTGAACGTTTCTATAAAATGAATGAATGTCTAGAGTTTAATCGTAGACACCACTCGTTTACCTCTTAAACATGCAATTTATCTTCTCTCTCATGATGACAGTGGTACCAGTATAGCGAGAACGTTCCAAAGGATGATGTCATACTTTTTTTACAGGATATATGTACATTTTTAAAGTATATACAACTGATTGTGGTAGAATTAAAATCACCCATCGATACAACCCAATAATCTTATAACTTTTTTGAAATTTCGACATATAAAATTGGGGAAGAGAATGGTCGGACTCGGAGGTGGAGAATCGTCTAGCCTTGTGACGGAGTTTTCGTTGTTACGTTTCCTCATGTAAAAACTCCTGCTACCAAAGTCTCCGATCTTGTCCGACTTATCCAAACCTATACATAATACAAACATATATAAATTGTTACATTAAAACGACTTACAGGATTTGGAAAGGCATATATATATATATATATATATATATATATATATATAAGCACGAAACTTACTTCGAAGACTGAAGTGTGATGGATGCAACTCGAAGGTTGAAATGGAAGGTTGATCAAGCCGTGGACACCTGCCTTCGGACTCGTACTGATGTTTAACGATCTTCATTGTTTCCTCCACAGTCGAACCCAATCTTACCATGGCTCGAATTGCTCCCGGGCATCCCTCAACAGTTACATTCACCACCACCTTTGCATCTTTATTGTACTGTTGCATGTGTAACTCCTTTGAATATCTCTAAAAGTATATATAATTTATAGATAAATGTAAGTTTCCTATGCATATACTACAAGTTTAATGGTTTGTGTCTAGTTGATCTAAAAAATGATTTAATTATTTTGTTTATCAACGTCAAAAAAAAACGAGCAATAATTTATATCAAGTAATCGATTTCCTTTACCTGAATTTTTGACGGAGAATACGGCAACACTAACTCCGGTGCCGACGAGAAGATGTCAGGACGAGATCGGGAAATTGAAATCAGTCCGCCGTCATCCTCTGTGGCACCACCGGCATCGACGGTCAACAAAGCAGGCTCCGACTTGCATCTATTGATGAATTTCAACGGCTTCTTTGACGATCGTCGAACTATTACGACTCGGCGGCGAAGTCTGTGAGTAGGATGTGGCGGTGGTCTGATTCTCCGGTTGACCGGAAGTCTTCCACGGAGGCGCTTCTCAGACATTAATTATGAAAATGAAAAAGCTAGGTGTTTGAGTAAATGTATAGATACAGAGGTCAGGTGTATTTATAGCCTTCGGAAATGAAGAGGTAGTTGTTGGTTGGTAATACTTGGAAGCATGTGTATCATCGAATCAAGGTTTTATACTTTTATCTTCGTCTCTTTATATTGTAGAAACAAATGAGATGATAAGTGTATGACATGCAATTTTTTTTAAAAAAAAAAGCTAAAAAACATATTTATAGGCAGTTTACAAAACACTTACTTACCAAGTCACATTAGCTTACCGGATGAATATGTCAAGGACCAACAATCTTACCCGGTAAGAGCGGAAGCAAGAACCGAGAGTCGAAAACAAGGACCGAGAGTCTTACCTGGTAAGTGAGTGCGACGACTCTTACCACGGTTAGCACTTACCGGCTAAATTATTGCATACGATGTCATTTTCATGATTGATTGATTGATAAAGAAGTTATTTGTACCTCTATCATTGGGATTTTCCTTCTTGGTGGACGTGGACGAGGAGTCAAACATTTCTTCGAGGGATTGATGTTCCTTGTAGACTTCAACTTTTTTTCCTTACGCAAGACCATCCAAGAGCTTAAAAAATAAATTCTCTACCCTTCAATTAATTTACATTCCTAGTCATTTATTTTTTAATCTTCTTCGTTCAATCTATTTTCACGATGGTTCTAAATTTGTTTATGGTGCTCGGAAAGTCTTGAAATGACGCAGTAAGGAAAATGCCAAACGAATCGACAAACGTATAAATCCAAAGTGATAACGAGTCTACAAGCGTAGAACCCATTAAATAAGAGAAAACTCTTAAACCTAGGGATAAAATTTTAAGTATAATTTTATTAATCAATAATATGCATAACAAATAAAAGAATAAAACTTATTTATAGCTAAACTAATCAAGCAATAACTATTAAACTTAAATTCAAATTCAATCTTAACCCTAAACCAACTATAAAAGTAATTAGAAAAATCTAAATAATAATTAAAACTAACAATAGTTATCCTAAGCTAAAATTATTAAAATAAGAAAGGAAATCAATCGACTCAAATCAATCTCATGGGCAGCGGGACTTGTACCGAGACTTTAAGTCTCGGTGAAACTCTCGGTAGTCTTTGCCTTGATTTTCCAATGTGGTCTATTTGCTCTTCGAACCTTGTTGCTAGCCGTTCTAGGGGTGTCAATTTTGTACCAAAACAAACCAACCGATTTCGTATCAACCGTACCAATTTAATTGGTGCCAACTTAATTAGTTGGTACCAATATAATTGGTTGGTAGTACCGTACCAACTACCTAAACTTGGTTGGTACGTGGTATTAGAAGTCGTCTACCACGGTAATACCGTATTGTACCGACTTATTTATTTATTAATGTTTAATTATAATACAACATATTTTGGTTTTAAATTTATAATTTTCTTGTTTTAAGTTATGCAAAAACTATAATACATATACGTTTATACAATTTGATTGAATTTGTTGCCTAACCCTAACAACTGTAGTGATTAGTCCACACCTCTATGGTCCATCGACGCTTCTCAATGGCCGTTTGTAGTAGACTTTAGTGAATGTTTGTATTATATGAATATTATTTAAGTGATTGTATTGATAGGATAAGTGTTACAATATATATCAACATGTAACGTGAATGTTTGAGGATAGTTTATCTAGACCTAGTTTGTAAACATGTCAATTTAAAAAAAAATCTAACTTAAACATTTGTAATGTTGGTACAATATCGTACCAACGTGTACCAACCGAAAAAAGTTGGTACTAATTTAGTTGGTACCAAGTATAGTTGGTTGGTACATGGTATAAAATTTTACGTACCAATTGTAATTGGTTGGCACATGGTATATGAGAAAAAAAAATATGGTACCGTACCATGTTCACCCCTAAGTCGTTCTACATCGGTACAAATTTCGAACTTTTTTCGAGTCCGTTTTCCTCTTTGGACTCCTTTTCTTCTTTTCCAAATAACAAAGAAAAACCTTGATAACTCGTGAATTCTCTTTGTATCAGTCACCCTCACTTGAAAAGAACTCGCCCTCGAGTTCACTTGAAAAACAACTTCATTCGACTCCTTGGGGTTTTGATGTTTCACCAAATCACTCACATAGAAAATTCTCTTTGAGTCCACAACTTGGCCTTTGGTTTTCAAAAAGAGATTCAACTTCGAAAGGATGTTTTTATGGTTGCCTACATACAAAAAATACTTTATTTAACTCGAAAAGATAGAAAGTTTTAAGAACTTTATTAGGAACTGGTTGGATATGATCCATAGCCTTGAGTGCTGAAATAATGGAAACGTCATCTTCGAGTTTAACCTTCTTGACTCCTTGTGACAAAAGTCTCGTTGGCTCGGGAATGTCTTTAACCAGTTCACTTTCGGTTTCTTCGGTGGCTGGTCTGAGACCTGGTTCAGACACTTTGGTCTCGATAAAGATTTCTTGTTGTGGCTTAGTCACAATAAGGATGACTTTCTCTTTGAATTTGTCCGGGTGCCAAGGTCGGCCCAATAAGATATGGCAAGCATCTATGTCAAGAACATCACATAGGACCTCCTATTGATAGTTCTTACCGATTGAGATGGGTACCCGACAAGTCGGCATAACCCTAACTTATGGGCCTTTCTTGACCCACCAAAAAAATAAGAAGCTTCACGGGGTTGAGTGAGTAGGTTAAAGTAATCCACCAATTTCCGGACATGAGATGATTGAGATCTCACAACTTTCGTTATCGATAATTAGGTTACATACCTTTTTTGTGCACCGAACAATGCGATCGGAAAAGATTTTTGTGTTGGCCTTCTTCCTTTGACGAAAAGAGTACTTGTTGGAGTACGATGTTGATGTTTTCTTGGGGTTCTTCTTCCTTCTTCTCTTCGGATTCAGGATTCGAGAGATTTTCCAGGTTACAGTTTCCATCACACAGAACCCTAATCAGTTCTTCAAACATGGCTCTTCTCCGACAGTTGTTATTGACGAAATTGGGTTGAAGTCTGTTGACAGCCGCTGTCAGATTAGCAAATGTTGTGGATAAGGCCACATTCATCTCAGCTAAGTCCGCTTTGGTAGTCGGTTGTCGATCTGCCATTGTTAGTGAAAGACAGGCGAATCCTGCTCTGATACCAAATGACTTTGCCCAGATACCAAATGATGCAGTAGGAAAACGCGTAACGGCTCTGACAAACATCTAAATCCAAAGTGATCAAGCATAGAACCCGAAAAATAAATGAAAACTCTTAAACCTTGAGATAAAAGTCGAAATATAATTTTATTGATCAATAATCTACATAACAAAGAGAAGAATACAACATATTTATAGCTAAACTAATCAAACAAT
Organism: Saussurea involucrata; assembly: GCA_033807775.1. Classification (NCBI taxonomy): domain Eukaryota; kingdom Viridiplantae; phylum Streptophyta; class Magnoliopsida; order Asterales; family Asteraceae; genus Saussurea; species Saussurea involucrata. Next base: position 92,201,998 of record CM066321.1, on the reverse strand, counting down.
AACTATTAAACTTAAATTCAAATCTAATCCTAATCTTAAACCAACTATAAAAATAACTAAATAATTAATAAAAATGAAACCAAATAATAATCTAAGTAATAATTTTCGAGCTCGTTTTCCTCTTCAGGCTCGTTTTCTTCTTTTCAGTTTTAAGCAGGATCATTGTTCTAAAAAACTTGTCGCACAACCGCCATGACGCGACATAGCGCAAGGCTCGTGTCTCACGCCATTTAGAATCTTGACCGGGATTTGACCAGACGTTTTCGGTTAACTAATGATCTATTTTCAGGCAGCAGTCTCAAGTTCAAAATTCAGAAACAAAACTACATATAACCAATACTTAGGTTAGTCAAAGTTCTTACTGATTCTTAAATTATTTAATCTCTTGTATTGCATCTTTAATTCAACTTGCTAAAAATGTGTGTTTTAAGTATATTTAACAAATATAATAATTTTAATGAATGAGAAAATTTTGGGTATAAAAAGAAATTGTTAAAATATGTAGTATGTAGTGAATAAAAAGAGATCATAAAATGGGTCCTCCATGATGCGTTCCAACTTCCAAGTTTTGGTTGCCCACGTAATCTGGATTCCGACACTTGTGAAACTTCCGCGTTCCTTCCTCATTTCCGTCCTTCCATTTTTAATTATTATATTCATTAAAAATATTTATTGCTTATTGGGTAACATTAACATTATGTTTTCTATTAATACCTACGTGTTCTAATGAGAATCATCTACTTCTTCAATGAAATTCTTTTAAATCATTATTTTTTTTTTATTTTTAATTAAACAATAAAATTAAAATATTCTTCTTCTTACAATAATTAATTAAAATACCCATTTGTTGACCCCTCTCACGAAAATACCCATGTTCTTCTTAATTTCATGAAAAATACCCATTTACTTCGTGAAATGGTTCGTGATCACCAACTCATGTATAAGTTTCCCAGGAATTTAAGTTTCTTCGTGAAATGGTTTTAACCAATTTGTGAAATGGTTTTATGCAATTGAGGGACCAATTCGTGAAATGGTTTTAAGCATGAGTTCGTGATCACAAATCATTTCACGAATAAAATGAGTATTTTCGTGAAAGTGAAAAAAAATAGATATTTTAATGAGAGAGGGTCAACAAAATGGATATTAAAAATTACTCTTGTTTTTATTACAACTAATTGTGATAATCAAAAGTATTAACATAGCTAAAACTTCAATCACATATTACCATCATTACAATTTGAAAAAAAAAACAAAAAAACAAATACGCAGTGGAATCTATTAGATTCAAACTTGAACAAAATTGCAACCAACCACTTGAATAGTTTAATGCAATATTTGGTTGGTTTTCCATTAAGTCTTGTATGAATAAAGTTGTCTATGTGGATTAATCTGTCTGTATAGGTTGGAAAGATTTTTGTTTGGGAGGGTGTTTTCATATATGGAAGGACCATGTTTTTTAATTGGGAGAGACTGTTTGGACAAAACTTGGCTTTCTGCATAAAGCTTCCTCCTAAAAGCTTAATAAATAAATCATTTTCTATATCATTAAGCCACTACCAAACAGTCATATATAGCTGACTGGATAAGCTATATGTCCCATTAAGCTCATTAAGCTGCTAACAAACAGGCCCTAAGAGTGATATAATACTAAATATAATTTTTTCACATAACATAAAACATCTGACGATAGTATTTATATCATGTAACCATATAATGTATCTTAGCAGGGCCGTTCCTGACATATTGTAGCAAGGGCGGAGCCAGGATTTGAATTCAGGGTGCTCCTCTTAGAAAGTTATACTAATTAGTCAACTAAAAAGTGTAATTTGGTTCAATTTTATAGATTTATGTTTTAAAAAACATAAAAAATACATTAGCCAAAGATGTAGGGCGTTTGGTTCATTTAAGGAATGAGAATGAAAATGGGATGGGAATGCACGAGAATGGAATAGGAATGAGCATTGCATTGATGTTGTTTGATTAAACCATTATAATCAATAAAAAAATGTTTTATATAATACTTTTAATACAAATATACAACGTCCAATATAAAAATAAAAAATATTTTTCATTCAACATCGAAAGATAAAGAGACACACAAGAAAAGATGACCGAGCGGGAATAAGATTTTCATTCCCCCGAATTTGGTCTGAAATGGAAATTAATAGGTTTGGGGTAATGAACTCATTATATTATATCAAATCAAACCACAGTTTTCATTATCATTCTCATTCCTTATCCCTCAATACCCCCAACCAAACCCCTTAAACTCTCAAATCCTAAAAACCCAACCCTATTTCTCTAATCTTTGTCGTCCTCAAATAAACATCCTTAATTCAACATAAATTGGATGAACCAAAACCAAAAACAGTAAATTGAAGAAAAAAAATTAAATGTAGGGCAATATTGATTAAAATGGCCATTGTTTTTTTGTTTATAATTTAAATTGAATGAATATGAAATAAGGGAGAGAGAAAAAAACCAAGTTACAAATTAGCTACATAATTTTTTTGAATAAACTTGAGGGTGGTCATTTGCTCATCCTAGGCCAAGGGTAGCTTTGCCCTTGTATTGTAGGCCTTAGACGAGATGTAAAAATGGGTCCTCGATAAGTACAATTTTTTTTGAATATGTTGTCTTTTATCATTAGAAATAACATTGAGTTCAAAAAATATTAATAACTCATATAAAACTGTTTTTCCGAGAATTCCACGCAAAATCAATTTATAATTATTTATAAATTAATATTATCTATCATATCATTTTTACCTAGCATCATAAATTCGTTCCACCGTCAAACAAATCATATGATATACCTTTAATATATAGACCGACATCATTTTAGTCACAATATTGACTATTCAGCGTAACACTACATGCAAATTAATATAAATCAGTTGGGTTTTCATATCACCTCATATTAATGTTTTCACCATTTTAAACTTTTAGGGTTCATACCTACTTTTACGAACCATCAATCTTAGAATCAAAAGTTCATGTTGGTTATAACTCGAGATCTTATTTTTGTTGTAGATATAGGAGAATACTTAAATTATACATTCAATATTAGGTAATAAGGAAGTCCATAATGTAAGAAAAAAACAAGGTTATTATTGAAATCCTAAATATAGATATATGGTGGATAGTCCCATATGGCTGGTAATTTTTTCAAAAGAAATGAGATTTCTTAGTTTATAACAAGAAATCTACTATATTCTAATATAAATATTTGAGTCCTTAATATAATGTTAAATTCTTTTTGGGCCCTATTAGATACTAAAAAAATTGTGTCTTCTTTATTAACTAATTTTTTTGAACCACTACTATATACTAAAAAAGTTTGGGCCCTTAATATAATGTTAAATTCTTTTTGGGTCCTATTAGCTACTAAAAAAATTGTGTCTTCTTTATTGACTAATATTTTTAAACTACTACTATATACTAAAAAAGATTGGGCCCCTACTTTTTGTGGGTCCTTAATAGAATGTTAAATTCTTTTTGAGTCTTATTAGATACGAAAAAAATTGTCTCTTTTATTGACTATTTTTTTTAACTAGTACTAGTCATCCTACCCGCGCGATGCGGCGGGAGATAAAATTTATCTTGATGTAACAAAAACAGAATATGTGAAATCGTCCAAACAACGATGTATAAAGTTTATTGTGCAAAAGTAACAATTCTAATAGACGGATGTCAAGGTTTTGAATTGTTGGTCTCAACATACATGGACAAAATTGGATAAAATTTTTGTTCTAAATAAAATAGACAAATAATATCATCTTCCATCACAAAATAAATATTATAACAAAGGAAAAAATCTAATAATATACAATCATACATTTATTCACATGTTGCTAAATTTGTAAATTGTAAACTTGTAAATTGTCTTTTATAATAGATGTGTGTGTCGAAGAGAGATCTGCGATGCAACAAAATTGTTCATTCTATGCCCACTTGACTTTCACAATAGTCTGAGATGTTGTTCGGTTGAATTTACATTAAACTATATGGATTATGTTATCTTCATTAATTAATTGTCTATACGATCTAAGATAAAGTTGTTATAAAAATACACAATTTACAATTTTACCACTCCCTTTTTTATTCTTCATCTTTCACAAGCACCATCTTTGGTGAGACCGGATCATCAAGTCATCTCGAGAGTCTACGAAGTGAAAAACCAAGAAAATGCAATTAGAAAAATCAAAATCAACACGAAATCAAGATGCATTATAAATACAAACGTCGTAAATTACAATCAAAATGAACCTCAATATTTAACAAATCAATACATTAGATGTGCCCAAAATCACAAAGAAAACCTACATGTTGGAATATCAAATTTACAATTCAGTTTTCTTTTTCTACTTTAGACGTAGTTTGGATTAAAATATTGTACATGAACTGAACTCAAATTCAATAATCGGAATAGTGATTTAAAAGAAGTAGCTAAAATGTGGTGCGTGGAACCGGCATGAAGCAGAATTCGGGGAATGTAAGTGGACAGGGGTGGTTGTGTAGCTGTAAGGGTTGTACATATAGCATCAAAAACCATACAACTTAATTTTCAACTTTAACTGCTCTTTCATGCTTATATATATAGTATAGATATAAGTATTGTAAACGGGTAACTCGATCAAAAATCTTGAACCAAACAAGAACAACGAGCAAGACCAAACAAATCCAGATAATTCAAATTTTCAATTGAAAGAATACAAGTGTTCGACTTAAAATATGTGCATATATCATGAGCACCTTTAATTATCGGAGAACAACCGCAAAAAAAAGTCGAAAATGTTCTTGCCTTTGATTGTATGTCCTAGCCAATGCCATCAAAATGGGTTAAACTCCTCCCATTGGCCTCAAGACCAAACAAAGAGTCTGATTAAGAACAAACAATGGATGATTGCAAATTAGACATCATACAATTGTAAAAAAAATCAGAAAACCAATCATATTGACATTCAGTCTAAGTTTATTTATGGAATACCTTTGTTAGACAATTCCAATATGCACTACTCTAACTTCATTTCTTAGTCCAAGAAAAGTAGTGATAGAAACAATGTGTTACTTCTATAAATCATGATAAGAACTCAACATCAAAAAATCATCAAAACTAAAGGAATAACATACATTATATTTTTACTCCAAAATATTTAGAGAGAAAATGAACTATAAAAAAATTGAAAATTGTTACATTTGGTGGTAGGTTGTTACCTAAATCTTTTTCAGTGATGATGATTATGATTGTGAGTGAAGACAGTTGAAGACTTTCTCAAACCAATACAGCTAGTGCCATCAAATGAGTATATGGGCATGCTTGTGCCAAGGCTTTCCAATAACCAACTCCATAAGACGATTTGGTTGCATTATTGTTGTATTTACTTGTCCATTGAACAGTTTACTCCCGTGGGTACCAAATCTATTGAATGAAGCAAAATAGTAGTTAAACCACACAAAAACTAAAATCTTGACTTAGATTCCTCTAGTAAAGTAGCATAAGAAAACTAAAACATGACTTAAATATGTTGATTATTAATGACAAGGTGCCTGTTGCATTTCATTATACCCAAGCAACTTTTAACAATATGCTCAACCATTCCTAGCTATATTCTGCAGGAAAATTAAAGCATTACATATATATGTAATAATCCCACAAAAAGCGAGGCACTTTACTAAATCCTTGGTGCTTGTCGATTCCTACTAAAAGAGATTAACCAAGTAGGACTCACCCGAGCTTCAACTTAAGAAGCATTTTAGTTCTTAAATATAAGCTATTCAAACAAAATCACCGCATTAGCTTATTTCTGGAAAAGTTCATTGATAAAATACAATAAAACATCCTTAACGAACTAAACTCTAAAAAGAGGACGATTCGAAAACCAAAAGCTCTCTACCCATTATAAATAAGAGGTGACGTATACATAATTATTTAATCTTCAATCAACTGTAAAAACAGGGGTAAGAATCATCAGGGAGAAGAGGATTCAAATCACCTCAAGACTACAAAACTGAAAGATGGAAAATAATGGCAAACAGGGCTGCAGTATTTAAAATAATATTGAATATTGATATAGAATGAGGTTAGTTTGGACATTATCTAGATGTTTTACATATTTTAGGATATTCCAAAAATGAACATCTTCTTTTAAGTATAGCCTCATTCAACCTATTAAGAACCCATGTTGAGGCACACAAAGATACCAGATGCAATGAGGTGCACCCGTCATTAATAGAAGAATATATCTCAAATGAAACACGAACTAAAAAAACCCAACCAAAATACAAGAACCATATAAATATTGTATACCTTGGAGAGATCAAACCCAAATTCACCGGTTTGCGTCATTCCTTGAAGATGTTGAATCAGAGTCTTAGAATCGATGTCCTTGCTTGGTGAGTTGAATCACATTAACTGATTTGGAAATATAGAACACTTTGAGTGAAGAATAATATAATCGATTTAACAACTATATAAAATTTGAATCGATCGCTAGCGAGATGCAGAATAATCGTAACAATGGCTATATTACCTGAGGTACCATTCTCTTACCAAAAAATACAAAATATATAACAAGCGAAATACTTTACCTTTTATCTCATCCCTTTCTCTGACCATTAAGAGCTCTATTAGTGAAAAAACACAAATAGGAATCAAATGAAATCAGATAAGATGGAGATGAAGCACACTGATTGAGACCTTGAAATCGAATCGAGATGCATACCTCGTTATTTTACGAAATCAAAAGTCGAACAGATAAGACCTTTGTGCAAAAATCAAATGAATCGATGGTGAGAAATCATACCTCAGAACCTTTGGTGATTCGAAGTAAGCGTGAAACCAGCAAAATCAAAATCAAAATTAAGAGTTAAGCCAAAATCGTGAAACTGAAATCGAAAATCCAAGAAACCATAGAGCCAAACCAAAATCGAGAAACATGTAGAAAACTAACCTGAGAAACCCTAATTGATGAAACGAAGAAATCTGGTTTATAAGAAATCAAAATGAGTGTGTAGAAATCGCAGGTGGAGAAGAAAGGGAAATTTTAAAGAGATAAATTAGGGAAAGATACCTGTGATATAAGAAGGAGGTGCTTCCAAATCGAGCTTGGTAAATCGCATCTTGAAGAAGAAGGTGATTCCATATGTATTTATAGCAGGGAAGCCGACTACGTGGGAGAGAATTCAGGAGGTGGAGAGGAGAGGAATTCGTGCCATATTGCAGAACGTGGAGGAGAAAGGTAGCTGATTTCAGTCATCTGAGAATGGAGGAGTGGGGTTTGAGAGAGAAATTAGGGTTTTGCAGAGGTTAGAGGAACGTGGTTTAGAAATAAACCGAATTGTTTAGAAAAACTGAATGTTGAAAAACGGTTGCCACTATTCTTTTTTATAAGTAGAATAGATTATATAATATATAGTATACACTAAAAAAATTGGGCCCCTACTTTTGTGGGCCGTTAATATAATGTTAAATTATTTTTGGGTGCTATTAGATACTAAAAAAATTGAGCTCTTTTATTGATTGATGTTTTTGAAGTACTACTATATACTATATAGTATATATACTAAAAGAGTTTGGGCCCCTGCTTTTTGTGGGCCCTAGGCGTGCGCCCGGTCGCCCTCCTCCTGGCATGGCCCTGTATCTTAGCAAAAAGATACATGAAATTTACCTGATATTTTAAGTTTGACACTCTCACTTGAAATGCTCCTACACAATCAAATACTTTGTAGGTATTGTAGCCGAAATCTGTTAGTTATTCAACCAATTCTCACAAATAGCATACTCACAAATCAAATACTCATTTTTATTTCATGTGTGGCGTGGCCATGTAGGTTCACCTTCGATAACTCCATGTCTATTGTGGTCACCTATAGGATTTGTAGGTACACGTACACTAAGGTGGCGTTTGGTTCACAAAATGTTTTTGGATGGAATGGAATCTGTCAAAGGAATTTGACTTTGAAGAAATTGGAATGGAATGTTGTCAGGTTTGACCACCTGTTTGGTTGGCAGACATTGGAATAAAATCTATTAAGGAATTGCAATATGTCTCTTTGGTTCACAGAATGTAGCTTTGGAATTGAAATGAAATATTGATAAATGGCCAAAATGCCCTTTTTTGAAAATTTTAATTTTTATAAAACTAAAATACCTTGAAAAAATAAAATTATTAAAATAATAAATAACATAATTAAAATAAATAATAAATAAAATGGATAAATAAAATAAAATAAGATAATTAAAATAATTAAATAATTAAAATATTAAATATTTTAAAAATATAAAAATAATAAATAAAGTATAACTCAAAAAAAATATTAAATAAAATAAAATATAAAATAAAATAAAATAATTAAATTATATTTAGGTTAAAGGGTATATTTGGGATTATGAATAGAAGATTCCATTCCATCAAAATCCCAATGTATTATGAAGGAATGTTCAATTCCTTTATCTATGGAATTTGATGGAATTCAAGGATTCCATCCATTAAAAAAATTGAACCAAACAAGTGAATGGAATCTGATCAATAGAATTCAATATTTCAATTTCATCAGATTCTGCGAACCAAACACCACCTAATACTTACCAAAAAAATACTCATCAACACTTAGACCAAGTCGATACCCAATCAAATAACCAAACATCTACTTCAATCAACTTTCTTGTCACCTCATACAGTAACACATACCTTTTTGCTTTAATGTATATATATACTTACGTGGCACTTGTGTTTTAAGAGTTGCTAAACTATGAAATCTGATTTCACTTCTAATATTTAAGTGACGTTGTTGAAGTCTAAAATCTGAATCAATAACACTGTTTGTTTTTATAAATTGACAAACGTTTGAATATGTATAATTGTCTATTTTATCTCTCAAAAAATTGACTTAAATACGTTAATTGAAGTGAGCATCGATGACCGAAAGACGGAAAAAAACAAAAGAAGGATGTTGCTAGATTTGCGAGGATGTGGAGTTTTAATTCATATCACCCACACTGATGCCCCGATTCAATATGTTCTGAAAAGGCAACACAAAAATCTACAATCTTCACGTTTTGTGTTTTTGCAAATTCGGTGTTCGTCTGGGCTAAAACCAACGTTAAAATCGAAAGAATGACGTTGGATGAAAATAAGAGATAATTAAATGGCTAAGTTATCATTTAATTTATAAGATAACATTAAAGGTTAAAAGCCTCTGAAAAGAAAAGAAAAAAAAAACAAACGGCATGAATTGTCTTATGTCTGACCGAATCAGACATAAATGTCAAATAAAAGTCTTTTTTTTTATAAATAAACACCACCCTACATTTATTAACGATATCAATGAATTCTAATTTATTTAAAAATGAGTATTTTCCATCCAAAATAATGGATACACGTTCAATAATATTTTCGTAACAATCATGGATAAATAATAATTCAAAACTTAAAACATGCCCACATGACAAACGGTACTATGAACTTGTTTAATTGAAAATCACAATTTAAGTATCTTGACGAATTATATTAATTTTATGAAGGTCAAATATTCTAATTTAACTATTAGTAGTCAAATACCCCACTTGAAATATTCAGATTATTCCAATTTAATTATATTATTAGATATTTGTTTTAATTATAATTTGACTAGTTTTTTCATGACATTTTTTGATTAATTTACCTTTCTTAACTAACTTTTTAATTAATTATTATCAAAAAATAATTAATTTATCGGCTAATTTACCAAAAATAATCTAACTTGATTAATAAAACTAAACATTTAACTAATCCCCAAATAAATAGTAACAATTAATCAATGAAAATCAACTTTAAAACCCATTATGGGTCTTGGGCTTTACCCTTGATCTTGTAGAGTTTTGCATAAATGGGTTTGATCCAAAAAGACCTCCCCACAGATTTTAAATCACCCGTTTCTTTATAAAATAATTTTTAATTTTAATTACTTCTTTTTAGTGTATAAATTTAATTATCGTAAGTATATTATTAAACTTTATGTATTAACTATAATAAATTACATTTGGAAGTTTCTATCCATTTGGTCTCTTGATTCTAAATGAGCAGAGAAAACGTTTTTGGATTGAGTTCTCATGATATTCCTGTTGTCTCTTGAGCTTAAGCATTATTTCTCCATGGTTACTTCAATGGAGTCAAGAGTTTAAGTTTTTGGGTTGAATAAGGATTGAGGAGATGGATTTTGATTGGGTAAATTGATGTTTTGGAGTTAGGATATTGATTTAAAATGCTTAAGAATTTCGACTTTATCGATTTTGAGGCTTAAAACCCAATTTGGAGCGATATGGGTGCAAGAGACTTGTGGGCTTTTGCTTAAACTTTCGTTCATGTTAGAGAAGGGCTTCCAGCGACTTGCGCGACTTCCCACGACGAGTCGAGGTCCTAGGAAAGGTCACCTAAGTGGCTGTTTGAGCCACTTCTTTCGTTTTGCTTCGTTTCTCATTGAGGACTAGGATCGAGGCATTGTCTGAGAGTTGATCTTAGGGATGTTGAGGGATGGTTTTGGGATGTAATTAGATGGTTTAACACCATTCTTATGACGTCCAATTCAGGTGCTCAGTTTGATCAAGAGTGAGTTTCGGTGTGTGTGTCGAATTGCCAAAATTCAGGCAAGTTCCCTTAACCTTATCTTTGCATATATTATGAATTGAAATGTTTGAACTACTGAATTTGGTTTTGAACACTTTAACATGATTTACACTGAGATTTGATCATGCATGAAATAAACTGTTTATTAATGCGCATGCGATATCTACGTGTTTTTCATGAATTGGTATACGATGATTTGGAGTTGGGTCACACGGTGGGATTAGTGTACCTTGTGATTGTGAACGTCCCTTGGGAGTTTACTTATATGTATCGTGTGCATGGAATACGTTTTCTGTACTCGAGAGGAGTCTGTTTAGGCCCCGAAGGAGAAATGGGAGTCTTCTTCGGATACGATCATGGTTATCACTATAAAGTGAGGGATGACTATGAACATTGTGTAAATACCCATGTGTATAGTCGAACTGTTATTGATGGACCTCTATGGCGGTTGTTTGTTGTCTTTTTGTGAAACGTTAAACTGTTTTCGAGAGGAAATTCACTAGACCTTATGGCCTAACCCTCATTTTTCAAAAATTGAAACCATCTTCAGGTAAGGGAGGTGGTGGAGCTTCTTCCAAAGGGAATGAGAAGGTTTAAAGGCGTAGAGACGTTGGCTATAAAGATAGTTCACTGTAGTTTGTTTTTATTTAGAATATACATTTGGGCTGTAAATGTGTGTATCCGCTGTTTTATTTTGAGAATGCTTTATGTATGACTTGTTGGAGCCCTTTTTTAGGCTTGTTTCATGATATATGGTTTATGGTATTTGGGATGTTACACTTCTAGAGAGAAATTTTTATGTAAAAAGACAATTTTTTCCAAACATGCTCAATGTAGTTAAAAACAGGCTCATTTTATCTATAGAAAAACAACCACAAACAAAAAGCTCCCTAATTTATAAAAAGAAGTTAATCTCTACACATAACTTTATTCTTACAAAAATGGGCAAATTGCATGAAAATGCAACATACTTTAGTCTGATTCCTATTTTGGGTAATGTACTTTCAAAATCTCCATTTTGGTACCTAAGTTGTAAAATCTCAAACTTTTAAGTACCTGAGTAACTGATTTAACCATATTTTACTCTTTTTGAAATCAATATTTTACTCTTTTTGAAAATAATGACGTGGTATAATTTTGCCTACTTGATATTTAAAAAATAAATAAATAATGACACGTCAATAAAAACCCGATCCTAATCAATATTTGTAGGTCATTAAATAAATCAGGTACTTAAAAGTTTGAGATTTTACAACTTAAGTATCAAAACGAAGATTTTGAAAGTACGTTACCCAAAATAGAAATCAGAGTAAAGTACGTTGCATTTTCATGTAATTTGCCCTACAAAAATTAACCAAAAAGTTCCCTAATATAGAGGGGTGGTACATTTAACCCACCCTAATATCAATTCTCTTGTAGTGGTTTCTGCTTTCTTTTATATGAATGGAAGTAGAGGTGGCCAAACCGACCCGAACCGACCCGACGAGCTGACCCGACCCGAAACCGGCCAAGAACCGGTTCTGGCCCGACCCGGTCAAGAACCGGTTTCAAGCCCGAGAGTCGGGACCGGTTCGTGTATTTAAGAATTTTCTCGGCCCGACCCGGGACCGGTTCGTGACCCGGTTCGTGGCCCGACCCGGTCTTTTTTCAAAAAATATAGCCGTTATATAGCCGTTTGTGACCGTTGGGAACCCATTTTTGACCTTTTTTCACCCAAAAATACCCCCTCCAACCCCATATAAATACTAGGGGTGTTATGGAGTGATCACCACCTTACAATTGCTTACAAAACGCAAAAAACGCTTACAATTCTCATTTCTCGGCTTTCGTTATATTCGTTTCTCGCAAAAAACGCATACAATTCTCTAGAATTTATGTATTGTAACTTAAAATTATATATAAATTATAAAACGTAAAAGTGTATTTTAGTGATATATATTATAAATAAAACGTATTTTTAAAGTGTATTTTACTTATCCAATGATTCAAATCCAATTTTTCTTTGTTAAAGTTTAATAATTAATTATTATACAAAGAAAGCAGTTAAAAAACAAAAAAATCGCAGGCCCAACTCCGAACCGGTTCTTGGCCCGGCCCGGCCCGGTTTTATGAAAACCGGTTCTACATACCATTAAACGGGTCAGGGGATTTCGGTCTAAACCCGGTCCGACCCGACCCGGTTCTCACCTGACCCGGTTCTCACGGTTACTGTGTGGAACCGGTTTGTCCCCCCGACCCGGCCCGAACCCGATTTTTGGCCACCTCTAAATGGTAGCATCATGACACATCAAATCATCATCATCACTGAGTATAAAACATTGATTTGATAGCTTATATGTTACAGTTTTCTTTAAATGGAGAAATTGAGAATTATGAGAAAAATGATGAACTTTTTTTAAATTTAGAGATATTCTTAAAAATAATTATAAAAGATAGATATATAAATTAACTTTTATTCATTCCATCAACAATGAAATTATTTTAAATTAAATATTTAGGAGTAATAAATTATATTTTATAATTTATATTAAATATTTTAATAATATAATTATTGTGTAATTTTTATAATAGAAAATCGGTAATTTTTTTAGAAAGTTTAAATTTTAACTTCTCCAATGAAGCTGTTGAAATGCTTTTACAAATTCCTAAAATTTTATTTATGCAAGAACAAATGTTTTAGTTATAATTTATAAATATTAAGAGTGTTTCTGATGGATTTTTCAAATATCAAATTAAACATCAATTTTTTAATAAAATTATATTTATTTCACGATTTTAGATATTAAAATATTTACTTATATATTAAATAATGTAATAACCGAGACCGAATTGAAAGAGTTTAGAGTCTTGTGGAAGAATTTAATAAAGCTGAAAGTTGAGGGACTATATTGGTAATTGTAGCAATAGGGTATAAAAGCCCCAAAATGGGCTCAAAACCCTAGGAATTGATTGTTGGTGGAGGCTAAGGCTGCGTTTGGTTGGACGGATTCCGACGGAATTGGTTGGAATTGGAATGGTCAATTCCATTGACCAAATTCCATTGTGCTGTTTGGTTTGCAATGGAATGGAATTGATTTCCTGAATTCCATCCAACTAAGGAATTCATTATTCCTTAATAAAACCTGTGGAATTGAAATCCATTCCATCTATATTTATAAAAATGACAATACTACCCCCAACAACCCCAACAATGATCATCAAGAACCACATCAACCACCTCTTCACGCCGACAGCAAGAACCTGCAACCCACCTCTTCACGCCGGCAGCAAGAACCACAACAACCACCGCCGGCCACTGCACAGCGCCACCAGCGACCAACCGTCGGCCACTGCACAGCGCCACCAGCGACCCACCGCTGCCACTGCAACCTGCAACCCACCTCTTCATGTGGGTTTGTTTACGGCGTGAAGAACCTGCAACCCACCAGCGACCCACCGCCGGCGATGGTTGCGATTGAAAGAGAGATGGAGGGTGTGAAGGAGAAGACGACGTCGAGAGGTTCACGGCGGTGATCGTCGCCGGTGACTGGTAGTGTTGAAGATGATCTACCCAATTTATGGTGGTGGTGACTGGAACGGCGCACGGTGGTGGAAGGCGGCAGAGAAGCTCCAGTGCAATCGTATGGGTTGAAGATGATCTACCCAATTTATAAACAGGGTTGATTTTTGTTTAACAAACAATATATATATATATATAATGATGTATTTATAAATGGTAAATTACATATTTTAGTCCAATTAAATGTTAATTTTAAATTTGACTATAAAAAGAAGAAAAAAATTAAATTTTAAGAAAGGGTATTTTTGTCATTTTTCACAATTCCATTCCGATTCCATTGCAAACCAATCAGACAGATTTCAAGATTACATTCCAATTCCTGTCAACCAAACAGTTGGTCAAACCTAAAAACATTCCATTCCAATTCCTTCCAGATTCCAATTCCTTTGACAGATTCCATTTCTGCAGAAAACATTCTGCGAACCAAACGCAGCCTAAGAGATTTAGAAGGCAGGGAAAAGGGATTTTGGTGTCCTCGTGCATTTGAGGAAGGAAATCAGTCATTGAAATCGGAAGAAGGAGTGGAGTTGGGTTCGATTCTGCAACACATTTCTAGCAGGTAATTCCTAAACCCAATTCTTATCTTGTTGCTGTTTTGGATTGATGAATTTATATAGAGTTTTCTTATAAAGTTGTAAATGATACCTTGAGAGAGGGATTAAGCACTCTAATCGTGTTTGAGTAGCAAATAATGGTAAGAAATGGACTTAGCATGTATATTAAACCGTTTATCGCTTTATCGTTTCGATTAAGGGGCGTTTAGCAAGGATTTGACCTATGAACTCGTCCCAACGCCTTACCCGGTAAGCTCCTGGTGATGAAGGTTACCGGGAGAGTATCCGGTAAGCTCCTGGTGATGAAGGTTACCGGGAGAGTATCCGGTAAGTATAAGTATCCGGTAAGTATAGGTATCCGGTAAGTATAAGTATCCGGTAAGAATAAGTATCCGGTAAGTATAGGTATCCGGTAAGTATGATTATCCGGTAAGTGGAGGGTTCCGGAAAGTCTGGTACCCGATAAGTAACTAGACCCGGTAAGTTAGCTCATTCGGTAACCTGGTGTTTGGTAAGCTGGTTTTAGGGTCTGAGCAGTTTGTATTTCATTCATTTCCTAGGTAGATCAATTGAAAGTCAGAAGCAGAGTAAGAAAAGATAGTAAGCGTACCAGGTGAGTTTTTCTAACTAAAATACGTGACTTTTAACGTGTTTTCTAAAGTAAGTAAATGATGAGAAATGCCATGTTTTATTCCTATGCTTTTAACTGCATGAAAGTTTATTTAAAGTTTTATATGAGATGTATGCATACATTGTAGTAGACGTAAATTGGCTAAGTCGGGGGAGGTTCCGCCAGTACTCACGTCGGGGGGAGGTTCCGTTTATGCCATGGAAGGGAGTATCCAGTAAGGCAGCGTGAGACTGACTCGTTGTCACTTTCGAGTGACTTCAGGGTGCCATTTACGGGAACGGATTTATCCGTGAAAGTTTTATGTAAAGTTATATGATAAGTTTCATAAAAAGTTATGTGAAAGTTTTATGCAAAGATATGTGAAAGTGATGAACTACTTTTAAATGATTTTGAGAACTGTCAGGAGGGAACTCACTAGACCTCATGGTCTAACCCTCGCATTTTTCAAACTAAACCTTTTCAGGTAAACAGATAGTAGAAGGCTCAGCTAAGTGAGCAAGAGCAGGATAGAGCACAGATGCAGATAGAGACAGTGCCAGTGTCACTCATAGAATATAGTATGTTCTCAGTTGTGTATAGGTTGTTTCCGCCAACCTAAGTTATGAGACAGATGTACGAAATTTCTGGGACCCAGTGTTGTAATTCTTTAAATTTAAATGTTGTGTATGCTTTATTTAGACTGGGTTGTTACAAATAACATATTATTTTTTTCTTCTAAACATGTCATTTCAATGATATTTATTGGTAAAAATAATATCTCTCAAACAATCATTTTTAGGGGTTCTTCAAATTTAGAAAATTTTACCATTTATCTTATATTTTCTCCATTTTGAATAAAGTTTTGAAAAATACAGACGTACACAACAATTGTGGTTTAATCAGGACTAATGTCTTACCGTCATGATTTGCCAAATGATTAGTCTAAGCATAGCTTGGTCTCACCCTCCACCGCCTCCCAAAAAATGAAAACCCAAAATTCTAGAAATAATATATTTTTCTTATTTTTAAGAAACTGTTGAAAATCCTTTTATAAAAACCATTAGTATAATGTGACACCAATTGATGCAATTAATTACATTAATTCGGTTATTCCAATATTATCAAATATTTCAATACAGTAGTTAAACGGGAAATTAATTAAAATACCCTAAGTCAAACCATGTTTTACTGAAATACCCCAAATCTCTCCCATGTTACAAAAATACCCCAAAAATCCGCGATAGAGCCCGCGATCGCGGGCTCCAGGCCACGTGTCACCAAAGTTTGCACACTTTGCCCGCGTTGGTCCCTCAAGAATGCCCGCGGTCCAGCTTTCCCCCCTCAAGAATGCCCGCGTGTGCAATTTTGGTCCCTGCCCGCGTTTGACTCTCGTTGACCCCCGCGATCGCGGGCTACACGTGTCCAAAGTTTTCCCACTTTGCCCGAGTTGGTCCTTCAAGAATGTCCGCGGTCCAGCTTTCCCCCCTCAAGAATGCCCGCATGTGCAGTTTTGGTCCCTGCCCGCGTTTGACTTTCTTTGACCCCCCGCGATCGCGGGCAAAAGTGCCACGTGTCGGCACAGGGTTAACCCTAAAATCCCTTTGACGAACCAAACCCTAAATTTGTTCTTCGGCCGCACTATATAAGGGGGGGGGGGGGGGGGGCAAAAACCGGCCACTCTCATTTTTTTAATAACTCTCTCAATTTTTAATCAAACTCTCTCAATTTTCTCCCACTCTCTCAATTTTGTCGTGTGGAATACGCGTTCGGGTTTTGTGAAGATGTCTCGTATTACCTCTGTGGTATGTTTTCCTTATGTTTTTTGTTATTTTTTGTATGTTATTTTAAGTTAAGATATATGATTTGTAGGTTGTTATAGTGTTTATAACTTATGTTTGAATATGTTCTATGTTTAACATGATATGTATGGTTTTATGTTTGAATGTGATATTTGTATGTTATAATGTGTATGTTGTTATAGTGTGTTTTTTTATAAAAAAATTGTTAAGAGTGTTTTTTTATAAAAAATTGTTAAGAGTGTGTTATTATAAAAAAATTGTTAAAAATGTGTTTTTTTTTATAAAAACACACTCTTAACAATTTTTTTATAAAAACACACCCTTAACAATTTTTTATAAAAACAGTTTTTTTATAAAAAAATTGTTAAGAGTGTGTTTTTATAAAAAAATGTTATAGTTTTATGGTTGAATGTGATATTTGTATGTTATAATGTGTATGTTGTTATAGTGTGTTTTTTCATAAAAAAATTGTTAAAAGTGTTTTTTTATAAAAAAATTGTTAAGAGTGTGTTATTATAAAAAAATTGTTAAAAATGTGTTTTTTTTTTAAAAACACACTCTTAACAATTTTTTTATAAAAACACACCCATAACAATTTTTTATAAAAACAGTTTTTTTATAAAAAAATTGTTAAGAGTGTGTTTTTATAAAAAATTGTTAAGGGTGTGTTTTTATAAAAAAAAACAAATTTTTAACAATTTTTTATAAAAACACACTTTTAACAATTTTTTTATAAAAAAACACTCTTAACAATTTTTATATGAAAAAACACACTATAACAACATACACATTATAACATACAAATATCACATTCAAACATAAAACCATAAAACTATAACAATTTTTTTATAAAAACACACTTTTAACAATTTTTTATAAAAAAACTGTTTTTATATAAAAACTGTTTTTATAAAAAAATTGTTAAGAATGACAACTTAGGTCCCTACGGTTTTAAGAATGACAACTTAGGTCCCTAAACTTTTAAGAATGCCAATTAGGTCCTAAACTTTTAAGAATGACAACTAGGGTTCCTAAACCGCACTTTATCTATATATAACAATATGATACGTTGAAATAAAATAAACCGCACTTTATCTATATATAACACTATTATACGTTGAAATAAAATACCACCGCACTTTATCTATATATAACAATATGATACGTTGAAATAAAATAAACCGCACTTTATCTATATATAACAATATGATACGTTGAAATAAAATAAACCGCATTTTATCTATATATAACACTATTATACGTTGAAATAAAATACCACCGCACTTTATCTATATATAACAATATGATACGTTGAAATAAAATAAACCGCACTTTATCTATATATAACACTATTATACGTTGAAATAAAATACCACCGCACTTTATCTATATATAACAATATGATACGTTGAAATAAAATAAACTGCAGCATCTATATATAACACTAACTATAACATCTGTGAATGACTATGTAGAAGGATTTCTTTAACATCGACTTGACGGTAAGGTGCAAAGTTTCCTACATCGAGGAATTAGGAGCGCTCTTTAGGGGATTAGGTGATCGCGCGGATACCCTTGAGACCATCTATAGAGGGACACCGTTCGGGCCATGGATGGATGTGTCTTACTCTGGTGGCGACCCTACGCTAGTACACATGTTTCTACAGTTGGAGGTCGAGGGCGCCAACGCTGAGCCGGAGGAGATGCATTTTGATTTCTTCGGCTCTCAATTGCATTTTGGGCGTCGTGAGTTCTGTCTAATTACAGGACTACGTTTTGGAGAGGCTCCCCCCCTTCCTCCCTTAGAAGACTGCTCCTTCGTTCCTAGGGTTTGGGGCATTTCAGCATCTCGTTTGAAGCTGAAGGCAGCCCGGGACATGATGAAAGAGGGCCTTAGTGCCCTAACCGACGACGATGTTGTCCGTGTATGCTTGGTGGTGATCGTGGATATGGGCTTCCTGGGCCGTGAGTATAGCCAGTATGCTTCTGAGACGGTCCTTAGGGCCGTCTAGGACCTTGAGCTGTTTAACAGCTACCCGTGGGGTAGCCATATCTGGACACATTGATACTCTATTCTGCACCGAGCCATAGCCAGACGCGTTGATCGACATGCAAAGATGAATCTTTGTGGTTTTACATACGCCTTCAAGGTTAGATACGTAGTATAACAATTGTTAATAATACATACAAACTGTTTGGCTTTTCTTTTTACGTACTTGCTCTTCTTGTCTAATTCCAGATATGGATCTTGGAGATGTTTCCCGCATCAATCCGATATTTCGTCAAGCGCGACGATCGAGTACTTAGGGGAACCCGTTGGGACAAGCGTGTTACCCTAAGTAGGTCGCTTTGGTTTCAGTTCTTCAATGCGTCTAGAAATGTAAGTTCTTTTACTATGTTTACAATTTGCATACGTTAGTCCCGCTTATTAATTTCTTTTATGTTTTATCATATATTTAGCAGCCACTCTTGCCTTTCGATCGCCTTGTGCCTACTGTCGACGAGATGGGCACAGATTGGTACAGAGACAGCGTGGCCTTTATTGACGCAGAGGCGGAAAGGGCTCGACGTCCCCCTACTTCCGAAGATGAGGAAGACGACGACAGGCCCCCTTCCGGTGGATACCAGCCGCCCCCTTCCTCCTCCTACCAGCCGGCCCGTTCCTCCTCCTACCAGCCGGCCCGTTCCTCCTCCTACCGGCCGCCCCATTCCTCCTCCTACAATCCATATGAGGCGGCCCCTTCCTACGAGCCACAGCGTGGCTCTCATGAGCACCTGTGGGACTACGTCCACGGGCTGCTAGAGTCACGTGTACAGCTTCTGGAGGGATTCTACAGATAGTTTAGCGCTGTCAATGTTAGTGTTTAACTTAATTTGTTGGCCACGTTTATTTAGTTTGTATATTAATATTACGTTCTAAATTTGTTTTAGCTGTCGAGTACGACACCGATCCCCGCTCCGTTCGGACAGGGGGCACAGGCGACGTTTGCCACCACATCCTATCCGTCATTCCCTGAAAATGTAAGTGACATTGAGTAACCATTATAGTTATATGTTTGTTCCTAAGTTTGTAACTCTTATAATGATCAATGTCACGCAGGCCGGGATGTCGGGGGCCGGGATGTCCCAAACGCCGTTCACCACCACATCCTATTCTACTATCCCAGAGAGTGTAAGTGACACTGAGTAACCATTATAGTTATATGTTTGTTCCTAATTTTGTAACTATTTTAATGATCAATGTCACGCAGGCCGGGATGTCGGGGGCCGGGATGTCCCAAACGCCGTTCGTGGCCACATCCTATTCTACTATCCCGGAGAGTGTAAGTGACACTGAGTAACCATTATAGTTATATGTTTGTTCCTAATTTTGTAACTATTTTAATGATCAATGTCACGCAGGCCGGGATGTCGGGGGCATACACAAACATCTTTGGCGGTTCGGCCGATGACTATTACAGGCCGGAAATGCATACTGTAAGTTATTTTGGTAGTTTTGGTTTAATTGTGAACATTTCCTAAATTGTACTTAAAACATTGAGTAACGTAATTTTCAGACGGGGTCTCCTATTATCCAGGATCACTTCTCGGAGCACTTCTCGGAGCCTGACGATGACTCGATGGATGTTGTAGATCCACCACCACAGGTGACCCCGCTCCCTCAAAAGCGGTCGCATAAAATTTCACAATGGTTTCGTCACCCGTTTGGCCAACAAGGATCTACGACACCACCGGCCGCTAAAAAACAAGCAAAGAAAGCGGGGGAAATAAGGGAGGAAAGAAAAGGGGAAAGGTCCCTTCACCGGAGCCTCAACCGGCATCGGAAATATTGAGGATGTGTCGGACTGGTCACCTCTCCCCCATGATATTCGTCCCTTACTTGAGCATGGAAATCACCCCCCGCTTTTTCCAAGTATTGCTGGCGGATGACCCTTTGGAGTCTGAGTTACAGGATGTGGTTAGTATGAAGTTTAACTATAGTCATATAATCAAATATATTTATAATACATGTCTAACCATCTATTTTTTATGTATAGCACATCGATTGTTGGGTCTCGCTGCTGCAAAGACATCGTGGAACAGACACGAGGTGGACCATAATGTATAGTATTTTCTTTCCCTACCTGTTACTCCCCCATCAAGGTCCCGCCTCCGTGGCCAACTCATGCAACGGCGTGGAAGGGTTTCTTGGGCTCTCCTCGATGTGGTATGTAAATCGTTTTACTCTTATTTTATTTAAGTTGTTTTGTTGCTAACTAAGTTGTCTAATATTGTAATATTTCAGGTGTATATCCCAATATGCATTCATCCCAAACATTGGCTGCTCGGAGTGTTTGAGCTTGACGCTATGACCATGACCATATATGACAGCGATAGTGCCAGTCTCTTCAGAGACCAATTGGAAGACCAGATGAGAATGTTTAAAGATGTGCTATTTGACTTCTTTTGTCGGGTCAAGGACACGAGGCGTCGCGATAGGTCAGAGCTCTTTCGCCATAAGTTCGCCAAGAATACACCCCAGCAGGGCGGGATGAATGCGGATTGCGGTGTCTGGGTATGTCGTAATGCCAGCATCTTGATAAATAACGATGTGGTATTTGTACACCCTGACCAGACCGAGGCCGAGGCCAAGGCATTTCGCATACATATGGCGGAGTCCATTTATGCGCATTGTCAAATAAATCAAACTTAGGTTGTTTATGTAACATTAAATAATTGTTATTTTTAGTATTAACTTATTTTGTTAAAGTATTGTGATTGACTTACTGTTTACTTCATTTGGTTTTTGCTAATTTCATCCATTTACTCAACTTTGAGTATCGATATCTCTTTCACACATACTCTATTTTGGACGCATTATATATCATTTCGAAGATCTCATATAGAAGAACATAAACCTACTAAAAGTTAGTTATATATAACACATATATATAAATTTAAATGCGTCCAAAGTTTAGTAAAACCCATATTTCCAACACCTAGTAAGTAGGTTTATGAAACTTGCGATAATCCTAATACAGAGATTATTGGGGTATTGGTTCTTGTTGTCTGGAAGTGATTCATATGATGCAAAAATTGGTATCATGTAATGTAGAACAATATCTATATTATAGAAACTTGCATTTGATAGTACCATATAAATCTGATCTAAATTCTCATTAATTAGCTATGTAGTGTATAACTGTATATGATATATATTAAAATATATAAATCCAAAAAAATTCAAGATTGGGCTCATTTCGAACGTATCGAAGAGACGATTATAATGGTGTAATTTGTTAAAATTAAAACGTATTTTTTTAACGTATTTTAGTTAATAAACGATTATATGTGTTAAATGTAAAATTAAAATAATGAAAGTAAAAGGTATAAAGTAAATTTAGTAAATAAGTATAGGGGTTGAAAGTGTAACATTCCAATTCAAATTCATCAAATTGGACGAAAGCGGAGGTGAACAGTGTCAAACGCGGGTGAATTTTTCATAAATGGTCCCTGGAATTTTTCAAAAATGGTCCCTTGCAATTGAAAAGTCACAAAATAATCCCATCGCGGGATTCCTTCGCGATCGCGGGATGCCATTTTTCAAAAATGGTCCCTGCAAGTTTAAAAAAGTGTCAGAAATGGTCCCTGGCCCGCGATCGCGGGCTCCCATCGCAGAAAAAAGGGTATTTTGCAAAGTGGGAGAGATTTAGGGTATTTCGGTAACAGTTGGTCAAACTTGGGTATTTTAATTAATTTCCCTAGTTAAACATTCAATTATAAATAAAAATAGGGACCATGTAGCACATGTCGTGTTTTGAAGTTGGCTACAATCCATCTTTCTTTATATCAGTATTTTAAGCAAACACAATTTATGAGTAAATATAATAATATGTAACATGCCATTTTTTTAATTAACATACTTAGCGGCCATTTACTTAATCACTTATCCGGGTAAGCGTTTACCGGAAAATTCAACACTATCACTTATTTCCCGGGTAAGATTTTAGTTCACCAAAATGGCATCATATGCAACAATTTAGCTGGTAAGTGCTAACCGTGGTAAGAGTCGTCGCACTCACTTACCGAGTAAGGCTCTCGGTCTTTGCTTTCGACACTCGGTCCTTGCTTCCGCTCTTACCGGGTAAGATTCTTGGTCCTTGCCATATTCATCCGGTAAACTAATGTGACTTGGTAAGTACTTACCCGGGTAAGCATTTTGTAAACGACCCCTCAGTTCATCTTTTACGAAATCAATAGTACCCACTAATCCTTACTTGCTTGGTTGACAATGGTAATGATTTAGCTGGCGAGAGCGACAAGAAGGAAGAAGACAAATTGGCTCTTGACTATTTGCAATTGACAATGAGTAACGAAAACCAGTTGAATCAATAATTTTACAATTCCGAAAAATAGTTGTTTGTTTACAAATCAAACACAATAACCTCTAATTCACACAAAATCAAACCGACCTTTCTTAAATTGTAAAATAAAAATATTAAATTATTATTGTTAACCAATAAATATAAATTTACAATCACGTGGAATTAAATTTGAGGAAATGATATTAAAAGAAAAACGATGGATTTGAATGAAATATGATGTTGGTTTTTGGGGTAGGCCATGGTTGCAAATTGAGAGCTTTAATTCTCTTCTTTCATGCCATTCACCTTATCATCACATCACTTTTTGCAGACGATTACTACTCTTCAATTTTATAATAATAATAATAATAATACTATATATATATATATATATCATGATGCTACTTAATTGATATTTTTCAACAATACTATAAATATCTACATATTTGTTATGATATGATAACCAACAAACAAGAATAAAATTGTATCTGAAAACTAGGTTAAAGACTCTAATCCAATAGGAGCAGGCCTTAACGAGGCCTAGATTTCATAAAAAGAGGAATAGATCGCATATAAACTAGTTTATTGAAGAAAAAAACTCGTTTGTTTAGTCATATGCTGACTTTTTGAAAAACTACTTCAAGTAGTATTTCAATAAGTTCTCGGTGTATTTTTTTTCTTTCTAATTATGATGTTTATATAGATAATTTTTTTTTGAAGTATATAATATTTATATACGGCAAATGCAACAATTAAACTCACACATATTCCTCATTTTTTGTGGGGTTTGAACCCCTGACCTTCTACGAGGCCAAATGCTCCCATACCGCTAGGCCAAAGGCCCTTTTGTTGTTTACATAGATAAATTTACATTCTAACAACTAACGACTTATAATCAACTAGTTTGTCAAACATAATCTTAACATGTACATATCATCTCTTGCATATCATCATAGTTCAAATAGATTTGGCTTCAAGATTAACAACAAGATCATTCAAAGAAAGCTTGAGACCTAGTAAGGCTAGGTTTAATTGAGGACTTAACCCATCTTCATGATCATGAAAGAGAGGAGATGCCAGTACATATAAGGTACCAAATAATATAAAGTTAAAACGATTTTATTTTTATACAAAATGATAAAACTAATGTATTATAACAAGAACTTACACTTTACAAATAAAAGAAACTAACAACGAAGATCTTCTAAACCTAATATTATCTCTAGAAAGATATTAGAGAGAGAAATGAGAGCAAAAGAATGTAAGCTTGAGAATAATCGTCCGAATGAGAGTAAAATGAGAAGAATTCCACATTAAATACTCTCAGCTTCAATTTACACTTCAGCCCTTCAAATATTACGATAACAGCCCTTGCACTTCTAAACCATACTCCGCTACCCTTTATCTTTCAAGCAATGTGAGGCGCAGTCCATGCTATCCTAAGCTTTCAACACTTTGTCATATCAGCCCCTCTATATTTGATTATTTCATATAACACCCTGAAACAACAAAACATTTCAAGTTAGTAAATCTTTAAATAATAAATGTCAAGATTGTTGATTTTAATCATATCTTTTAACACCCTCCCTCAATCTTGACATTTGAACAAGTCTACCATTCTCAATTTCTTGCACAAATAATCATGTTGATGTAAAGAAAGAGACTTTGTAAATATATCAGCTGTATTTTCTAAAGATTCAATTTTAACAGTTTTCAGTACACCACTAGCAACTCTATTTCGAACTTGGTGCACATCAATTTCTATATGTTTGGTTTTCTCATGAAAAACAGGATTGTTTGCAATTTGAATTGCAGATTTGTTATCACACAAAACATTTACAGGAAGTAAATCTGTGATATTAAGACTAGACAAAATTTATAAAACCCAAAGTATTTCACAAGTAGCCGAAGCCATGGCTCGATACTCAGACTCTGCTGAAGACCGAGACACCGTAGTTTGCTTTTTGCTCTTCCAAGAAATGAGGCAATTTCCTAGAAATAAACAATACCCAGTTACAGACCTTCGCGTAGATAAACACTTACCCCAATCTGCGTCAACGTATGCTGATAACTTGAAACAATCCGAAATAGAAAATGAAACACCTTTACTTGGAGATCTTTTTAGATATCGCAGAACTCTAAAAGCTAAATTCAGATGAGAACGCCGAGGCGCATGCATGAATTGACTAAGACAATGCACTGCAAACGCAATGCCAGGTCTAGTGGCCAACAAATAAATGAGTCTTCCAATTAAACGTTGAAACCCAGATATATCAATTAATGCAGGATCATAAGAGGAACCTGATGACTCAGTTACTATTAAATTCATATCCATTGGAGTATTGATAGGCTTACAACCTAAATATCCAAAGTCATTCAAGAGTTCCAAGCAATACTTTCTTTGGCTCATACACAACCCATCCTTAGATTTTAAAATTTCAATCCCTAAAAAGAATTGTAAATTTCCGAGATCTTTGATCATAAAATTCGTTTGCAAATGTTTTTTCACTCTGTGAATCTCACTATTATTATTTCTTGTTATGACTATGTCATCTACAT
This sequence comes from Saussurea involucrata, assembly GCA_033807775.1. Lineage (NCBI taxonomy): Eukaryota > Viridiplantae > Streptophyta > Magnoliopsida > Asterales > Asteraceae > Saussurea > Saussurea involucrata. Next base: position 92,175,966 of record CM066321.1, on the reverse strand, counting down.
ACACAAGTAAAACAATAAAAGTATTTCCAGATTTAAGAGTGAACATAGAATAATCGCTACTGTTTTGATCAAAACCAAAATCAAATAAACAATTAGACAGTTTCTCGTACCACTGACGAGGAGCCTGTTTTAGACCATACAGAGACTTCACAAGTTTGCAAACGTGATTATCATCACTAGAAAAATACCCTTCGGGTAGTGTCATATAAACCTCTTCCGTCAAGTCACCATACAGAAAAGCATTGTTCACGTCAAGTTGATACAAAGGCCAATTAAACTGAACAGACAAAGCTATAACACATCTTACCGTTACCATTTTAACAACGGGAGAGAAGGTTTCTTCATAGTCATGACCTTCTCTCTGACTATAGCCTTTGGCTACTAATCTAGCCTTATATCGTTCTATTTCACCAGTAGACTTATATTTAATCTTATATATCCACTTACACCCAATAGGTTTTCTTCCTGGTGGAAGATCAGTTATAACCCAAGTGCCATTCCTATTTAGAGCCTCTATTTCATTATTCATTGCATTTACCCAATTAGGATCTTTGCAAGCTTCAGAAAAACTACTTGGTTCAATAGATTTATTTAGATTTGACACAAAACAAAAAATTTCTTTTGTGAGATGAGAGTAATTTACTACTTTTTCAATACCATATTTCACTTTGCCTTCTATTACAAAGTCATCAAATTTCCGGGGGAACTGAGGAACTCTACTAGACTGTCTTATAGACTGAGAAGAAGAAGATGAATCAACATTCAGATTAGGCAAATCTTGACCCTCAGGAGGGGGGTCTACAACATTACGAGTATCATGTTCAATATCAGTTCTTAAATTTCCTTGATTTTTAGCAGACAAGGTAGTATCAACACCAGTTGATTGGTTGTCAACATTATCTTGACTACCAGAGGAATCAGGATGATTAACTTGAGTTGTAGACCGAGCCCTAGATTCCTCATTGGGTAGATTTTCAGAAAAAGCATCAGTAGAACTAGTGACATTATCAAAGAAATTTAAAGTATTCAAATGTTCAGAGTAAGATTCCAGATTGTCACTCATTTTGAAAGGAAAAACATTTTCGTAAAATGTTACGTCTCTAGAAACCAAATATTGTTTAGTATCTAGACTATACAGTCTATAGCCTTTCTTGGAATTTGAATATCCAAGCAAAATACATTTTTTAGCCCTAGAGATGAACTTATCAAAATTATTTTGTTTAACTGCAAAGCACAAACACCCAAAGTTCCTTAAATGAGTAAGAACTAGAGGAAAACCATAGACAATTTCATAAGGACTTTTACCATTCAGAATAGAGGATGGAGTTCTATTTATAAGATAGGTGGCTGTGAGAATGCATTCAGACCACATGTACAATGGAACCCCAGCCTGAAACATTAAAGTCCTAGCAATGTTTAGTAAATGCTGTTGGACAACCTAAGGGGGGGGTAAGGTTGTATTTTAAATCTTTTACTTTCAAAAAAAAATTATTTCACAAATAAATACAGTACAAATAATACAGTAAAAATAAAGCAGAGTATAAACAAATAAATATACAACAATTATATAAACAGATATAATTTAAATGCACAGCGGAAATGTAAATAGATAAGGGAAAGAGAATACTTGACAACGGTATTTTTAAAGTGGTTCACCAAACACAAAGTTGGCTAGTCCACCTCGAGAAAATAACACTTCTCGGAGATCCAATACGAAACGTGTTCTTTACGGTAGAAACACAAACCTTAATACAACAAACGCGAAACACTCTTCTTTGAGAGATTAATGTGGATCACTCACTCTAATTCAAACACTTACAAGAGGGTATAAATTTTAATATGAATAATCACTCTTGAATAAGGTTTATCACTTGGATATTTTTAGAGAGTTTGATCACTTGAGTTGTGTTGCTGATTCAACTAATCGAGAGATTTTAATCTGCTATCAACTCAAGATTTCTTGCTCAAAAAAAATTAATTTTATCAGTTTAAGTGATTTAGTGTGAGTAAGAAAGCAGCAGAATAATAATCAAATGCTGAGGGAGAATTTATTGCTGAAGTTGGTGTAAACTTGAAAGCTGCTGGATGCTTGTATTTATACTGGAAGATCAACAGGCTTGAAGCATTCGCGGTATACCGCCAAACCATCGCGGTATACCTGCGTCAGAAAAAGGTGCAGCAAAGGAGAAGGTCAACCCTGCAAAAACCAACGGAATTGTGTACCCGCGGTATACCGCGTTGCACATGGCGGTATACCGCCAGATAGGGTTTCTGACAGTAGAAGCTTCAAATGCAGAGGATGTGACAGGTGAACAGTACCCGCGGTATACCGCGAAGACCTTGGCGGTATACCGCCTGAAGTTGTGTCCAATGAGAGCATGGCAACGCAGGTTACTTCGGCTGATCACAATCTTGCAACAGTAAAAGGCATGGGATATTAATAACATATATATATATATATCAGTGATTTATATATATATATAAAACATATATATATTATATATATTTGATTCAAATATATTTATATAGATACGAAATATCCAAGTGATAAAATATTTTAGGGTGTTTATCATTTTAAAATAAAATGACGAAACTCTTCAGACTTGGATTCTTCAGATAAAAAATTATCGAGATCATTTAAATATCTGCACACTCAGATAAAATATTAGATAACAAATAATGCGGTGTGTTTTGTAATCATCAAAATAAATATGGAGATGTGATTTTATGTGTACCAAAAATATATCACAATATTTAAAGCTGGGTACACTTGCACCAACAATCTCCCCCTTTTTGATGATGACAAACACAACGCTAAACACGAGAGCATACTCGGTTTCTCTCCCCCTTTTGTCGAAGCAAAAAGGGTTTAAGAAAGTCGCTTATGCTCCCCCTCGAAAGATGCTCCCCCTCAAAATATGAAATATTTGAGAGTTAGTATTTATCAAGGGTTATACTCAAGCATGCCTAAACCAAGTCTTAATTTAAAGAAGGCTTTTTTTGTTAAGGGCTTTTGTGAAAATATCGGCCAAATTATCTTCCGAATCAACCTTTTCAAGCACGATTTTGCCTTTTTGAACATTATCTCGTAAAAAATGATGTCTCAATTCAATATGTTTGGTACGAGAGTGTAAAACGGGATTTTTACTTAAGTTTATGGCACTTGAGTTATCACACATAATTGGAATTTTGGTTAGGTGTACCTCAAAATCGGTAAGTGTGTGTTTCATCCAAAGGACTTGAGCACATGCTCTTGCGGCGGCTACATATTCCGCTTCGGTTGTAGACAAAGCTACGGATTGTTGTTTCTTAGAGAACCAAGATACAAGTGAGAGACCTATAAAGGCACATACCCCACTAGTACTTTTTCGGTCAACAATAGATCCACCAAGATCGGAATCGGCGAAACATGTTACTTCTAACTCGGGTTTCTTTGCGTACCATAAGCCAAGATTAGTAGTACCTCGTAAATATCGAAAAATACGCTTGACAGCTTCATAGTGAGATTGTTTAGGTGAAGATTGAAAACGAGCACATAAACATACACTAAACATAATATCAGGTCTACTAGCAGTTAAATACAATAAACTACCAATCATACCACGATAAATCTTTTCATTAAAATCGTTTCCCTCCTCGTCACGAGATAATTGCAAATTTGTGGTCATTGGAGTTTCAACGGGTTTGACATTTTCAAAGTTAAACTTTTTCAACATATCTTTACAATATTTAGATTGACTAATAAAAATACCAGTTTCACATTGTTTTATTTGCAATCCTAAGAAGTATTTTAACTCTCCCATCATGCTCATTTCAAATTCGCTAGTCATTTTTGCAGAAAATTCATTACACAGTTTTTCATTAGTGGAACCAAAAATAATATCATCAACATATACTTGCACAACCACAATATCATTTTGAACATATTTCACAAATAAAGTATTATCAATTTTACCCATAATATAACCACTAACAATTAAAAAGGTTTTTAATCTATCATACCACGCACGCGGAGCCTGCTTTAAACCATAAAGCGCCTTTTTTAATTTATAAACATGTGTCGGGTTTTCAAAACTTTCAAAACCGGGAGGTTGAGAAACGTATACCTCCTCATTTATAATACCATTTAAGAAAGCACTTTTAACATCCATTTGAAATAACTTAAAATCTTTAGCATTTGCAAAAGCGAGAAGCATTCGAATAGACTCCAACCTTGCAACCGGTGCAAAGGTTTCGTCATAATCTATACCTTCTTGTTGACTGTACCCCTTGGCAACTAAACGTGCCTTGTTTCGTGTGACTCCACCGTTCTCGTCTACCTTGTTACGGAAGACCCATCTTGTGCCAATAATGGTTTGACTACTAGGGCTAGGTACTAAGTCCCACACATCATTCCTAGTAAATTGGTTTAACTCATCTTGCATGGCCAATATCCAATCCTCATCACCTAAAGCTTCATCTATGGTTTTAGGTTCTATGGTTGAGATAAAGGCATGGAAAGCACAATGGGTATGGATTTGTGATCTAGTTGTTCTTTGGTTTAGGTCACCTATAATTTGATCTACGGGATGGCCTCGAGCGGTTCTAAGGTTAGGATCATCTATACCTTGTGGAATAAAGCACGGAGGGGCATCACTAGATTCAATATTATTTGTGGAAGGTTGGGTACCTAAATCCAAGGTACTAAGTTGTTGGGCTAAGACATCTCTTTCACAAACATTGTCATTTGCTAAGGGTGCACTCGGTTTGGGAGGACTCTCGTCAAAGCTAACATTAAGGGATTCTTCTACTACCATGGTCTCCTTATTTAGGATTCTATAGGCTTTGCTATTCCAAGAGTAACCTAGGAAAACTCCTTCATAGGCTTTGGGGTCAAATTTGGTTAGGTAGGATTTGGTGTTTAAAATGAAACATTTACAACCAAAAACTTTTAGGTGAGCTAGGGAAGGTTTTCTACCTCGGTAAAGTTCATAGGGTGTCTTATTTAGGATACCTCTAATTAGGACACGGTTAAGCACATAGGTCGCGGTAGCAACGGCATCACACCAAAACTTTTGGGGAACTTGATGTTCGTTTAGCATAGTTCTACTCATTTCTTGCAACGTTCGATTTTTCCTTTCAACAACCCCGTTAGATTGAGGAGTTCGAGGAGCCGAAAAGTTATGAGTTATACCATGTTTATCACAAAAGGCACCAAATTGTACATCATTATCGAATTCTCGTCCATGGTCCGTACGTATGGAAACAATCGTACAACCTTGTTGGTTTTGAATTCGTTTTCCCAAAATTTTAAACTTTTCAAAAGCCTCATTTTTATGTCTCAAAAATAAAGTCCAAGTATAACGGGAATAATCATCCACAATAACCAAAGTATAAAAATTTCCTCCAAAACTTTGAATAGCCATCGGGCCAAAAAGATCCATATGTAAAAGTTCTAAAACTCTTTGAGTAGAAATAACATTTTTTGATTTATGAGAAACGTGATGTTGTTTGCCGACACGACAAGCATCACAAAAATGATTATCAAACTTTAATTTTGGCAGGTCACTCACAAGCTCCTTATTTTTTAAGTTTTGCATTAATCTTAGATTAGCGTGACCTAAACGCCTATGCCATAAAGTAGAAACATCATTAATAGAAGATAAGCATACATTATCAGATACAACAGTTTTACAAATATATAAATTTCCTTTTACAAAACCATTTAAAAGAACTTTACCATTTTTTATGATTTTACAAGAATCTTCTTCGAAGACAACAGTTGTATTATTTTTACACAATTGGCGAACACTTAACAAATTAAAATGTAAATTATCAACATGATTAACATTAAGAAATTGAACATTGTTGCAAGAGACTGTACCTCTACCAATTATATTTCCTTTGGAGTTTCCTCCAAAAATTACCTGTCCACCATCACATGACTTATATGATGAAAAGAGATTATTGTTTCCGGTCATGTGACGTGTGCAACCACTATCGAGTATCCAGTCCATATCAAGGTCAATCTACAATAATGAAGATGTAACTTTTATGGTCCCCATTTCTCGTGGGTCCTTGACAATTAGTTTCAAAAGTCAACCAACATACATATATATAAAGTAAAACAGAATATATATATATATAATATATTACACAATATTAATATATATATATAATACATCAAATCATATTAATATATATATATAACACATATTAAGTAAGAAAAAAAATATAATACATTAAACACAAATATATATATATATATCATATTAAACAAACACTACATGTATATATATATATGTAATACGTATATATATAAACAAACAGTACATAGAATATATATTACTTATATATATAATATATACAACAAAATATATTTAAACTATATATATATACATAACACATTTAAAACCATAAACGCATACCACCGGGATTATCATTACTAAACATTCCTTTTGGAATCCATTTATTTACCATTTTAATTTTGCGATTATATTTATCATACACATAAAAACAGGTATTTACATTCGCATTATTATTAGGTTTAGAATATTTATCATGGTACATGCGAGCATACGGTTTTCTCGTATTATAATTTACATTATTTATTTTACGCACATACGGAGGTTTTTGCACATATTGATTTCTTGTATTTACTTTAGGTGATTCATAAAATCTTTTGATGGGTATACATGAACATTTATCAACACAAGTATTGGAACCAATGCCTTTTCTACATTTTATACGATTAGGCATATTAAGCATGTTAAGAACCTTTTTATTACTACTTTCAAAGGCTTTAGCTAGCATGTTATCTTTTTCATATGAAGCACATTTAGCCTTTAAGCATGTAATCTCATTCTCAAGAATATCACATTTTGTACAAATAATATTTTCATGTGATTTTTTATTTAAGCATGCAATTTCTTTATTTAAAACATCACAAGATTTACAAAAATCTTTTTCTCCTAATTTAGTTTCTAATTTAGTAATTATATCCATATCATTTTCAGATTTTTGTTTAACATTTTTTATTTCCTTTTTACATGCATTTACAGTTTCTTTTAACATAGCATTCTCATCTTGGTAACGATTTGCAAGAGCGGCCATTTTATGAAAAGATTCATATAATTCTTCAAGATTATTTTCACTATCACTTTCATAATCACTATCGTAATCCGAGTAAGAAGATTTTACCTCGTCGTCGCTATCGGCCATAAGACAAATGGCTTGATAGTCATCTTCTTCTTCACTCTCGCTCCACGCGCCTCCAATGAAGGCTTTCTCCTTCTTCTTTTGGAATTTGTTCTTTTTCGGACATTCATTGGCGTAGTGGTCTTTGTCACCACATGAGTAGCAAAAGCCTCTCTTTGGCTTAGCTTTATCGTCTTCACTCGAGTCGCCATTTTTCTTAACTTTTTCGTCTCGTTTATGGAACTTACGACTTCGATTATCACCACCACGACGGTAGTTACCGTTTCTTTGAAATCTGCCATTGTTAGAAAATTTATTATTATTATTAAGAAATTTGGAAAAGTTTCTTACCAACATGGCGACTTCATCGAGAGTTTCGGATGGATCTTTCGAGGAGCTAGCTTTCTCCTTTTTCTTCTCATCTTTTGATGTTGAGACATTGAGAGCGATTGATTTCTTTTTAACTTGCTCCCGATCTTTGTTTCTTTTAAGTGCAATTTCATGCACTTTAAGATTACCGATCAAGTCATCTATCTTCATTATGGAAAGGTCACGGGAGTCTTCTAAGGATGTTATCTTTTGCATCCACTCCGAAGGAAGAGCTCGTAGGATTTTCCTTATATAGTCCTCGTTAGGATAAGTGCGATCCAAACCTTTCAAAGTAGTCACAATAAGGTTAAATCTTTTAAACATTGAGTCAATTGACTCATCTTGTTTCATTTCGAATAGTTCATAATCGTGAACTAAAATATTTACTTTACTAGATTTAACCTCCGTGTTTCCACGATGAGTATTATTTAAACTTTCCCATATTTGATTTGCAGTTTTATATGTATATACTCTTTCAATCTCATCAGTTGTTAAAGCAGCATATAATATATTCTTAGCTTCAAAGTTTAAACAAAAATGAGCTTCATCAGAAGTAGTCCAGTCATCTATAGGTTTATCAATATAAACATCATCTTTCACAATGGTGGGTTTAAAATTCCCTTTTTCTATGATATTCCAAATCTTTTGATTTTTGCCACGCACGTGACATTCAAATAGTTCGGCCCAAATGCCAAACTTTTCAGTATCTATCAAAGGAGGTTTTGAAAACACGATATTAGTTTGTTGAGCCATTTAGAAGAATAAGAGAAAAATATGCAGAATATTTTTTGAAAGACCTGCTCTGATACCAAATGTTGGACAACCTAAGGGGGGGGGGTAAGGTTGTATTTTAAATCTTTTACTTTCAAAAAAAAATTCTTTCACAAATAAATACAGTACAAATAATACAGTAAAAATAAAGCAGAGTATAAACAAATAAATATACAACAATTATATAAACAGATATAATTTAAATGCACAGCGGAAATGTAAATAGATAAGGGAAAGAGAATACTTGACAACGGTATTTTTAAAGTGGTTCACCAAACACAAAGTTGGCTAGTCCACCTCGAGAAAATAACACTTCTCGGAGATCCAATACGAAACGTGTTCTTTACGGTAGAAACACAAACCTTAATACAACAAACGCGAAACACTCTTCTTTGAGAGATTAATGTGGATCACTCACTCTAATTCAAACACTTACAAGAGGGTATAAATTTTAATATGAATAATCACTCTTGAATAAGGTTTATCACTTGGATATTTTTAGAGAGTTTGATCACTTGAGTTGTGTTGCTGATTCAACTAATCGAGAGATTTTAATCTGCTATCAACTCAAGATTTCTTGCTCAAAAAAAATTAATTTTATCAGTTTAAGTGATTTAGTGTGAGTAAGAAAGCAGCAGAATAATAATCAAATGCTGAGGGAGAATTTATTGCTGAAGTTGGTGTAAACTTGAAAGCTGCTGGATGCTTGTATTTATACTGGAAGATCAACAGGCTTGAAGCATTCGCGGTATACCGCCAAACCATCGCGGTATACCTGCGTCAGAAAAAGGTGCAGCAAAGGAGAAGGTCAACCCTGCAAAAACCAACGGAATTGTGTACCCGCGGTATACCGCGTTGCACATGGCGGTATACCGCCAGATAGGGTTTCTGACAGTAGAAGCTTCAAATGCAGAGGATGTGACAGGTGAACAGTACCCGCGGTATACCGCGAAGACCTTGGCGGTATACCGCCTGAAGTTGTGTCCAATGAGAGCATGGCAACGCAGGTTACTTCGGCTGATCACAATCTTGCAACAGTAAAAGGCATGGGATATTAATAACATATATATATATATCAGTGATTTATATATATATAAAAAACATATATATATTATATATATTTGATTCAAATATATTTATATAGATACGAAATATCCAAGTGATAAAATATTTTAGGGTGTTTATCATTTTAAAATAAAATGACGAAACTCTTCAGACTTGGATTCTTCAGATAAAAAATTATCGAGATCATTTAAATATCTGCACACTCAGATAAAATATTAGATAACAAATAATGCGGTGTGTTTTGTAATCATCAAAATAAATATGGAGATGTGATTTTATGTGTACCAAAAATATATCACAATATTTAAAGCTGGGTACACTTGCACCAACAAATGCCTATGTTTACGCTCCACAACACCATTCTGTTGTGGAGTGTAGGCACAGGAAGTTTGATGAATAATGCCATGAGAATTAAAGAAATTTGAAACTTTGTGATTTAAAAATTCAGTTCCATTATCACTCCTAACAGTTTTAATGGTTTTGTTAAACTGAGTTTGAATGAGGTTGAAAAAAGTAACAATGTTATCATAAACCTCATCCTTTCCCTTTAAGAGATAAACCCAAACTGATCTTGAGAAATCGTCTACAACAGTTAGGAAGTATTTAAAGCCATCCTTGCTAGAGACTTTATAAGGACCCCAAACATCTAAGTGAATTAGTTCTCCTATTTCCTTTGACTTATGATCACTAAGGTCAAACTTTGTACGAGTCTGTTTAGCTTTGTGACAGATTTCACAAGGAGAAGAAGAGTCCAATTTTATATTTAGTTTTTCTTTCAATACATTCAAGACTGGGTCAGCTGGATGTCCTAATATACTATGCCATAGCTGATATGATATGTAGCAGCTAATGGTAGTATTAGAACAAGAAGACTTACCCTTACCATGCAAGTTAAAGAGATATAAACCTCCAGCCTCATTACCAATCCCCATCAACCTCGTTCGTTGACAGTCCTGCCATGTTGGCGGAAGCCACATTGGAGGTACTAGAGTCAAGAAGAGTCAGAAGTTTAGAGACTTTCTCTTGAGTCAGATATTGAGAGGGAGAACATCCTTGGAGTCCCATAGATGATTGACTAGTGTTGGGAGTGCTAGATGTCTCTACATTGTTGGAAGAGGGTCTAAAATTGCCATTTACATTTGGTTTTCTTTGAAAATCCTTTGGAGGAAATCCGTTTAGTTTGTAACACCTTTCTATGGTGTGGCCAATCATGCCACAGTGTTTACGTAAGAGATTTGGATTTGGTGGCCTTATAGGCTTTCGTTTGTTATAAGAAGCTTTACCAAAGAAGGCAGAGGATTGAGTTTTACTAGATGAGGAGCTAGATGTTCCTCTGTGAGATTCTTCCCTTGAAATAATGGAAAAAGCTGTTTTTACAGAGGGAAGAGGATCAGAGGTGAGAATAGTACTCCTTACAGGCTGGTAAATGTCATATAGACCCATTAGAAATTGCATGAGTTTTAAAAGCTGGTTGTGTTTGGAAAAGTCGTGGGAAGCATTGCAGGTGCAGGCAGGTAGTTTGACTAAGGCGTCAAACTGTTTCAATAGAGAATTTAACCCATGGTAGTAATCAGAGACGGATGACCCGTTTTGTGTTAGAGAGTTAATTTTCTTATGTAGATTAAAAGTAACAGAGTCGTCCACCTTATCGTAGGTTTCCTTGAGTTCAAGCCAGACATGAGAGGAAATTTTAGAGAAAACTTGTCCAAGGAACAACTCTTCAGTAACAGAGCTTAAGATCCAAGATAGAACCACTGAGTTACATATGTCCCATTGTTTAGCCAGGACGGGGTCAGTGGTAGGTCTAGGGCAAGATCCATCCATGAATCCGAGTTTATTTTTAGTTTCAAGAGCGAGGATTGTAAGATCCCACATTGGTTGGGGAGGGGAACAAAGGTTGCCTTATAAGGGACTTGATACCTCCCCTATCAGACGCGTTTTAAAACCGTGAGTCCGGATGTGTGGACAAAGCGGACAATATCTGGTACAGTTGGCCTGGGATGTTACAGTTGGTATCAGAGCCATAGTTTAAGGGATTTAGGTGACCGGACGGGCCTAAACTTAAACTTGGGCGTAGAAATCACAACTGAGAATCAGGAAATGCGTTAGGATGACACTATTATAGAGATAGGACTAATAGGGTACTGAGGACTGTCATGTAAGGTAAGTTTGAAATTCCACCTGGCCAGTGTAATTGCGAACTTACAGGTACATGTATGTGCTTAACCTGCCTTATTATTCCGAAGTGTTAGTCAAGAACTAGTGTTTATGTCGTGTGCTAGTACTTTAGAATGTCAGTAAGATCCCTGAGAAGTAGATTGAGACCCATTGTCGGGGAGTTATCGTAAAAGATCAGATGTTATGTGATGTATGTATACATCGTAGAGAAGAAAGTTGTTTGGAATGTATTGAGACGTCTAGAGATAGATCTTCGTGGACTCGAAGAGGGTGAGCGATTGCTTGTAAGACTCCTGGTTCAGGAGAGTCTCGATTCTAGAAATCGTGGGGTGGATCAGTTGGGATGTTAAGAAAGGACAGTGTCGAGATATTGAAAGCGTAAGTTCAATAGCGAGTGCAGGATTGGGGCTCTGATTCTTTAGTCGAGCTTTTCAGTGGCAGGATCGGTGAAGGGAGATATCAGTAGAGAATTTAAAGCGTGTATAGGTAGAATGCGGGCTGAATTGGTCAAGGCGAAAATAGTATGAAATGGTTGAGTAAGTGGACCATTGAATGTATGTTTAGTAAGTTGTTGCAAGGCCGAGAGGGCAACCCCTGGTCGGCAGTAGAGTATCCATGATAAGTTGTGTGAGTAAAGCGATTGACCTTGTTTGAGTGAGTAGCCTTCAATTGCAAGTAGAGTTTCATGCATCGAGTTGTACATGTGTACATGAAAACTTTTCATAAGTAAAAGTGAATGTGTAAATTTCAAATTTGAACTAATATGAGTCGGCGTGTGAACAAGCGTATGTTTAAAGTAAAATGCAAATCCATTTACATCGTAGAGTAAAGTTTTGAGGTTTACGGTTTGCAAAATATTCCACTCTTTTCACGACGAGTTAAATTATTGCAAAAGTCAAGAAAACGATTGAATGCAAAATTTTTATAACCAAAATGAGTATTGACATGTTGAAGTTATTTATGAGTATGAAAACCGACTGGTTTACTTCGTGTCGGTAGTTTCTTACGGGATGTGGTCGTATGAAAAGATTTTCACTCAATATATATATTTATGTCGTAACGACATATTTTGGTGGAGTAAGATTAAGTTTATAGAAAGTTGCATACGAACGATTCTCGAGATCGTTGTGCAGGGCATTAAATTTTTAAGAGTGATGGGGGCATGTGTACCCAAGATGTTTTCAAGTGTTATTTATTTAAAATGATGAAATGTACGAAATGATTTACCTATTGCGTTGTCATGCATGAAGGCTATGAACTCACTAGGTCGTAGGATGTTGTATTTTGAAGCTAAGAAAGAACTCAGAGAGTGGAGAGTTGTTGGTCAAATCAGGAGAGAACGTTGTAGTATCGGGATATGTGTTCCGTCAGTAATGGATTATGGTGTCGGTTGTATGAGGGTTTGCACCCTTGTTCGGTAATCGGAAGTACGGTTGTCAAGGGACGGTTGTGTCCGGAGGGAGGGCTTGAAGTCTTCAAGGTGTTGATATCTGCAACTCGTTATGAGTAGTGTTGAGAGGTAGAAGCGAAATGTCCACGGTGGCGGGTATAAGTTTTGAGTTGAGCTTGTAATATTGATGTTACAGGAGTAAGTTCAGATAAGAGAGAGACGTATTACGAAGTGTCTATGATATGTTGGTAGGATTAGGTCCCGTAAGGGAACCCATGTTTAAGAATAAGTTAAGAAAGTAGCTACGGGTTGTCTGTTGTTGTGGAAGTCGATAGCTGTGTAAGATGGTCGAGGCCGAAGACGTGAACCAGAAGGTTGGAAATTAATAGAACCCCTTATAGAAGTGTTAAGAGGATGTAAAGTGATCATTTTGAATAAGCGTTCTATTTACGAGGTATGGAGGGATTCGTAGAATGATGAGGTATGTAGCACAAGCGAAGCGAGGGTGCAGATCTTATCGTTCAGTGAGGGGCTGTGCCCTATTTTGTAAGGGCTCGGATCATGAGGAGCTAGCTAGAATGTTTGCGTGTGAACTAATTGAGAACTCGTGAGTTATAGTTCAACAAGTTGGGAAAGGAGTATGTAGTGAGATAGACTCGATTGTAGTATACGGGAGAATATGAGGGAAAGTGTGGATTGTGTACTAATGACCATGAGAGTTTTGGTCTGCAGTGTGATGTTATGAGTGAAGAATGTACGGTTATGTAATGGCATTAAGTGACCAAGTTAAATGTACCGGCTAGTATCGTAGTGAGGTGATGTTAGAGAGAAAGAAAGCATCAAATAGAAGCTTTTGGGGTTTCCGGATGAGATGTGCGATCAATTAATCGGGTTGTTGGAACACATAGGGTGTAAGTTGACTTTATGGTGTGATTATGTTTGGGATAGAAGGACGGAGTAGTGGTGGGAGTTTACCCAAAGGAGAAACCAAGTGTTTTGGTTGTAAGAGTCGCTAAGTAGGTATATGTGGGGACCATTGGAAGTTTAAAGAGGATGAAGAGAGTGTTAGTCAAGAGGTGTTATAGTAAATGCTAGATCTCTAAAGAGCATGATTTGTTTCTTATGTGTGAGGGAATGATCCTAGAAGGAAACAGTTGGAAGTTTGGTTATGTTTAAAGAATGACATGATGATGATTAAGGGTCGGAGTGGTAGTATGATCATTAGTTGATTGAAACGTCATGATAGATGTATAAGCCTTTGGTTGATTGATTAAAATTTTATGGATTTGTTTGACATTTATTTGTTATTACAGAATGCATCATGGTTCTACCGAATTTTACCAAGAGTTGATAAGGGAAAATTGATAGGTTAAAGTGAGAAGTTGATGATAGTATGATGGAATAAGTAATTCTCAAATTATTTTGAAAATTGTAAATTGTTGGATTACTCAGTGGAGTTGTTAGTTAAGAAATCAGTTTTGACTGATGGATTTTGGTGAATACCAGCATAACGAGATGTTGATGTTAAGTTAATATACGTGATAATTTATGGTGGATATAAAGAAATGAATTGCATCTCAATTGGAGTTTACCTTTTGAATTAAGTTGATTGTTATAATTGAAATGAGTTGGTCAAGTTAAAGTTACCAGTGGTAAAGAGAAGAAATTGTTTTGTTTTGTGCGGTATGGATCGGTGGTTATATTGCACTATTCGAGAAAGGCAGTTGAGTGCGGAAACTGTTATTGTAGTCAAGAATCAGATAAGGATAATTAGAGACTTGTAAGCATAGAAATGCTTACAATCTCTATATGCATGTTATGATTTATAAGATGGGTTACGAGAATTACTGGGGAAGTGTTGTGGAGATTGACACGCTGATCGTTAAGGAATTATTTAAGGTAAATCTAAGTAAGGAAGCCAGTATGACTTTATACGCGTCTATCTGATCTTATGGTCGTTATGGTTAATCGAAAGAATTATAGAACCCGAGTTTCGTGGTGTTCCGAAAGTAATAGATCCGACTGGAAGATGAAAAATAAAATGATTGCATGTTATGGTTATAAGCAGAGATTGTGAGTCAAATCAGAGTTGCTTAGCAAAGGCGTGGAGGTATGTTGTTATTGTTTTGTTATTAGAAGGATTTATTCTGAGAGTTAGAGATTACAGCTTTGATAATCATTTGTCGCCGGTCTTTTTGGAGTGAATTCCGGGACGGAATTCTTTTAAGGAGGAGAGATTGTGATAACCCAAAATTTAAGAATATGTTTTATATGAAAGTTAGGGGTTGTCTTTGTTTTTTTTTATGAGAAGTTGAGGGTAAAAAGTTAAAATTTGGAAATTAATTCCCTACCTAATGCGCTGCTTTTGCTGGAAGTATTAGAAAACATTTATTTATATTAGGGTTTTGTTGGTATGTGTGTGTTGTTGTTGTCATCGAGAGAGAGGAAAAGCAGAAAGAAAGAAATGGAGGTTTTGTGTGTGTGTGCCCTGGGTGTGCGTAGAGAAGAATCAGCGAGAGAGAGAGAAAGACGACGAGAGATAGAACAACGAGAGAGAGAAGGACGAGAGAGAGAGAGTCAGCGAGAGAGAGAGAGACGACGGGAGGAAGAGGAAGAGATCGACGGTAGCCGATTTGGGGTTGAAGACTCAAGTTCTTGGCATCTAATCAACGATTTGAGGTACTTTTTTATGTTTGTGCTTCAATTTCTTGAGTATTGATGATTAAAATGGTTTGTGGCTGGATTATTGAGAGTTTTAGTAGGTTATTTGAATAGATTGGAGTCCTTTAAATGGGTATAAGAGTTGAAGTTAGAAGTTGCAACATTGGTCTAATTTTTTAAAAGTCAAAGTAAGGGATGGACTTTGAAGTGTTTAAATCAATATGAAAAGATAAAGAAATTAGTTATAATCGTTTCTTGGTATCATTAAGATGAGGATAGATGGAATCAAGAAGAACATTTCCACCCAATCATGCTTTTGATGGTAGATTAAAAGTTATGTTCAAAACAGTTGACTTTTTACAAAAAGTCAAACTGTTTTGGTTAACATTAAAATTGAGGCGTTTTGTGCAAAATTAAGGATTGAAATGTTATGGGTATAGTTATGAAAAGTATATAAAGGTGTTACAATGACCAAATCAGTATTTTCTTATGGGTGTAACGGATTTACCAAGTTAAGAAATGTTCAACTTTGGTTCATGGGCCGAGAAAGGTTAATGAAAATTATTGGTCTCCTCATTCAAATAAAGTGTTGGGTCGAAAGATAAAGGGATGGGCCAGAAGATTAATTCTTTCTTTTAGGCTTAGTTATTATTGAAGTCTATAATTATATAATAAGGGTGTGATAGTCTATTTATTAATTTGGGTCATAATTGTAGTAACATGATCTGGTTTTGATATTTAGAATCAAGAGTTATAATTTTATATTAGGAACCTAGAGTCGGGTAAATTAATGGATCCGGTATAGCATTTCAAATGGATGGGTAAGCAAGGACCATTAATTATGATTTTGAAATAGAAGCGTAATTTACCAACTTAGATAAGTTTGGGTTGAGTTCGGGATTTAACTCGGGTAATAAATGAACGAATTATGACGTACGTTATTAATATAATAGGTGTTCCGCCTAGAGATCGGAAGTGTAAGTGAGGAGCTTTGGAGCAAGCTAGCCAGGTGAGTTTTCTAACTAAAATACGTGCCTTTTTAAAGTGCTTTCAAAGTGATTTCATGATGAGAAATGCCATGTTTTATTTTTATGCTTTGACTGCATGAAAGTTGTTTACAGTTTTAAATGAGATTTGTAAATGATTTATGGGGCGGGCCTATCCCGTGTATGATTTATGGGGCGGACCTATTCCGTGAAAAAAATATGTGGGATGTATGCATACATAGATTGTGATGTAAATTGGCTAAGTCGGGAAGTGTGACCCGCCAGATCATGCCGGGGGGTGTGTCCCGTTTATGGCAGGGGAGTACTACCCTATACGACAGCATGAGACTGACTCGTTGTCATCCACGGGTGACTTCAGGGTGCCGATTTACGAAGGGCGGATTTTATTCTGGGAATGATTTTGGATGAACAGTGTTATGAATGATTTATGCTGAAAATGGTAAACTGTTTTAAATGCTTCAATAACTGTTAGGAGGGACTCACTAGACCTCATGGTCTAACCCTCGCTTTTTTTCAAATAAAACCTTTTCAGGTGAGCAGGTACTGAAAGGCTCTAGCAAGTAAGCAGGGCGTTAGCACGAGAAAGATGGATAGTGTAGCGACACTATAGCTTATCTTAGTTTACTTCTCAGTTGTGTAGGTTGTTTCCGCCAACCATTTTTGGATATTATGTAAGAAATTTTAGAGATGCGATTTTGGGATATTTAATTTAGATGAAACGAATTGTTTAAAAATGTTGGGTTGTTACAGATGGTATCAGAGCCGGCAACCGAACTATTGTGCCAGCGAGGACGCTGGGCTCCCAAGGGGGGTGGATTGTAAGATCCCACATTGGTTGGGGAGGGGAACAAAGGTTGCCTTATAAGGGACTTGATACCTCCCCTATCAGACGCGTTTTAAAACCGTGAGTCCGGATGTGTGGACAAAGCGGACAATATCTGGTACGGTTGGCCTGGGATGTTACAAGGATCATAGCACAGGACCATACCTTGTAATTGTCAGTCCCATTTAGTTTTAGGTGAAGTAAAGAAGCCCAAGTAGTATCGCTGGGATGTAAGTATAGGGGATCGCCAAAGTCAAGCTTAGCGATCTGAGATGCCCCAGCGTTACCATTGGGGTTTACCACAACTTCTTCTTCGGCAGGCATGATGCCGATAGACAGAAGAAAGAACACGCTCGAAGAGATCTGAGGTGAACAAAAGGCAGGATTCCTAAAACACTCAGGGTGCTAGGTCAAGCTGCACCTCAAAACCTTCAAAGTATGTTGAGAAAGATAGTGACAAAGAAGAGATACAACGGAAGCAAAAGAGCTAATAAAAGAACTGTAGGAACACAATAGGTAGTAAAATAGACAAAAAACAGGGGGTGGGGCCCGATGGAGGCCACAAATCTCACCTGAACAGAAGAAACACAGAGTAATAAGAGAACATATTTATATTATTAATTTTTCTGTCTTAAAACGAAAAATAATGAACCAAGAAGCCACCAAGGATTACAGGATAATCATCACAAGATAAGAACAACAGCACAATGTACATCTAAAACTTTTTAAGATCTAAGAAACAAGTAGAAAGGCACACACACTCCGTACAGATCTAAGCACTATATTGCAGCGAGGCAAGTACCAGATCTGTAGGGATTTTTGTGATGTAATCGAAGACAAATAACTGCCAGAATGTAAAAAAACACACACATATCTTACTATTAATACGACAGGAGAAGGCGGTCCTTACCGTCACTGCTGGACTACAATTAGTCACAACTCAGTAGGCAATAATAGCCTAAACGGTCGTGTGTAGATTAGATCTGTGAGAAGAAGAATTTTGCTAGTAATTTGTAACGAAAAAAATGGACCAGATCTGAGGAATGATTTCTTCCAGATCTGGTCTATATGATGCTTTCGTGAGAGAGAAGATTGCAAACAAAGAAAAAATTACAGAGAAAATCATATCTGAACAGATCTGTAAGTATGAAGAACAGATCTGTTTTGTAACACAAAAAAACCCAGCAAGATAACTAATGTAAGCATGAAACGCAGTCCAATCGACGAGACTGTGGCTCACAATACCATCCTTGTTACGCTGTGGCCAACGTAACTCTGGTAAAGGAAAAATACGCACACAATCGATCGAAAGGATTAACAACAGAGATGATTCGGATCTAAGATGAAGAACAGACAACGGATCGAGCCTTAGAGGCTCTGATACCATGTACAAAATGATAAAACTAATGTATTATAACAAGAACTTACACTTTACAAATAAAAGAAACTAACAACGAAGATCTTCTAAACCTAATATTATCTCTAGAAAGATATTAGAGAGAGAAAGTTTAGAGAGAGAAATGAGAGCAAAAGAATGTAAGCTTGAGAATAATCGTCCGAATGAGAGTAAAATGAGAAGAATTCCACATTAAATACTCTCAGCTTCAATTTACACTTCATCCCTTCAGATATTACGATAATAGCCCTTGCACTTCTAAACCATACTCCGCTACCCTTTATCTTTCAAGCAATGTGAGGCGCAGTCCATGCTATCCTGAGCTTTCAACACTTTGTCATATCAGCCCCTCTATATTTGATTATTTCATATAACACCCTGAAACAACAAAACATTTCAAGTTAGTAAATCTTTAAATAATAAATGTCAAGATTGTTGATTTTAATCATATCTTTTAATAATTTTGATTTCCAAATTTTAAGGTTTGATTTTTTTTACAGCTTTAAGATTTAAATTTTGAGAAAAATGCTTATAAATGTGACAACTTATTCTTCTTCTCCTTTTTAAATTTACAAACTAAATTAAAATTTAATTTAACCATAAAAATTTATACATTACAACCCATCCAACAACACCCAAATCCTCTTACGTATTGTAGTAACCATTATCTGTCTACCTCATTTATTAAAAATAGTTACTAAAATCTGTCATACATTAAAATCAATCATTCATTTTACGTAATTTTGCTCAAAAAAAACTATATATAACACATCAATAAAGTTTATTTGTTATTAACTTATTTTAATTATTTTAAAATATTGGATGATACTTATAATGATTTTTTTAAATTGAATAACTTCCATAATGATTTTTAAAATTTAAACAATTAAAAAAAGTTTAATTCATTAACAATA
Source organism: Saussurea involucrata (assembly GCA_033807775.1). NCBI lineage: Eukaryota > Viridiplantae > Streptophyta > Magnoliopsida > Asterales > Asteraceae > Saussurea > Saussurea involucrata. Next base: position 92,156,216 of record CM066321.1, on the reverse strand, counting down.
GGAAAATAAATTGTCTCGTGAACTTGTCAAAATCCAACTAATTTTTTGCGCTTTAATTGATTTGATTCATATAAGGGCGGTTTACCTAATCACTTACCCGAGTAAGTGTTTACCGGTAAAATTCACACTATCACTTACTTTTTGGGTAAAATTTTAGTTTACCAAAATGGAATCGTATGCAATAATTTAGCCGGTAAACACTAACCGTAGTAAGAACCATCACACTCACTTACCGGATAAGACTCTCGGTCATTGCTTCCGTTATTACCGGATAAGATTCTTAGTCATTGTCATATTTATTCGGTAAGCTAATGTGACTTGGTAAACACTTACCCAAATATGCGTTTTATAAACGGCCGCTTAGAGATTCATTTAGCCAAAAATGTTAACAAAAATAGTAAAAAAAACCAAGGTTCTAAATGGCGTGAGGCGTGGCGTGGCGTGGCGGCGAGGCCAAGCCTCAAGCCTTAGGAGCCATGGCGAAGCCATGGCGTTTTCAAGGCGTGACTTATGTCGTCAAATTTCTGATTCATATATGAAATAATATATAAAAACATATATTTTGTAGTGTTACGCAATAAGTCAATAGTAATAAGAAAGTTAAATTAGGTTATATATTAAAAAACTTGCAAATAAGACATTATAACGTAAAGAAAAATCAAATATTGCATTACGAAAACTGCGCATTAGGCCATGGCGTGCCACGGGCTTAACGTGGCGTGAGACACAAGCCTTGGTGCCATGGCGTGCCATGGCGGCTGTGCGGCGAGTTTTTTAGAACATTGAAAAAAACCCTACAAGTTTCACTGTTTCTGGGTATAAAAACACTGAAAACGTCTACAATTCCCGACCACCGGTTTCCTTTTCCCCCCAATTTTTTTAACGGAAATAACCCACCCACCTTTCTTTCTAGTTCACGTCGCCGCTGATCCCCAATTCTCCTCCGCCACAAAATGCTGCCCTACGCCTCCATACAAGACGCCGAAACCGCCATCGGCCGATCACTCACCGCCGCCGAAACCTTATGGTTCAATTACTCCGCCACCAAATCGGATTACTTCCTCTACTGCCACAGCATTCTCTTCCTCTTCCTCGTCTTCACTCTCGTTCCTCTTTTCTATGTCTTCATCGAACTCGTCTTCTCCAAAATCACCATTCCTTACAAAATTCAACCGAAAGTCAAGCTCTCGTTTGCTGATAATCTCAATTGCTACTTCGATGTAATGCGCATGTTCCTTCTCGTCGTTGGACCGCTCCAACTCGTATCGTATCCTTCAATTCAAGTAAGTGTTTTAGGTTTTGGTGAATTACGATTTCTGATTTTGTTGTATTTTCACTTGATTTCTGAATTCTGATTGCGCAGTTTAGTTGGTTCGGTTGATGTTGCTTATTGATCTTATTGTTTTCTAGCTGAAAATTAGTTCTATTATTTACACTGTTGACTTAAATAAGCGACTGTATGATGTTTCTGTAATTGTTGTTAGTGACGTTGCTGACTTCTTTTTGATTAATATTTTAGTTTTCTAATCTTAGTTTGAATACAGGATTAGAATTCATTGACCTTTGTAATGACCTTTTTTTGTGTCTGATTGTTATTGCTGACTACCTATGTCAGTTTACTTTACATGAATTGGACTATAGGTTCCAATTTTATTATAGTAGTTTGGTGATTTTACTTGTATTAGCCATCTAATAAAGTGATTGTATTTTTGAACATGTGTACTCATATTAGGTCTCACAGCAATAGTGATTTCCATTTCTTTAGTTCTCTCTGATATTTTTATGCAATCATTTGATTGATTGATTCAATTAGAATAAGTTTATCTTCTTGTTTCTAATTTTGTATTCTATATTTGATTCAAGTGATTTCTGAATTCATGAAACTAAATCTCTGTATTCAACTGTGTTATCAAGCCTCAAAAACAGGATTTAGTTTTGTTGTCTCAAACTAATCAAGTGATTCCCATGCTGTTCTTACATCATAGTTTGATCCCTGTGCTAATTTACATTTATTTTACATCCACTTCTTTCATTGTGAAGTTAAATTTGGTGGCTTAGGGGTTAACTAGGGCTTATACTGATTGTCAGGAGTTAAAGTTTTACATTCACAATCCCCTACAAGACCCAAAAATATTGGCCTTAAGGCAAGAAAAAGTTAAGTGATGCATTATTGCATTTTATTTATTTATATTTTTATCTTTTTCCGTCGCAGATGATTGGGAATATTTTACTTTCACTTTATAGATTTGTAGAAATATTGACCAATTTACTAAATTGCTTTTGTAGATGATCGGCATCCGGACAAGTTTGCCCTTGCCATCACTAATGGAGATCATTTCTCAATTGGTTGTTTATTTTCTTGTTGAGGACTTCACAAATTACTGGATCCATAGATTTTTGCATGGCAAGTGGGGGTATGAAAAAATTCATAAGGTTCACCATGAATACACAGCACCTATAGGATATGCAGCACCGTACGCGCACTGGGCTGAGGTTTTGATACTTGGGATTCCATCATTTCTTGGGCCCGCCATGGTTCCAGGCCACATGATTACATTCTGGCTGTGGATTGCTTTGAGGCAGATCGAGGCCATTGAGACTCACAGTGGGTAAGTAATTAAGCATGCTTGAGTATTTAACTCAATCTTTAATCCTTACTTTTTGATGTGTGTGATTAGTGATTACCCTTCTCTTTCATATTTGGCTTATTTGATGAAATGATGATTAATAATAAATTAAAATTAGGCCTGATTAGAAATAGTGTCATCTTAAGTAGCGAATTGACTTTTGGCCATATGGAAAAATGATCAAAATACTTTTTTCTCCCCCAACCCCACTCATCCCTTTGTGTTCTACTTTCAACATCTTTCTTTTTGTTACTTTTGCACTGCACTCAAAGGCTAAACATATCATGAAAGGTCTGTTTACATTAAGCTTTAATGAAACTTTACCAAGGAAAGGATGTGTAGATAGCAAAACAAAATTTCTGTTGTTATTTATTTCAAAGAAAATCAATCATTGTTGCCAAGAATGGTTCTATTCTATCGGAATTTAGGATAGGGCATGTTGGTGCATTATTAATGAGTGAATATCTTACGGAATATTTTAAAATAACATAGAGTACTTATTTCTTTTGTCTCTTGCATTATTATAGCTTATAAGTTTTAAATTGTGAGAAGTTGGAAAAAACATATGGGATAGATTGGTCTTCCACATTTCTTTCATAGATTCAAGATTACAAGTGTATCATCATTGGCTCCTGAAATGGTTAAAAATATGTTGATTTTTATTCGTTTGATGTTTTTTTAACCCTTTCTTTAGTACATTTCTCACATATAACAAATGGGAAGAAAGGTTATGGATAGTGTGCTTGCGTTGAAATGCTACTTCAGTTCTGGATGTCACGTAAAATCCTCTGAAATACAAGTTAAAAAAACACGCTTGATTGTTGATACTATTGGGCTTTTTTGCATTATTCAGGTATGATTTCCCATGGACATTAACAAAATTTATCCCCTTCTATGGTGGAGCCGATTACCATGATTATCACCATTATGTCGGAGGACAAAGCCAAAGTAATTTTGCATCCGTCTTCACTTACTGTGACTACATATATGGAACAGACAAGGTATTGTAATATATTTTTTTTGCTTTATTTTGTTGTAACATAAATTACTAATGCCGTATTTGTTTCTCATCAGGGCTACCGTTACCAGAAAAAGGTCCTGCGACAGGTAAAAAAAGTGGTTTATTTATTATTTATATGACATCTCGGTTAATATGAATTTCCCCAAGTCGTTTTTTCAGAGAAATATTTTGGTTATTAAACACACATCTGAAATAGTCTTCAATAGTGACAAAATATAAGAAGCATATGGGCCCAAATCAATAATAGGCTGGCCCAAATGCCTATAGCAACTTTGCAATTTTAGATAAGATGGTTACCAAAAGAAATGAAGTTGCAAATTTCATGAGACATAGAGAAGAATACATCTTTTGATTTGTTCGTTATAACACCGATTCCTTTCTTTTTGGTGTAATTCAGTTAAGAGATGGGTTGAAAGGTGACGGAAAACAAAATGGCGAATCTAATGCTGCATCTGCACACGACATTAAAACCGAGTAGCTTGAGAGCCATAATTAATCGGTATTGCTCTTTGTCATGTATTGACTTTAATTCGGAATCCTTGGTTTTCAAGGTGATCCCATTTCTCATGTGTTATGAAGATTTATAAACTTAAAAACTTGTTCTAGTTTCTGAAGCCCATATCAATAGGTTAGTGTATCTTTGATTTTGAGGGTCAATTTGTGCCTCTCTTTTTTTGGTAGCTCAAGTACCATATGAATGATGTTCATATATAATTTAATTAATGTTTCTTTAATTTGTTGGTGTTGGGAATGAGTTTATAATATATGTGTGCAAAGGCAATATAGAAACATATGGCATGTGAAAATGAATAAGTCTAGTTTGATACTTGATTAATACATATATACTTGTAAGAAATCACCATATTTCATGAAATAGATAATAAGGACAATAGATAGGTTGGAAAGCAAATAATTGGCTTATTTCATATTCATTTATCAAAACAAATATAAAATGATTTATGATCCTTTTTACATTTACTTTAGTCTTAAAGTGGTTAAGCCCAATGCTATTGAAGAAGTTATTGAAAATAAATATTAATTGTTACTAAATTCAATTTAATCTAAATAGATAAATGTAATTAAAATTAACCAAGACTAATGTAACTTAAAACCAGCAAAACTGATGTTTTAATGTTACATAGAATTTTATTTGTTTAGATATTACCATCAATTATACAGTTCTATTGGGTTCCGGTGAGATGTCGAGGTTAACGTGAGAAGGGTTTGAAATAGTTATCAACCGTTGGATGAGAAAAATGGACGCACATTAGGATGAGATGCACCGAGACGCACCAGATCAATTCCCTTCTAAGGCGCAATTCTGGGATGATGTTTGGCTAAAAGTGATCAACGATTCAGATCCACTTCTCACACTTCTAACGTTAACCTCAACTTCTCACACGATTATTCGCCATAGCATGTAAAAGTCCAAATATGTTGAATGTAACATGTTTGATTTGCTAAAGTTTTAAAAACTATGTTCATGTATTTGTCATATATCAATGAATGTATGAACAGTTAAATTTTAAAGAAATTATTCAAGAGCATATTTGAACTCATGATTCATATAAACAAATCATAATACAAGCACTGGTGGATTTAATATTTTTTTTGTAATGGGGTTAGAAAGGTGGAAAGTAATGGACATATGGTCATGTGGTTGGCACCAAAATACCCAACAAGCATTAGCTCTCCCTGAAAAGGAGGTGATCCAGCCGCACCTTCCAGTACGGCTACCTTGTTACGACTTCACTCCAGTCACTATGTCTTCTACTTAAATATTTTCGTGTTATTTATGTGTTTGATTAGGTTGACACTTGACAACTCTCAATTTGCGTAGTTTTTTGCCATGTTACTTACCCATGTTGCTTCTATTTCTTTCTTTTGTCCAAAAAGTTTTTAAATTTTTTTGTTTAAAAATCATCACCGTTGAGATTGTGGCCACCAACTGGCCACTGTGGGAAGATTCGACGCAAATTTAGATAAGGTTTCTAAGAGACATTTTTTGGGTTGCATTGAGCTTCTCAAAATAAAAAAGATATGATGCTCTCATAAAACTAGAAGAAGATTGGTTTCTTTGTTTAAAGGGTTGTTTGAGACTTCTCTCCAAGGGGTAAAAAGACGTGTTTTTCTCCTTTTCTCCCCTTATAAATTGGAGTATTTTTGCTCTACCATTGAAGACACGTCTTTGAGGACTCAAAATTCTCTTTAAGAAGATTTGGAGCTAAAGTCTGTAATTTCTTGCATTTACTTCTGTATTTACTGTCAAGTATTAAGTGTAACAACCCAAAATACCATAACTCAAAAATTCATAGAATAAATCCAAAAAAGGGTCCCAACAATTCCAATTCAACGAAAATCCTCAAAACAATGCAATGGAATACAAACTACCACCGCCGAGATGTCTAACTAAACAAGAAAAAATAGTGAGCGGTCTCTAGCTCTTCTTCTCTAACCTTCAAGCCTTCTCTTTACCCTTGAAAGAAGAAGCTCCCACTAGTCTCTTACCTGAACTGGTTTTAAGTTTTTAGAAAGCGAGGGTTAGACCATGCGGTCTAATGAATTCCCCTCCTAAAACAGTTTAAAGATTTAATGACATAAATAGGTAAGTTGCCATAAAGGCCTTCCATAAATAGTTTTATAATGCACAATGTTCATAATCTCCCATCATCTCACCGTGATGTCCGAAATCAGGCCCCAGTAGATCCCCTGTGGCCCCTAGTTAGGCATGGGAATGGGCCAGGGAACCCGGTCCACCCGCCCCCAGTTAGAATTTAAAATTGTCATTTTCCGGATATTAGTATGTATTTTGGACGTCAAATCAATATATAATTACTCGATATGTTTTGGTACGTGCGATGTTAACTTTTTTTGGATTAGATTGAATTTCTTTTGGTTTTAGGTTATTAATGACTATATGATGTTGTAATTTTGTATTAAAATAACTTTTTTTTGTATTAAAATATTTTTTTTTGATCGGGGAAAAATCCCCGTTACCCCGTTGGGGATCCCCATTCCCTGGTGGGGATGGGGATGGGGATATGATCATATTCCCCGACAGGGACGGGGACGGGGATTGGGACGAATATAATGATCGGGGACGGGGATGAGGATTGAGGTCCCAGCCCCATACCCGCCCCATTCCCATGCCTACCCCCAGTAGATGCCACACCCGCCTGCTCAAGAAACGAATTCAAGGCACACGACACAATTAACCTCTCAAGGAATTTCCATAATTCCAAGGTACATTAATCCTACTGTGCAACCCGACTCCAAATCGATACGCCAATTCATAAGGAATATGAAAACAACGTGCATGCATTTTTGCGTCTACTCATCAGGTAATAACAAGGCTTTTAGAAACGTATAATCATGCCATCATGCTCAATACCAAATTCAGTTGTTGAAACTTTAATAAACATTTCATTTGCACAAAAAGGATTAAGGGAACTCACCTGAGCTTTTGCAATTCAACACACGCTTTGAATCTCACTTTCGATTAAACTGAATACCTGAATTAGATGGTATAAAATGGTGTTAAACCACCTAACCATATCCCCAAATCATCCTCAATAAACCCTAGGATGTAATAACCCGGACCATTTGGGAAAATAAAAGGAAAATTTAGTGGTAAAAGTGAGAAAAAGGAAAGTTTGGGGGAGTAGTGAGAAGGTATAAAAGGGGTCAAAAACCCTAAAACTTAGATATTCTCAATTAGAAGTGAAAGCGGCTATAGTGTGTGTGGGTGTGTGCGATTGGGGAAGAGCTTGGTATCGACTTTTGGAGGTGAAGGCTTGGAAGGAAATCAAGGAGGGTGTCGGGTTGAGGTTTACCAATTCTTTGAGTTCAAGGTAATAACCTAGTCCCTATTCTTCTCATCTTCTATCGGTTGATGTTTTTGGGTTAATGTGAATACTGGGAACATTTGGAATTTTGAGTGGTTATTGGAGGAATGAATACTTGAAAATGGGTTAATGTTAATTATAGATGTTCTGTGTAGTTATTTCTTATTCTTGAGGTTTGTTTGGATTGTTTTAGAAGGGGGATTTCATTTTGGTGTTGTGTGGGTGTTCGACGAAACCCTTGCATCCGGAAATCGCCTTAGCTGGTGAGATATCCGGAAGTGGGTTTCGGAAAGTGGATACCGGATGCGGTGTCTGAAAGCGAGTTCCGGAAAGTGGTAGTCCGGATGTGTTGTCCGGAAGTGGGTTCCGGAACGTGGTAGTCCGGATGTTGTCCGAAAGGGAGATCCGGGAAATGGAGAGTCCGGACTAGTTTCCGGAACTGAGGAAATCCAATTAGCAGGGGTGTTATTTAAGGTGTGACCTTTGGTGTCGGGCAAGCGACTGACCACTCTTGTTTCCTTTAAACCATAGGTGTTCCGCCTAGTGATCTGAAGTGTAAGTGAGAAATAACGAGCAAGGATCAAATGAGTCTTTCTAACTAAAAATGTGTTGATCTATATGCTATTTTAAATCACATGAGATGATATAGAACTGCATGTTTTATCTTTTATATGAAACTGCACGTTTTGCTATATTTGTGAAAGTTGAAATAATATGTATGCGTATGTTTGGAAGTGGATTGATTTTGGCTAAGTCGGGGGTGTGTCCCGCCAGTGCTCATACCGGGGGTGGTGTCCCGCTTATGCCATGGAGGGTGTGTTCCAGTTAAGACAGTGTGAGATTGACACGTTGTCACAGGTGTGCGTGGCTTCAGTATGCCATTTACATGTGTGGTCAGTGCGTTTGAAATTTTACATGTTTTAAAGTGGAGAATTTTTTATAAATGCTTATAGACTATTTAAAATGTTTTATGTGGCGCGGATATTTGTTTCTAGAGGGAACTCACTAGACCTCATGGTCTAACCCTCGCTTTTCAAAAACTAAACCATTTTCAGGTAAATGCTTAGTAGAAGGCCCTAGTAAGGGCAAAGAGAAGGCGTGAGCGTGAAGCTTCGGTCTAGAGGGATGTCATGATATTTAGTAGGCCAAACTTAGTATTTTAGAAATCTCAGCTGTGTAATACGTTGTTTCCGCAAACCTTGTGATGTACTCGTTGTATTGAGAAGGTGTTTTGAGGCCGTTCCGGCGAGTTATTTGATTATTGTTGTTTATGCTTTATTTGTCGAGTTGGGTTGTTACAGTTGGTATCAGAGCCATAGTTCCGGATGGGCCTAAACTTAAACTGTGGGGTAGAGAGCGACACAGCTGAGATGTAGGATGCCTTTAGGGAGATCACTCTAAGTGCACTAAAGATGAGGAATAAGGACTGTCATGTACGGTAAATTTACATTACACCTAGCGAGTGTAATTGCGAATCTAAAGGTACATGTATGTGCTCAAATTGCCTTATTTTGCGAGGTTGTCAATAGAATGTAGGTTATATGCGGTTAGTTTAGTTCTCGTCATGTCTGGAAGGTTATTATTGATGAGACAATCGATGGAGGGGTGGTGGAGTGAAGTAAATTCTAGCCTTGCGGCGATAGCAAAGGTTTTGATGCGATGTGTGAGGTCGCTCATGGTGTAACTGATGACAACCTCTAGAAGGAGTATTGTTCAGGGCAATAATGAATCAACCAAAGGTAGAACTTCTTGGGTTCGAAATGGATGAACGACGGAGTAAGGGTACGCTCCTAGTTTCTGGTGGGCCCTGTTAATGCCAAAAATCGCACAAAAGTACAACTTAAGGTCGATATGGACTTTAAACATCTAAAGAAATGTATCTCAAGCCAAACAACATAATTGCGAGAAAAAAAGTAAAAGAGGCAAGAGATTTGGTGACACGGAAAACCCCAAAACGAGGGAAAAAACCGCGGTCGACTTTGTGAGAGTCGACAGTGCACTATGGTCGCCAATCAGGGGCGACAATCCTTTGGAAACAAGTATTTTGTGTACAATAAGTTACAATTATAGAAAAAGTAAACTTAGTCGTGTGCAAAGGACGTGTGTCGTGCGTAAATCGTGCGAGAGAGTATGCTTGTCGTGCGGTTTGAACTGCCGTCGTCGGGTGGTTCGAACTGCTGTCGTGCGAAACCTGCGTTAGCGATGTGTGTTCGAATGCTTCGTTGATCACTGTTGTATTGTGAAAGAAATGTGGAAATGAGTGTAAGCGTAGATGTTCAGATAAATGTAGACTGGTCTTTTCCCTCGAAGATGGAGCAAGCCTTTATATAGGGTTCGCTGGTCATTAATGAGCTTTGAATGTTTGATTTTGTAACCACGGTCGGGCCATTAATGTCATTGATGATTCGTCCGTTACTGGTCGTCGTGCCATAAATGCCCGTAGACCTGCATTAATGAACAAGAGAAATGGCTGTTGACCATTAGTGGTTAGTATAATCGTAAGACCATCTTAAGTTCTGGACGTCGGTCTTATGGAGCATACGACCGTCGCCGAAATATAAGACCATGCATATGACTGTAAATATCTTGTAAGACCTTATCTTAGTATAGGAATGGTCTTATGGAAATATCGTAAGACCAGGATGATGTCGAAGGATTAGGTCGTAAGACCAGTAGGTCAGGACGATGCTGTCGCAGGACCAGAGCGATATAAGACTGATGATAGGAGATTGTCGACGCAAGACCGACGAGTCGTAACTGACAACATGTAACTAGCGACATAAGATTAGTGGCGTAGGACTAGTAACATAGTACTTAGTGACATAAGACTAACATCGTGAGACTAACGATGCGTGACGTGCGACACGTGCGATCATTAGATGATTATTGACCTGAGATGTCTTTTAATAACCAACTATCGTGTGTTGGGGATATGGCAATAATGGGTATTATCTTTGTCGGTCGAGAGTATGACCGTCGTAGATATCTTTGATCATGTCGAGGGAATTTCCCAAGTCGGTCGAGGGTGTGATTTTTTACCCAAACAGTTAGCCCCCCGAGATCTGAATTTCAAAGCCATTTGAATTTCAGATCTCGTACCAAAGTAAAATGTGTTTCTACGGAGACGTGTTACTTTTGCTAATTGGAAAACTGACTTGGTCAGCTAAAATCATGAGACCAGTCGACAGTGTACGAATGACTCATCTGTTAAGCAAGTTGCTGTTAATGCCAAAAATCGCACCAAAGGGACAACTTAAGGTCGATGTGGACTTAAACAACTAAAGAAAGAATCTTTCAACGAGACGTGCGACGATAAATAAAATAAAGAAACAAGGGATTTGATGACGCAGGAAAAACCTCAAACGAGGAAAAAAGCTGCGGACGACAGGGGGTGTCGTCGCTGCACTATGGTCGCCAATCAGGGGCGATGTCCTTGGATACTGGTGTCGATCATACAGAGATTACAATACAAATGAAGGAAATGCTTCGAAATGTAAAGTACAAGTGTTTGAATGTAAAAACAGGTGTTTGTCGTGTACGAAACAAAGTGTGAACTGCTGGTCGAGGGTTGTTGTCGTGCGTCGAGAGCGATACTTAGAATAATGGTTCTTCACTTCAGGTGTTCTTGGATATTGCTTCGGTTGTTAATCGCCGGATATTCGATGTGTTGAAATGTTGATTGAGCTTGATATTTATAGTCTTCGCGTCCTTAGCTTCATCCATGAATGCTCCTTTAATGGCCTTAACGGTTGGAAACGGTCTCCGGAGTAATGATCTTCGTCCGTTACGGTCGCCGACTGTTTAATGCTTGCGTCGGTTATAGTCGTTGCTCCTTAATGACTTTTACTCCTGCATTAAACACTTAACAAACGGTTATGGTTAACGTTAGCTTTGGTCGAGGTCGCACGTCCTTATATAATAGTCGTGCGGATCGGGCGACGCTATGGTCGAGCGTCGTAAGGAACTCTCGTCTTACCTTTTATGAGGGATGACGATGGTGTTCTGGGTCTTTGTCGAGACCTTATCTTAATACAAGATATAGTCCTTAATCATACGTCTTACCTGTTCTGGTCGCGGTCGAGCGACGTGATTTTTTGCCCAAACAGTTTGCCCCCCAAATTTTGAAAATTGAATGTCAAATTTAAGTTTTAAATTTTGCTTGTCGAACGCTTAGACTTGTGACCTGGGTTGAGGGACTTACCTGGTTGTCGTGGAACTAGACCGGTTCGCCTTTAACTGAACGAGAAGTTGACAAGTTGTGACGTCATACTGACGCGCGATGATGCTTACCAGCTGTCGAAGATCCGGGCGGATATACGAAAGGACATGGACGCGTGTTGATCATCAGCGGACTCGACTTGTTGCGATTTCCTGCATAAATAGAGATCACAATGGGTTGTTTTCTTTAGAGATTTTCTTTAAAAGTTTTCTGTTTCTGATGAGGCCCTTTTCTAGAATCTCGACTTTGTTCAAATCTTGGGTGGTTGGAGATCTATCAAGGGTTGCGACCCGAATCGTTGACGATGTTGGTTACGATGAACACGATGTATGTGTATTCTGGGCACCTAGCGACGATGTCTTCTGCCACGTCAACCCTTTCGTCAGCCGACAGGGGCGGGGGTGTAAAGACGGGAGAGAACGAGGAGGAACTTATGGTGATCAGCTTTGCGCTGTCGCCGTCCCTCTCGTTTGACTACGTCCTCATCAGGATGAAGTCACTTCCGCATCTGGGGAAACATCAGCCCTTAGTTTCCGAGGAGTGTTTTCAAAGGATCTCTATTGAAGAGATAGGGCTGTGTTTAGCCGAACTGGCGTTCCTTGTAAGTTTTTCTTTCAAAACTTGTGTTATCGATGTTCTTTCGTTTTTATGTTTTGCTAACGCGTTTCCTTCGTATTTGACAGATGTTTCTGTTTCTTTTCATTAAGTGTGTCAAGACGGGAACAATATTGGAGTGGAGGTCACTCGTCAGAAAACAGATGTTCCAGCCTTAACTTTAATCTTAAGAGCCACATTCTCAGAATATTATGGCGTAAGGAGTTGGAAAACAATTCCTAACATACTCGTTTGATCCTTGCATTAACATGTTTTGAAGCTGCTACGATCTCGAAGGTCAAGACTCCGGGCAGAACATACGACTGACACTCTTCTCCACATTTTTTGTTTTATGTAGTTTACGCTCGAGCTTATTAGTGTGTAATGAGTTTTAGTCCGTCTTTGTATAACTGTTCGTTTTGTGAACATGTTATCGTCTGTAAAATGAGCGAAGAATCGTGCGACTTAGGCATTCTTTGCAATATGATGAATATAACTCAGACATTTTGAATTGTATTGACAATCATGAATATATATCATCGATGTATATGAAAAAATTTCAAAGTTTAGAAACTTTTATTGAGAGGTCATTAAAACCTACCAATCGTACGACGAAATTTAGATGCCCCCGTGATAAGACGATCGATTCGTGAACTTGGGCATCTATGTTGTGCGTTCCCGTAATTATCTTTCGATCCTATGATGTTTATTTTCAAGTAACAATTTGTATGAGAAAGAAGTAACCTTAAAAGAAATATCTTTTGATATGCGTCGCATTCCAACTACGCGGGATCTCTTGATTGTCGAGGGTCTGGAGTCGATAGGCTCCCTTACCAACGACTTCAGAGATACGGTACGGGCCCTCCCACTTGATTGAAAGTTTTCCCGCGTTGGGTTCTTGAGTGTTTTGGAACACTCGGCGAAGAACATAATCGCCTTCTTGAAAGACTTTGACCTTGACATGTTTGTTGAAATACCGTTCGACCGCTTGCTTCTGCGACGCCATTCTGATTAAGGCTGATTCTCTGAGTTCTTCGAGGGCGTCGAGGTCGCAACTTAGATCAACCAAGTTATGTTCAATGGAAGTGTGCCTTGAGGTTGGGAGTTGGACCTCGACTAGTAGGACTGCTTCGCAGCCGTAGACGAGAGAGAAAGGGGTTTGTCCTGTGGACATGCGTGGCGTCGTACGATTTGCCCACAGGATCGAAGGGAGTTCTTCGACCCATCTTCCCTTTGCTGCCTTCAATCGCTTCCTGATCGAAGCTATAATAGTTTTGTTACTCGATTCCGCAAGTCCATTGGCTTGAGGATATCTGGGAGTTGAGGTTGTTAGCTTGATATTCCTGTCATCGCAGAACTGCTGGGTCCTGTCGCTTATGAATTGGGATCCATTGTCGCAGACAATCTCGGACGGAATTCCAAACCTGCATATGATATTAGTTTGGATAAAAGAGATGACTTCTTTATCCCTGATTTGGGAGAAAGCAGCCGCTTCGACCCACTTGGAAAAATAATCAGTAAGTACGAGGAGGAATACCTTTTGTCCTGGAGCAGGTGGCAGCTTGCCGACGATATCCATTCCCCACCTCATGAAGGGTCATGGGATAAGCGTCGAGTGCAAAGGTTCCGAGGGTTTATGAGACATACCTGAGTGTCGTTGACAGGGGTCGCAACTCTGGACATACTTGATGGCGTCTTGTCGCAGTGTTGGCCAAAAATATCCTTGTCGGGATATACGATTAGCTAAACTACGACCTCCTGAATGATTACCACATTCGCCGTCGTGCATCTCTTGGAGGATTTTTTGGGCTTGATTTTTGCTGATGATGCACCTTAAATTTAATCCCGTCGATGATCGCCGATAAAGCTTATTTTCGATCATGACGTACTTAGATGCTTTGAATCTGATTTTTCGAACCTCCATTTTGTCTTCGGGGAGTTGGTCATGCACGAGGAAATTTTGAATGTCGCGTGACCAATCATCTTCTTCGTCTTCGATCTGGATGACGTCTGTGTTTCCAATGGACGACGCTGCCAGGTGAATCATAGGAATAACATCAAATATTGGTTCAACTAAAGCGGACCCAAGGTTTGCCAATGCGTCGGCCTGAGTGTTCTGGTCTCACGGAATCTGTTCAATAGAAAAAGATTTAAATTTTTTGGAAATTTCTTTTGCCACGCTTAGATATGCTGTCATTTTTGAATCCTTGGCTGCGAATTCTCCATTGATCTGATTTACTACCAGCAGGGAATCGCTCTTGACATGTAGTGCGGTTGCCCCCAAGTCGTGGGCCTTATTCATTCCCACGATCAGGGCGTCATACTCAGCCTCGTTATTGGTGGTTTTGAAGTCGCATCGGACCGAGTATACCATCTTCCCCCCCTGTGGCGACTTTAAGACGACGCCCAATCCAGAGCCTCTAATGTTGGATGATCCATCGACATGTAGAATCCAAGATACGTCGTCGCGAGTCGCCACAATGGAAACTTTGAGTTCTGCTTCTTTTTCTAACTCAGGGCTGAAATCGACGATAAAATCTGCCAAGGCTTGCGATTTGATCGCGGTCCTGGGTTTAAAATCGATGTCATAACTGCTTAGATATATACTCCATTTTGCTAAGCGACCTGTCAACTCGGGTTTTCTTAAGACAGATTTAAGAGGGAAGTTAGTCACGACAGTAATAGGATGTGATTCAAAGTAATGACGTAGTTTTTTAGCAGTAGTGACTAGTGATAAGTGTAATTTTTCCATAGAGGAATACCTGGTTTCTGCGTCTAAAAGTGATTTACTTACATAATAGATCGGCAATTGCTGTTTTTCATCTTCTCGTGTCAGAACAGCACTTACTGCATTTGGGCTGACAGCCAAATACAACTGTAGGATCTCATGATCGCGAGGTTTTGACAACAGAGGAGGCGACGCCATGTATTCCTTGAGTTTTTGCAAGGCTTGTTCATGATCATTGGTCCAGTCGAAGCCCCTATTTTTCCTAAGGACATTATAAAATAGATGACATTTATCTGAAGATCGGGAGATAAACCTGTTTAGAGCTGCTACTCGACCGGTGAGTTTCTGGACTTCTTTGAAATTTCGAGGAGATTTGATCTCAATGATGGCCTTGATTTGGTCGGGGTTAGCCTCAATGCCTCGACGAGTGACCATATAACCCAGGAACTTCCCGACACTAACGCCAAAGGAACATTTCGTCGGATTGAGATTCATGTTATACTTCCGGAGGATGTCGAACGATTGCCTGAGGTGATCAATGTGATCAATCACTTGCTTCGACTTCACTAACATGTCGTCGATATATACCTCCATCGTGTCTCCAAGATGGTCTTTGAACATCTTGTTTACCAGCCGTTGGTAGGTAGAACCTGCATTTTTTAATCCGAAAGGCATAACTTTGTAACAATAAATACCTCGATCCGTCATGAAAGCGGTTTTCTCTTGGTCGTCAACGTGCATTAAAATTTGGTTGTATCCAGAATTGGCGTCCATGAATGTTAATAACTCATGCCCCGCGGTTGCATCGACCATGGCGTCAATATGAGGTAACGGGAATGGATCCTTTGGACAGGCTTTATTGAGATCGGTGAAGTCGATACAGACCCTCCATTTTCCATTCTTCTTGGCTACGACCACGACGTTAGCGAGCCAATCAGGATATTTTACCTCCCGAATCTTTCCTGCCTTGAGGAGGTTGTCGACCTCATCATTTATGACTTTATTTCTTTCAGGAGCGAACTTGCGACGTTTTTGCTTGATAGGTTTGAACGATGGATCGACGTTAAGCTTATGAGCAATGACATTGGGGTCAATACCGACCATATCTTCATGTGAACAGGCGAAGCAATCAGCATGTTCCTGCAAAAAAGGATATGAGTTTTTCTTTAATATGGGGATCAAGGGATGAACCCACAAGAATCTTTTGATCGGGTTTGCTTTGATCTAGAACGATTTCCTCCAAATGATACTCATTGATAGCTGCTGGGGAGTTTTGTGCATTTTCTAAGCTTGCGTGTACTGGTATAACGGCTTGTTCTGGATTCCCGTTATCCGCCATTTTCCTGCAACAGAAAATAGAAGAAACTCCAAGAAACTATTAGTAGAATGCACGTTCGTCGAGGATTTTCTCTAGATGTAGTCCCACGGATGGCGCCAAACTGTTAATGCCAAAAATCGCACCAAAGGGACAACTTAAGGTCGATGTGGACTTAAACAACTAAAGAAAGAATCTTTCGACGATACGTGCGACGATAAATAAAATAAAGAAACAAGGGATTTGATGACGCGGGAAAAACCTCAAACGAGGAAAAAACCTGCGGACGACAGGGGGTGTCGTCGCTGCACTATGGTCGCCAATCAGGGGCGATGTCCTTGGATACTGGTGCCGATCATACAGAGATTACAATACAAATGAAGGAAATGCTTCAAAATGTAAAGTACAAGTGTTTGAATGTAAAAACAGGTGTTTGTCGTGTACGAAACAAAGTGTGATCTGCTGGTCGAGGGCTGTTGTCGTGCGTCGAGAGCGATACTTAGAATAATGGTTCTTCACATCAGGTGTTCTTGGATATTGCTTCGGTTGTTAATCGCCGGATATTCGATGTGTTGAAATGTTGATTGAGCTTGATATTTATAGTCTTCGCATCCTTAGCTTCATCCATGAATGCTCCTTTAATGGCCTTAACGGTTGGAAACGGTCGCCGGAGTAATGATCTTCGTCCGTTACGGTCGCCGGCTGTTTAATGATTGCGTCGGTTATAGTCGTTGCTCCTTAATGACTTTTACTCCTGCATTAAACACTTAACAAACGGTTATGGTTAACGTTAGCTTTGGTCGAGGTCGCACGTCCTTATATAATAGTCGTGCGGATCGGGCGATGCTATGGTCGAGCGTCGTAAGGAACTCTCGTCTTACCTTTTATGAGGGATGACGATGGTGTTCTGGGTCTTTGTCAAGACCTTATCTTAATACAAGATATAGTCCTTAATCATACGTCTTACCTGTTCTGGTTGCGGTCGAGCGACGTGATTTTTTGCCCAAACAGTTACGACGATCGAAAGATGACCTTTAATGCGCAAGTTACTTGTGACGATTGTAAGACAATATTAAAACGTAAGGAACCGATGGTGATCGTAAGACGATCTTTATCAAAATTAGACGTATGGGATGGGAGACAATCGTAAGACAATTGTGTCGAAATAAAGTTTTGGTGACGATCGTAAGATGATCGGACCGAGATAAAAATTTTAAGAATCTTGCGATACAGTCGCTAGAGACCTATGTTCTGGCGTTTCGAGCCGATATGGTCGTTATCGACTTGTGATCTGGCGTTTATAGCCAATATGGTCGTTAGAGACTTATGGTCTGGCGTTTCGAGCCGACACGGTCATTAGAGACATATGATCTGGCGTTTCGAGCCGATACGGTCGTTAGAGACATATGATCTGGCGTTCCGAGCCGATGCGATCGTTAGAGACCTATGATCTGGCGTTCTGAGCCGATACGGTTGTTAGAGACCTATGATCTGGCGTTCCGAGTCGATACGGTCGTTAGAGACCTATGATCTGGCGTTTCGAGCCGATACGGTCGTTAGAGACCTATGTTACGTTGTGTAAGTTTTGCTTTAGCGATAATCGGTAAAAAAATTACCTTTCTATTGAACTTGAGTATTATTTCGACTCATACATGTCATGGATAGATGTAATATCGACTGTAAAAATTCATTGAGTACAAAAATGAACAAGAAGTCGTGCGACTTGGGCATCCATTGTAATACAACGCTTAGAACGTAAGTCATAAGACTTTCATATTTTTGAATCGTATAAGCAAACATAAGCGCATGCGATCAAAGCATTCATTCAGAACATGAAATTTTTCTAAGTTAAAGAACTTAGATTGTGGGGTCGCAAGACCTTACGATCGTATGATTTGATCATACGATGAACTTGAATCATGTGTTCCTATAGTTATACAATCGAGTCGTCTAATAAAACTGATTGTCTATATCGTGCGATTTTACCGAAGTCGTATGATAGACTTAGTAACTTATGTCGTGCGATCCTGCGATAAAGCAATGTCAGAGGTTGGTCGTTGGCTTTTCAGCTGCGTTGCATTCCAGCTGCGTGGGATATCTCGACCGTCGAGGGTTTGGAGCCGATAGGCACCTTTACCCCCGACTTTTGAGATACGATAAGGACCTTCCCACTTGGTGAAAAGTTTACCTGCATTAAACTCTTGAATGCTTTGGAACACTTGTCGGAGGACGTAGTCGCCTTCTTGAAAGACTTTTGCTTTGACATTCTTATTGGAATGCCGCTCGACCGCTTCTTTTGCGATGCCATTCTGATCCATGCTGATTCTCTAAGCTCTTCAAGGGCGTCGAGGTCATAATTTACATCAACCAAGTTATGGTCGACGGAGGTATGCCTCGAGGTTGGGAACTGGACCTCGACCGGCAAAAATGCTTCACAACCATAGAGAAAGGGGTTTGTCCTGTGGACGTGCGGGGCGTCGTGCGATTTGCCCACAGGATCGAAGGGAGCTCTTCGACCCTTTTTTCCCTTTGAAGCTTTCAATCTTTTCTTGATCGAGGCAATAATGGTCTTATTGCTCGACTCAGCAAGTCCATTTGCCTGGGGATACCTGATGGCGTCTCGTCGCAGTGTTGGCCAAAAGTCACCTTGTTGAGAGATACGATTAGCCAAACTACGACCTCCTAAGTGATTGCCACACTCCCCGTCGTGCATGTCTTGAAGGATCTTCTGAACTTGACTCTTGCTTGTGATTATACGGTTAATCTTGCAACTTGCCTTTATTGGCAATCCTGAGATTAAAGCATGCGAGTTGCATTTAGTGGCGACTTTTGCATTTTGACATGCGTCTTACCTTGACTAGTGCATGATTGTGAGATTCAATGTACAAGTCATCTTTATTGACGACATATGTCGTGACTAGCGATCATGAGATTCCAACATGCGAGTCGCTTTTATTGGCGACCGAGAATTTTAACCTGTGTTTGCCATGACTGGCGATCGTAAGAAAAAAAGGTGAGTCGTCTCTTATCGACGACTATAAATCGTAGGACCTGTGATGTAAGTCCTAGAGACTTTTGTTTCTCACGATATAAATCGTAAGGCTTGCGTTTTAAGCCATAGAGGCTTTCGTTTCTCACGATGTAAATCGTAAGATCTGTATTTATACGATCTTTCGAGCCTGCAAATGAAAAATAGAGAGTGGTCGTTGGTTTGACCAATGATCCTTTGATGCTTAAATCAACATTTATATGTTAGATCATAATAATCGAACGAGGAGAATATACTTAGAGTATATATATAGAGTTGTTATACCATATTTCATCCGAGTGGGATGTCACAGTTACCGTAACTTGGAGTCGATAAGCGTCTTTTTCCAAGGACTTTTGAAATCAAAATATGGCGTTTTCTATTTTGTGACGGGCGTTCCGAGCCCCTGAGTCCCTCGGATGATGTGATACATGCGGTACATTGACTGAGCATTTTTTTTTCAGGGCTTGAATCTGGCTTCGAGCCGTATTCAATTCCGATTGAAGTTGAATCAGGGGGTCTTTACAATTTGCCATATACCTGAAAAAACTTTACAAGATCGTTAGAGCGATATGAGTGTTGGCTTGAGATTTTCTCTAGATGGGGTCCCACGGATGGCGCCAAACTGTTAATCCCAAAAATCGCACAAAAGTACAACTTAAGGTCGATGTGGACTTTAAACATCTAAAGAAATGTATCTCAAGCCAAACAACATAATTGCGAGGAAAAAAGTAAAAGAGGCAAGAGATTTGGTGACGCGGAAAACCCCAAAACGAGGGAAAAAACTGCGGTCAACTTTGTGAGAGTCGACAGTGCACTATGGTCGCCAATCAGGGGCGACAATCCTCTGGAAACAAGTATTTTGTGTACAATAAGTTACAATTATAGAAAAAGTAAACTTAGTCGTGTGCAAAGGACGTGTGTCGTGCGTAAATCGTGCGAGAGAGTATGCTTGTCGTGCAGTTTGAACTGCCATCGTCGGGTGGTTCGAACTGATGTCGTGCGAAACCTGCGTTAGCGATGTGAGTTCGAATGCTTCGTTGATCACTATTGTATTGTGAAAGAAATGTGGAAATGAGTGTAAGCGTAGATGTTCAGATAAATGTAGACTGATCTTTTCCCTCGAAGATGGAGCAAGCCTTTATATAGGGTTCGCTGGTCATTAATGTGCTTTGAATGTTTGGTTTTGTAACCACGGTCGGGCCATTAATGTCATTGATGATTCGTCCGTGACTGGTCGTCGTGCCATAAATGCCCGTAGACCTGTGTTAATGCCAAAAATCGCACCAAAGGGACAACTTAAGGTCGATATGGACTTAATCAACTAAAGAAAGGATCTTTCGACGAGACGTGCAACGAGGGAAAAAATAAACGAGACAAGGGATTTGATGACGCAGGAAAAACCTCAATTGAGGAAAAAACCTGCGGACGACAGTGGGTGTCGTCGCTGCACTATGGTCGCCAATCAGGGGCGACGTCCTTGGTACTGGCGTCGGCCGTACGATGATTACAATACAAATGAAGGAAATACTTCGAAATGTAAAGTACAAGTGTTTGTTGTGTGTGAATACAAAGTGTAAATAACTGTTGGTCGAAAGCTGCTGCCGTGCGTCGAGAGCGATAACTTGAGCTTTCCTTCGAGTGTTCTTGAGTTCGCTGTAGGGTTCTGGCTTTCAGTACTTGATTTCCAGAGTTTGATTATTTTTCTTTGTGAACTTGGATGCTTTTCTATGATGTTCGGTAATATTCCCTGATGATCGCTGATGTGTGTCGGATTTTTCTTGGCTTTTATAGTCTTCGTGCCATTAATTAGCTCCTTGAATGCTTTGATTAACGACTACAACGGTCGGAAACGATTGCCGGAGTGATTATCCATAATGCTCTTCGTCCGTTACGACTACTTGCTGTTAATGGCTTTGACTCATGCATTAAATACTTAGCAAACGTAACAGACAAGGTTAATGTTAGCTTTGGTCATAGGTGCAATGATCTTACGCGATGGTCGTACGGGACGGGCTATGCTATGGTCGAGCGTCATGGGAGACGTACGACTTACCTTTTAAGGGAGACGACGGATGTTTTATGGGTTCTTGTCGAGACCTTATCTTGATACAAGACTTGGATTATAACGTGCGTCTTACCTGCTCTGGTCGTGGTCGTACGACGTGATTTTTTTGCCCAAACAGTTTGCCCCCAAAATTTAAAAATTGAATGTCAAATTTAAGTTTTAAATTTTGCTTGTCGAACGCTTAGACTTGTGACCTGGGTTGAGGGACTTACCTGGTTGTCGTGGAACTAGACCGGTTCGCCTTTAACTGAACGAGAAGTTGAAAAGGGAACGAGGTCGTGACGTCATGATGATACACGATTGTGCTTACCAGCTGTAGAAGACAGATGTCGAAGATTCGGATAGGTATGGACGCGTGTTGATCATCAGTGGACTCGACTTGTTGTGATTTCCTGCATAAATAGAGATCACAATGGGTTGTTTTCTTTAGAGATTTTCTTTAAAAGTTTTCTGTTTCTGATGAGGCCCTTCTCTAGAATCTCGACTTTGTTCAAATCTTGGGTGGTTGGAGATCTATCAAGAGTTTCGATACCCGAATCGTTGACGATGTTGGTTACGATGAACACGATGTCTGTGTATTCTGCGCACCTAGCGACGATGTCTTCTGCCACGTCAACCCTTTCGTCAGCCGACAGGGGCGGGGGTGTAAAGACGGGAGAGAACGAGGAGGAACCTATGGTGATCAGTTTTGTGCTGTCGCCGTCCCTCTCGTTTGACTACGTCATCGTCAGGATGAAGTCACTTCCGCATCTGGGGAAACATCAACCCTTAGTTTTCGAGGAGTGTTTCCAAAGGATCTTTATTGGAGAAATAGGGCCGTGTTTAGCCGAACTGGCATTCCTTGTAAGTTTTTCTTTCAAAACTTGTGTTATTGATGTTCTTTAGCTGAATGCTTTACTAACGTGTTCCTTGACAAATGTTCCTGTTTCTTCTCATTAAGTGTGTGAAGGCAGAGAAAATGTTGGAGTGGAGGTCGATCGTCGAGAAGAATATATTGCTTCCTCCAACCTTAACATTAATCTTAAGAGCCACACTCTCAGAGTGTCGGGGCGTAAGGAGTTGGAAGTTAACTCCTAATATACTCGTTTGATCCTTGCATCAGTTCTTCGGGATTGATAGGATTTCGAAGATCGAGATTTTTGAACAAAGCTGCCATCGACGTGCTTCCTTAGTTCTGGTTTACGAGCTAGACTTTTTATGTTCGGGTTGTTGGTATGCAACGACTTTTGACTTTGTATTTACTTGTCCGACTATCGATCGTTCATATGTAATCGTTCAATGAAGTTCCTTCTTTTGCTGAACTCGTGTCTTTAATTACATATGTCGTGGATAAAGGTAATATTGATCATAAGATTTGTTAAGTATGAAATAAACGGAGGATCGTGCGACTTAGGCTTTTATTGCAATATAACGGTTGAAACATAAATCATGTATTTGGACTGTAATAATAAACACAAATATATATCATCGATGTGTTAGAACATACAAAGTTTTTCTAAGTTCCAGAAACTTAGATCGAGGGATCGTTTAGACCTATGAAATTCCAGAATGTATGCCCCTGTGGTAAAACAATTAAGTCACACATTCGGGTACTCATGTCGTGCGTACCTGCGACAAAGTTCGTTAGAGGTCGGCCATCGGATCTCCAATGATCTCACGACGTTCATTGTCGTGTAAGAAAAACTTTACATGAGAGGAAGGCGACTCTAAAAGAAATATTTTTTCAGATGCGTCGCGTTCCAACTTCGTGGGATTTCTTGATTGTCGAGGGTCTGAAGTCGATAGGCCCCTTTACCGACGACTTCGGAGACGCGGTAAGGTCCTTCCCACTTAGTAGAAAGCTTACCTGCATTGAGCTCCTGGGTATTCGGGAATACTCGACGGAGGACATAATCGCCTTCTTGAAAGATTTTAACTTTGACGTGCTTATTGAAATGTCGCTCGACTGCCTGCTTCTGTGACGCCATTCTAATCAAGGCCGATTCTCTGAGCTCTTCAAGGGCGTCGAGGTCATAACTCAAATCAACCAAGTTGTGGTCGATGGAAGTGTGCCTCGAAGTCGGGAGATGAACTTTGATTGGTAGGACGACTTCACAACCGTAGACGAGAGAGAAGGGGGTTTGTCCTGTGGACGTGTGGGGTGTCGTGCGATTTGCCCATAGGACTGAAGGGAGTTCTTCAACCCATCTTCCTTTTGCAGCTTTTAATCGTTTCTTGATCGAGGCTACAATAGTCTTATTACTCGCCTCGGCAAGTCCATTGGCTTGGGGATATCTGGGAGTCGAGGTCGTCAGCTTGATGTTCCTATCTTCACAGAACTGTTGGGTCCTGTCGCTTATGAATTGGGATCCATTGTCGCAGATAATTTCGGATGGAATCCCAAACCTGCATATGATGTTAGTCTGGATAAAAGAAATAACTTCTTTATCCCTAATTTGGGAGAAGGCAGCCGCTTCGACCCATTTAGAAAAGTAGTCCGTAAGTACAAGGAGAAATACCTTTTGCCCTGGAGCGGGTGGTAGTTTCCCGACAATATCCATTCCCCATCTCATGAAGGGCCATGGGATAAGTGTCGAGTGCAAAGGTTCTGAAGGTTTATGAGACATACCTGAGTGTCGTTGACAGGGGTCGCAATTCTGGACGTACTTGATAGCGTCTTGTCGCAGTGTCGGCCAAAAATACCCTTGTCGGGAGATACGATTAGCCAAGCTACGACCTCCAGAATGATTACCACATTCGCCGTCGTGCATCTCTTGGAGGATTTTCTGGGCTTGATTTTTGTTGATGATGCACCTTAAATTTAAGCCCGTCGATGATCGCCGATAGAAAGAGGCATCAGATTAATACTAGCCCCTAGATCACATAAAACTCTAGTAAAAGAAAAGTCCCCAATTTGAATAGGGATAGAGAAACTCCCTGGATCCTTGAGCTTCTGGGGAAGCTTATTCTGGAAGATGGCGCTGCACTCTTCAGTGAGTGCAACAGTGGCCTGGTGATCAAGTGTCCTCTTCTTCGATATAATCTCCTTCATGAACTTAGCATAGGAGGGCATTTGTGTGAGTGCGTCTGCAAAAGGAATATTGATAGTTAGCTTTTTAAAGACATCAAGAAATTTAGAAAAATGAACTTGGTCTTTATTCGCTTTCAGCCTGCTTGGGTAGGGTACTCTCGGGATTTTCGGCTTGACCGGTGTTGTCACCTCTTTCTTCTTCTCTTCACTCTTCTCACTCTCTTCAGCTTCTAACTTGTCCATATCAATGATCTCTACATCATCTTCGGCTTCCTTTGCTGGCTCTTCATTCAGCTCCTTGCCATCTCTAAGGTAGATGGCATTGCAGTGTTCCCGGTTTTGTCTTTCGGGTTGACTCGGCAGTTTTCCGGGGGCTCGGTTTTGTAGGGTCTCGGAAATCTGCCCCACTTGCCTCTCGAGGATCTTGATGGCGGCGGTGTTTTGCTCGGTAGCTGCTTTGACAGTGTTGACTGTACTGACTAATCCCTCGACTGTAGTTGCTAACCCCCCGACTGTAGTGTCCATTTTAGACATGAACTTCATCATCATGTCCTCGAGTCCCGGCTTTTTCTCTCCGGACGGTCCCTCGTTCCTTTGCTGAAAACCTGGAGGGCGGTACACACTGTTAGAATTAAAATAATTGGAAGAGTTATAAAAGTTACCTGGTTGTGGACCCGGCTGATTCCATGAGAGATTGGGGTGCTTCTTCCACCCTTCGTTATACGTATTCGAGAAAGGATCGTTTCTCGGTTGGTTCCGGTTTGCCACAAAATGAACCTGATCAGGTTCTTGAAGGTTTCCTCCATTCAACCGATTTGTGATGACAGCCAGTTGATCTTTCAGTTCATTTAGCTCGTTACTCTCTTGGACACTTGCTACTCTTCTAACGGCTGATCTCGGTGTAGAAAAGCTATGCTCGGCCAAGTTTTCAATTAGCTCGCACGCTTCCTCGTATGATCTATCCATCAATGCTCCACCCGCCGCAGCTGTGATGTCGTTCTTGAATTGCGGGTGAAGACCACTGAAGAAGGTCTGGATGATGACCCAGCCTTGTAGCCCATGATGAGGACATTTCTTGATCATGTCTTTGTAACGTTCCCACGCCTCATATAGCGTTTCTTGCTCCCATTGAGAGAAATGGGTGATCTCCGCCATTAGTTGGGCGGTCCGACTCGGTGGGAAGAACTTCTGAAGGAAGGCGGCTTTCAACTGTGCCCAAGTAGTGATCGAATCAGGTGGGATGCTTTCAGTCCATGTCTCGGCTCGGCCTTTGAGAGAGAACCCGAATAACCTCAGCTTGATGGCATCCTCGTTCATGCCATTGATCTTGAATGTGTTACAGATCCTCTCGAATGCACGGAGGTGTGCATGAGGATCTTCAGTCGGCGCTCCTCCATATTGATTCTGTTGTACCATGACAATGGTACTCAGTTTGAGCTCGAAGTAGTTTGCTGCGGTGGCGGGCGGTTGGATGCCTATCCGTGCGGTTGCCACGTTCGGATTGGCAAATGACCGCATAGGCACCCTTTCCGGGGGTGGTGGTGGTGGATTATTGCGGCGAGGTGGTCTCTCGTCGTCTGACATTTCGAATTTAAGATTCCTTTTCGCTTTTGCTTCTTTTCGTAAACGACGAGCGGTTCTTTCGATCTCCGGATCAAATTCTTCAATCTCTTTTCCTCGGGTCGTCCTTGGCATAAACCAAATGGTACCTGAAAAGAAGAAAACAAAGTCAATAATCCAAAAACTGAAAGTGAATGAAATAAAGTACGAAAAGAAAATTTCCAATCTAATAGCGTGTATAGATAGTAGTGCTATTAGTTGCAACTAGTTCCCCGGCAACGGCGCCAAAAACTTGACACGGGGTTTTGACACCCCGCGAATCTTACCGCAAGTGTACGGGTCGAAGTCAAGTAATAGTGTACGGAAGTACGAGTATCGAATCCACGGGAACTAGGAACTAAATATCACAATTACTACAAGAACTATTAATTGGACTGTCGAAATTAGGGATTGGTTTATAGACTAATTAAATTGCAATAAATGAGATCAAATCAACACAAGACAAAACAGAACAGCTTTGAAAACTTTGATAGAGAGAAAAGCTGAGGGTTGGAACTCCTATGGTTCTCACATACAAACGTCTTGACTCAATTCGATTACCAATTATTCCTATCAATGAATGGCCAATCTTTATCTAATCGTTGTTCTCTCTCAAGTAACACCGATTTTATTGATAAAGCACGATTCCTTTTTCAAGCAACCGTAATTTCTATTTTGAAAACAATAGTTTTATCTTTCGATCTCAACATACGGGTTTCAAAATGCATTAAGATTAAGATTCAAACGGGACTAAGATTTACTCAGTGTCTCTCGATCCTTTCTTACCTTAGCTATGCAATTCCTAATTTTGTTTCTCAATTACTTCTCTCGAACATTAATTGACAACAATAAAACAGTTGCAAGGTAGCTAATCTCACAAAAGCATTAAACACCAAATTGCATTCATTCATTCAATAAGAAAACTGATAAAAGTTTCAAATCATCTGTTTATAAGTTCAAACCACATTCATTCCAACCCCCAACATGAACCGGTTAGTTCATATCGGTGGTGGATTCAAACATAATAGAAAAAGATGAAAATAAGTATGTGAACATGATAATCGTGATAACGGTGAATGTAATGGTAACTCCCTTCTATCGTGATCGTCTCTACGTCGCGTGATGAACGTGTATCTGATCCTCTATCTATCTCCGCTCCAACGGGTGTCACTTGGCTTCGAAAATCGCCCCCGGGACTGCTCTGGCCGTAACGTGAAAACTGGATACCGAAAGAATGACCTAAACCCGAAAGTTATAGCTGAAAAACGTGAAACAGAGGCTTACGCGGCCTTCCACGCGACTTGCAAGTCGCGTGGAAAGTCGCGCGCTTTCCAGAGGCGCTTATGGGTTGGATCTGGTTCGCGGGTCGGGTCCTGGTTCGGTCGCGGGTCTTGGGCTTGGCTTTTGGGCTTCCGTTAGGCTTCGTTTTGACTCGTTTTGGGCTCTTTTTCGCTTATATTTCCGAGGAATGCCGCCTTTTATATAACCTGCGTAAATCACTCAATAAACCGTAAAATACCCGCCTTTTTACTTGAGTACAAGCCAATCTCGTTGGTTTGAGAACCGAAAATAACGCCAAAAAGTGGCGTTATCACCAATCCAGAGCCTCTAATGTTGGATGATCCATCGACATATAAGATCCAAGGCACGTCGTCGTGAGTTGCCACAGTTGATACTTCGAGTTCTGCTTGTTTCTCCAATTCAGGGCTGAAATCAGCAATGAAGTCTGCCAAGGCTTGCGATTTGATCGCGGTCCTGGGCTTGAAATCGATGTCGTAACTGCTGAGATATATACTCCATTTTGCCAGGCGACCTATCAACTCAGGTTTTCTTAAGACAGACTTAAGAGGAAAGTTAGTTACGACAGTAATGGAATGCGACTCAAAATAGTGTCGCAGTTTTTTAGCAGCTGTGACTAGCGACAAGAGTAATTTTTCCATAGAGGAATACCTGGTTTCTGCATCCAGAAGAGATTTACTTACATAGTAGATCGGCAATTGCTGTTTTTCATCTTCTCGTGTCAGAACAGCACTTATTGCATTTGGGCTGACAGCCAAATACAATTGTAGGATCTCATGATCGTGAGGTTTTGACAACAGAGGAGGCGACACCATGTATTCCTTGAGTTTTTGCAAGGCTTGTTCATGATCATTGGTCCAATCGAAGCCCCTATTTTTCCTCATGACATTATAGAATAGATGACATTTATCTGAAGATCGGGAGATAAACCTGTTTAGAGCTGCTACTCGACCGGTGAGTTTCTGGACTTCTTTGAAGTTTCGAGGAGATTTGATCTCAATGATGGCCTTGATTTGGTCGGGGTTAGCCTCAATGCCTCGACGAGTGACCATATAACCCAGGAACTTCCCGGCGCTGACGCCAAAGGAACATTTCGTCGGATTGAGCTTCATGTTATACTTCCGGAGGATGTCGAGCGATTGCCTGAGGTGATCAATGTGATCAATCGCTTGCTTCGACTTCACTAACTTGTCGTCGATATATACCTCCATCGTGTCTCCAAGATGGTCTTTGAACATCTTGTTTACCAGCCGTTGGTAGGTAGAACCTGCATTTTTTAGTCCAAAAGGCATAACTTTGTAACAGTAAATACCTCGATCCGTCATGAAAGCGGTTTTCTCTTGGTCGTCAACGTGCATTAAAATTTGGTTGTATCCAGAATAGGCGTCCATGAACGTTAATAACTCATGCCCCGCGGTTGCATCGACCATGACGTCATATGAGGTAACGGGAATGGATCCTTTGGACAGGCTTTATTGAGATCGGTGAAGTCGATACAGACCCTCCATTTTCCATTCTTCTTGGCTACGACCACGACGTTAGCTAGCCAATCAGGATATTTTACCTCTCGAATCTTTCCTGTCTTGAGGAGGTTGTTGACCTCATCATTTATTACTTTATTTCTTTCAGGAGCGAACTTGCGACGTTTTTGCTTAATAGGTTTGAACGATGGATCGACGTTAAGCTTATGAGAAATGACACTAGGGTCAATACCGACCATATCTTCATGTGACCAGGCAAAGCAATCAGCATGTTCCTGCAAAAAGGATATGAGTTTTTCTTTAATGTGGGGATCAAGGGACGAACCCACAAGAATCTTTTGATCGGGTTTGCTTTGATCTAGAACGACTTCCTCCAAATGATACTCATCGACAGCTGCTGGGGAGTTTTGTGCATTTTCTAAGTTTGCGTGTACTGGTATAACGGCTTGTTCCGGATTCCCGTTATCCGTCATTTTCCTGTGACAGAAAACAAAAAAAACTCCAAGAAACTATTAGTAGAATGCACGTTCGTCGAGGATTTTCTCTAGATGTAGCCCCACGGTGGGCGCAAAACTGTTAATGCCAAAAATCGCACCAAAGGGATAACTTAAGGTCGATGTGGACTTAATCAACTAAAGAAAGGATCTTTCGACGAGACGTGCAATGAGGGAAAAAATAAACGAGACAAGGGATTTGATGACGCAGGAAAAACCTCAATCGAGGAAAAAACCTGCGGACGACAGTGGGTGTCGTCGCTGCACTATGGTCGCCAATCAGGGGCGACGTCCTTGGTACTGGCGTCGGTCGTACGATGATTACAATACAAATGAAGGAAATACTTCGAAATGTAAAGTACAAGTGTTTGTTTTGTGTGAATACAAAGTGTAAATAACTGTCGGTCGAAAGCTGCTGCCGTGCGTCGAGAGCGATAACTTGAGCTTTCTTTCAGTACTTGATTTCCAGAGTTTGATTATTCTTCTTTGTAAACTTGGATGCTTTTCTATGCTGTTCGGTAATATTCGCTGATGATCGCTGATGTGTGTCGGATTTTTCTGATGGATCCTTGAAATGAGGCTTTAGCTTGGCTTTTATAGTCTTCGTGCCATTAATTAGCTCCTTGAATGCTTTGATTAACGGCTACAACGGTCGGAAACGGTTGGCGGAGTGATTATCCATAATGCTCTTCGTCCGTTACGACTACTTGCTGTTAATGGCTTTGACTCCTGCATTAAATACTTAGCAAACGTAACAGACAAGGTTAACGTTAGCTTTGGTCGCAGGTGCAATGATCTTACGCGATGGTCGTACGGGATGGGCGATGCTATGGTCGAGCGTCATGGGAGACGTACGACTTACCTTTTAAGGGAGACGACGGATGTTTTCTGGGTTCTTGTCGAGACCTTATCTTGATACAAGACTTGGATTATAACGTGCGTCTTACCTGCTCTGGTCGTGGTCGTACGACGTGATTTTTTTGCCCAAACAACCTGCATTAATGAACAAGAGAAATGGATGTTGACCATTAGTGGTTAGTATAATCGTAAAACCATCTTAAGTTCTGGACGTCGGTCTTATGGAGCATACGACCGTCGCCGAAATATAAGACCATGCATATGACTGTAAATGTATTGTAAGACCTTATCTTAGTATAGGAATGGTCTTATGGAAATATCGTAAGACCAGGATGATGTCGAAGGATTAGGTCGTAAGACCAGTAGGTCAGGACGATGCTGTCGCAGGAACAGAGCGATATAAGACTGATGACAGGAGATTGTCGACGCAAGACCGACGAGTCGTAACTGACAACATGTAACTAGCGACATAAGATTAGTGGCGTAGGACTAGTAACATAGTACTTAGTGACATAAGACTAACATCGTGAGACTAACGATGTGTGACGTGCGACACGTGCGATCATTAGATGATTATTGACCTGAGATGTCTTTTAATAACCAACTATCGTGTGTTGGGGATATGGCAATAATGGGTATTATCTTTGTCGGTCGAGAGTATGACCGTCGTAGATATCTTTGATCATGTCGAGGGAATTTCCCAAGTCGGTCGAGGGTGTATTTTTTTACCCAAACAGGCCCCATTCTCGAAATTGTTGTGTCAATCAGTTGGGATGGTATGGAAGAACGGAGTTGGGATCTTGAAAGTTCCAATTCAAGAGCGAGTGGAGGATTTGAGTCTTGACTCTTTAGTCAAGCTTTTCGGTAACAAGAATAATGAAGGAAGATATCAGTGTTGGATTGAAATACACATCGGGGTAGAATGTTAAGTAATTGGTCAAGACGAAAACTGTGTGGGATGGTTGAGCAGATAGGGTGTGAAACATCTTTACAACAAGTTGTTACAAGGACGAGAGGGCGACCGTTGGTCAGAAGTAGAGTGCCAGGGATAAATTGTGTGGGTACAAAGGTTGACTTTGTTAGAGTGAATAGCCTTCAATTGCAAGTTTAGTTTCATGCATTGTGTTTTTAAAGGTGTTACATGGGATCTTTTATAATTAAAAGTAGATGCGTACATAACGAATTTCTTGTTTTGGAAATAAGTCTACGCATGCAAGCGTGTGTTTATAGAAAAATACAAACCTATTTTCGTTACATGATAAAGATTTTGAACTTAGTGATTGCGAATTATATCACCTTTTTCATGTTGAGATGAACTTCGTTGCGAAAACCATGAAAATGTTTAAATGTAAAGTTTTTATAACCAAAATGAGCATTGACATGTTGTTATCATATAAACGAGTATGGGGGACGATTGATGTGCTTCGTGTAAACGATTTTTTTTCCAGAACTTTTCTAGTCGTATAGGAAGTATCTCATTCAATATATTCCTGTGGTAACGACATCGTTTGGTTGGTCAAGGTTGTGTTTTATCGTACTGTTGCGTGTGAACAATCTTCGAGATCGTTACGCTTGGCTTTGAAGAAGTGAGAGTGTTGAGTCATGTGTACTTAAGTCGTTTTCAGGTGTTGTAATTTTAAAATTTTCAAACGCGTGAAATGATTTAAATTATTGTGTCGTCATGCATAAAGGCTATGAACTCACTAGGTCGTGGAGATTATTGCATTTAAAGAAAAGGAAGGGTTTCGAGAGGGGAGATGTGTCAGTCAAGTCGGTGACAGATGATTTATAATCTTGGTATTCTTATTAAGGAAGAGAGGTGAATAGTGAATATGTCATAAATGGATTTTGGTATTGTTCGTATGATGGTAACTTGAATTCTTGTTCGGTAAATCGAGATGTGGTTGTCGGTGACGGTTATGTCCGGGGTGAAAGACTTGAAGTCGTAAAGTATTGCTAATAGAAACTTGTTTAATGTAGCATTGTTATGCACTGATGAAGTGCAATCGGCGTTGAACCTGAGTATTGGGGATGGTCTTGTAATTCTGACCTCACATCAATTAAGTCTTGAAATTTTCCTCGGGTGAGGGTGGCAGGGTATAAAGCTAATTATGATATGTTGGGAGGAGTAGGTTCCGTAGGAATCCTTGTTGTCGGGAAGGCTATCAAAGCATTATCGGGTCGTCTTTTGATGATTGAAGTCAGCAACTGTTTAAGATGTCTGGGGATGAAGGCTTTGTCAAGAGTATGAGGTTTGGGAAAATCACCCTGGTGCGGGTAGACGTAGGAGGTTGTTCAGAAAAGGTGTATGCTTGCGTGATGTTGGACCACCTTGTGAGGGCGTTATGACAATGGAAGATTGCTAATTGGATGAGCGTTTTCCCTACAAGGTTTTGATGGTTCGAAAAAGGATGAGGTAATTAGCACGACCAAAGTGGATACATTGATTATATCGATCCGTAAGGGAATGTGCCTCGTCGTTTGGAATGGTTTCTTGGAGATCGCAATGAACCGACAAGGAACGGATATTTTTGACTAAGTTTGAGAATCATGAGTGGTGGTTCGTCTAGATTCGGGGAAGGACAAAGTCGTCAGATAGGCTGGGTTCATATATTTATGCAGGTGAATATGCAGGCAAGATGGATTATGTGTGCAAATGACCGTGAGAACCTTGTCTGCAGTGTGATGTGGTGGGTGGAGATTGTATGGATGATTTAGTGGCATCTCTCCTGCCAAGGTAGGCGTGCAAGTCAGTGATAGGGTAATGTGTTGTTAAAAGAGGATAAGCATAGATGGAAGTCCTTTTTGGATATTTCGGATGAGTTATACAAAATGTTAAGCATGTTGATTTGGAATGTATGGATTGTAAGATGGCGTTGTGATATGGCTATTTTCAGATTACCTAGGGTGGAGCGGTAGTGGGTGGTTCCCCAAAAGAGGAACCACGTGCTTTTTGGTTGCACGAGTCGCTGAGTGAGTTTTTTTGGGGTCATTGAAAGATTGATGGATATGTTGGAGTGGTTAGTTTACGATGTGGTACAGTAGATACAAAATCCTTGGGAAATGTGAATTGTTCCTTGTGTACGAAGGAATTCTTTGAGAAGGTAGCGGTTTGGGGGACAAGAAGTGTATGGTGGCTTGTTTCAGGATGACATCGCTGTTTTTCTCAAGTGAGGATGGTGGTGAAGCCGTTTGGTTAGGCATAACCTTGTATGCATGTTATCATCGCATTTGGAATGGTCGGAAAATGGAGTGGACAATGTTCCATACTAACCGGAGGTAGTAGAGGTGGTATGTTGAAATGTGTAAGTAAACTGGAAGTAGGAAGTTTGGCAAGTGATACCGAATATGTGAAGCAACGATTACAAATGGTCATCGTCAGGTGCATGAACTCCTAGTGAGGAAATGAGAAAGAGGACTCGTGTGTATGTTATGGTTCAAGGGTCGTGGAGAGCTAACTTGTGTGGTTGGTCAAAAGTGTGCACCTTCTAGTGAGCTGTTCTTTGGAGGAATGATTTTTTGTTTTGGAGAAGAAATGGGGAAAAGTAGTGGAATGTGCTACTCGGAAAGGAAGACCATTGGTTTAGGCGTGGTGTTGTCGTGGGAAAGATTCCGAGTGAGTTTGTTGTTCAGTGTTAAGCCCATGGGGGTAGTTATGCGTGAACTTAGTCACTCATTCTTGTTGAGCGAATGAAGCTTGAATTTATTTCATATATGGTTGGACGATTGTCGGATGCTGTTGGGAACTAAAAGATATGCCAAGTATGGTTAGTACTGCTAAGTCTTCATTACTACTGCCAGTTCTTCGTTACTACTGCTGGGCAAGATTACTACTGCTAGACGAAGTTAGTACTGCTAGATGAAGTTAGTACTGCTAG
The DNA here is from genome assembly GCA_033807775.1 of Saussurea involucrata. Taxonomy (NCBI): domain Eukaryota; kingdom Viridiplantae; phylum Streptophyta; class Magnoliopsida; order Asterales; family Asteraceae; genus Saussurea; species Saussurea involucrata. The sequence goes on along the minus strand of CM066321.1, from coordinate 92,122,152 downwards.
ACCAAAATTACTACTGCTAGACATGGTTAGTACTGCTGAGCTGAGTTACTACTGCTTGAAGACTGTGAAGATTAATACTGCTGAAGGTTGTTAATGCTGCTGAGCCAAATCATCATTAATACTGCTGAGTTGATAAGTTTGGTATGCGATTCTTTTGGAGACAAAGAAGGAATTGATCAAGATATGTTTAACGAAGATTCAGAAGATCAATTTACTTTTTATGGTTATCTTGTAATTACTTTTGTATAAATAGTATTGATAGATAGCTATTAGAAGATATACGAAAATACGAAAAACAGAAGATAGATAATATACAGAATTCGATATTCAAGAGTGAATTAACCTCAAGATCATAGATCCTATTTCTAGAGAAGTAGAAATCGTCTTGTTGAGCCTGTTCAACAAGATTGAGGTTTTGGTGTAAAACTTGTGAGTTATAACTGTGAAGATTAATATACAGTTTATTGAATTTCTATTGATTGTTCTTTAATTGATTTAGAGTTCTATTCCGCAAGATTCTCTAAATTCTGTTTCTAAGAAGTTTAATTCTTGTTAAGAATCGATCCTGACAAGTGGTATCAGAGCATTGGTATCTTAGAAATTATGGACAACTCAATGGATTCTCACAGTACTCTTGTTTCAAAGGTTCCCATGCTCAAACCCAATGAATTTGACATGTGGAAACTAAGAATCAAGCAGTACATTCTTCTTACTGATTATGCAATATGGGACATTATAGAAAATGGCCCATGTAATGAAGGAAAGATTGGAGCAGATGGAAAGAGACCTCCTCCCAAGACAGATGCTGAAAAGAAAGTAAGACAAACAGAGATGAAGGCCTTAAGCACTCTGCTTTTGGCTATTCCTAATGAGTACCAACATCAATTCCAACACTGCACAGATGCACAGATGTTGTGGAATGCTCTGGAGAAAAGATTTACTGGAACAAAGAGCACAAAGAGAAATCAAAAGGCTATTCTCAGGCAACAATATGAAAACTTTATGTCTGCAAAGAATGAGTCTATGACTCAAACTTTTGACAGATTTAACAAGTTAATTGGAGAATTAGCAACTGTGGGTGTACACATGGATGCTGATGATGTCAACAGAAAGTTCCTTAGATCATTGGGAGAAGAATGGACCATGTACACTGTCTCATTCAGACAGAATGACCAATTGGAGGACAAAGAGCTAGATGACCTCTACAATGATCTGAGAGTATTTGAGGCTGAAGTTGAAGCCAAGAAAAGGCCATCAGGATTTGTTTATAATGCTGCTTTATTATCTTCATCCTCTGATACTGCTGCTAATCCTGATTCTGTTAATATTGCAGGTTCTGTTAATTCTGCTAGTGGAACCAATCAAGAGAAGACCACAGATTCTGTACTAGAAGCATTCTTTTCTAGTCATGTCCACTCTTCTCTAATCAATGATGATTTAGAGCAGATCAATGCTGATGATCTGGAAGAGATGGACATCAAGTGGCAGATGGCTATGCTATCAATGAGGGTGAAGAAATTCATCAAAAGGACTGGGAGAAACAACTTTTCCCAAAGAAGAGAAGATGGTGCAGGCTTTGACAAGTCAAAGGTTGAATGCTATAAGTGTCACAAGATGGGACACTTTGCCAGAGAATGCAGAAGTGGAGGATCACAGACTCCAATTGGAAACCAAAACAGAAGCTCCTCTCAAGCCCTTGTTTCTCAACAAGGAATGGGATTTGATTGGAGTGATCAAGCTGAAGAAGCCTGTCAGAATCAAGCTCTTATGGCAGAAGTGTCTGATATCCCCACTGAGGTACAATCTAAACTCTGTTCTCAAGCTTGCATTGATGTTGTTAAAAGATATAGGGATCACAATCAGGGTATGTGTGATGACCTTAAGAGGCTAGAGAAAGATGTAAAAGATTATGTTAGGATTGTAGAAAGGTTTGAGGAACAGATTAGAGCTTTTCAAGCTAATGAACTTCAACACCACTATGATACTAACTATTGGAAGTGGGAGAAGAATGAGTATGAGATTAAGCTGAAAGTGTCTGGGGAGGAGAATGAAAAGTTAAAAGAAGAGCTTAAAAAGGTTAAACTTGATGTTGAAAAGTTTACCTGTGCTTCTAAAACCATGGACACCATCATTAAAGCACAAATCCATGACAAGATGAAAGTAGGGATAGGATACAATACCACACCTCCACCCTACAATAACAACTACATACCTCCTAAGTCTGATTTGTTAGAGACCAAGGATAGAAAGGAACCTGAATTAAAGATTGATATAGATCCTTGTGAAAAAGAAATAGTTGTTGAGGATGAGACTGACAAAGTAGACTCTGATGAGGAATGTGAGAGTCCATGTGTCAAGAACACAGAGATCAAAAGGACTGAAGAGAAAAAGGAAGTTCATTACACACAGCCCAAAGTTGTGAACTCAAATACTTGTAAACAGTGTTCCTGCAGGAAATTCAAAGAGAACAAGCCCCAACAACATGATAATCAGAGGGGAAATCAAAGGAACTGGAATAACCAGTGGGCTATGAGACAAGGAGTTGACCTGAAAAGAATCAACAGGCCAAAACCTTGTTTCATCTGTGGTAAGCTAAATCACTTAGCCAAACACTGTTATTTCAATCCTGTTAACCAAAGGTTTAATGCTCAAAGATCCTTTCAAAAACCTGGCGGTTACAGAAAGAATGGTGGATATAAAAAGTCTGCAAAGAAAAATGTGGCAAAGAAACAAGATAAACCCAAAAGCCACATAAAGAAAATGACTGAAAAGGAATGTGATACTATGTGGGTTCCAAAAAGCACTAAAAACAATACTGCTGCTAGCAGTGTTAGTACTGCTTCAAAAGTTAGTGCTGCTAGCAGTATTAATACTGCTAGTAATCATTCCAAAGTTAGTGCTGCTAGCAGTGTTAATACTGCTAGTATTCAGTCCAATGTTAGTGCTGCTAATACTTTTAGTGCTTCTTCTTCAGATAGTACTGCTGCTAGCAGTATTAACTCTGTTAATACTGCTTCTAGCAGTGTTAACTCGGTTAATACTGCTACCTCTGTTAGTACTTCTGAGGTTAATACTGCTAGCACTGTTAGTACTGCTGCAAGTGCTGCTACACCAATAATTTTTACAAAGTATTCCAGCACAGCAGTACCAAAAGTTAAAAATCTCATCAAAACCAAGTGTAAGTATTTTGATGAGCAAGGGAGACCCAAGACCACTTCGGCTTGGGTTCCAAATAAAACTAACTGATTTATCTTGATGTGCAGGGCAACCAACAGCTCAAGGGGAAGAGCATTTGGCATGTTGATAGTGGTTGCTCCAGGCACATGACAGGTAACATGTCCTGCCTCAAAAATTTCAAAAAGGTTGATGGAGGACATGTTGCATTTGGGGATAATCCTGCTGGTGGAAAGATAAGTGGTAAGGGTGATGTTTCAAAGGGTAAGATGACCTTTGAAGATGTATACTATGTTGAACAATTGAGATACAACCTGTTAAGTGTATCACAGGTTTGTGACAAGAAGCATAGTATATTGTTTACAGACTCTGAATGCATTATCCTTGCTCCTGGATACAAAGTGGTTGATGAAAACATGATACTTCTGAGAACTCCTAGGAAGGATAATGTTTATTGTTTAGATTTGGAAAGTGTTTCATCTGATTCATCTCTAAATTGTTTAGTTCAAAAGCTTCTTTAGATGAATCATCACTTTGGCACAGAAGGATGTGTCACATGAACTTTAAAACAATAAATAAACTTGTTAAGAATAACCTTGTAAGGGGTTTGCCATCCAAAGTATATTCATGTGATGATCATTGTGTTGCTTGTCTCAAAGGCAAACAACACAAAACTTCTCATAAGTCCAAAGAGATAAACACTATATCAAATTCTCTTCAACTGTTACATATGGATCTGTTTGGTCCTACCAATGTGATGAGTATTGGCAAGAAATCATACTGCTTAGTTATTGTTGATGATTATTCTAGATTTACTTGGGTATATTTTCTGAGAACTAAAGATGAGACAAGTGGACTGATCAAATCTTTCATTCTCAAAATTGAAAACCAATCAAATCAAAGAGTGAAAGTCATTAGATCAGATAATGGAACTGAGTTTAAAAATTCTGATCTAAACACCTTTTGTGAAGAAAAAGGAATTGAGAGACAATACAGTGCTCCTAGGACTCCACAACAAAATGGTGTTGCTGAGAGAAGGAATAGGACACTGATTGAGGCTGCTAGATCTCTGTTAGCTGACTCAAAGTTACCAATTACTTTTTGGGCAGAAGCAGTTAATACTGCCTGCTATGTTCAAAACAGAGTTTTAGTTGTAAAGCCTAAAAACAAGACACCTTATGAGCTTTTCCATAAAAGGAAACCATATATTGGATTTTTCAAGCCATTTGGATGTCCTTGTACTATTCTCAATACCAAATCTCACTTAGGCAAGTTTGATAGCAAAGCAGATGATGGTTTTCTTGTTGGGTATTCATCTCAAAGTAAGGCCTACAGAGTTTTTAATACCTCTTCTAGAATAATTGAAGAAAGTGACAATGTCAAATGCAATGAGAACACACCAAATCCTATTGGTTCAGGTCCTAATTGGCTATTTGACATTGATTCACTCACTAATTCTTTGGGTTTCAGTGGTGATGTATATGCAGGACAAAGGGATACACCATCATCAGAACACAGAATTCAATCTGTGATATTTCCAATCCCTTCCATTGATCCTGTGGAATTCTGTGAACACCATGAGGAGACTGAACCTATCCAGAATGAAGAAGAGAGGAGAGCAGAGGAAAATCAGTCTTCAGGTTCAAATTCCAGAGAATCTGAGGTGACTGAAGAAGCAGAAACAAATCCAGAATTAAATGAGTCTAATCTGGATGAGGACTTACAAGAGGAAGCTGGTCATCAAACAAGAACTCAGAAAAATCATCCTCCTGAGTTGGTAATTGGAGACATTGCATCTCCCATGATGACTAGAAAGCAAAGCAGACTCCAAGAGTTGCAAGAGCAGCAAAATACAGTTAACACTGTTCTTACTTGCTTTCTGTCCCAGATTGAGCCCAAAAAGGCTTATGATGCCATGAAAGACCCAAGCTGGATAGAGGCAATGCAAGAGGAGCTGCTACAGTTCAAATTACAGGATGTTTGGGACTTGGTAGACCTTCCAAAAGGTCATAGAGCAATTGGCACCAAGTGGATTTTCAGGAACAAGAAGGATGACAGAGGGATTGTAATCAGAAACAAAGCTAGACTGGTTGCACAAGGGTACACTCAGGAAGAAGGAATAGATTATGAGGAAGTCTTTGCTCCTGTGGCAAGGATTGAAGCAATCAGGTTATTTCTAGCCTATGCCTCATACATGAAGTTCAAAGTGTACCAAATGGATGTCAAAAGTGCATTTCTGTATGGAAGCATTGAGGACGAAGTATATGTCTGTCAACCCCTTGGATTTGAGAATCCATTGCACCCTGACAGAGTATACAAGCTGAAGAAGGCTCTCTATGGTTTGCATCAGGCCCCAAGAGCATGGTATGACACTTTGTCTACCTATCTCTTGAAAAATGACTTTGAAAGAGGAGTCATTGACAAGACCCTGTTCATCAAGAGGAGAAAGAGAGGTACTTTACTTGTTCAGATCTATGTGGATGATATCATCTTTGGATCCACCAATGATCAAATGTGTAAAGAGTTTGAAGAATTGATGCACAAAAGCTTCAAGATGAGCTCCATGGGAGAACTTACATTCTTTCTTGGGCTTCAGGTAAAACAGAGGAAAGATGGAATTTTTATTAGCCAATCCAAGTATGTGAAAGACATCCTGGACAAGTTTGGTTTATCAGACTCAAAGTCAGCAAGCACTCCAATGGAAACACATAAACAGATCACTGCAGATCTTGAGGGGGAGGATGTGGATGTCCATCATTACAGATCAATGATTGGATCTCTCATGTATCTCACAGCCTCTAGACCTGACATTATGTTTTCAGTCTGTGTTTGTGCCAGATTTCAGGTTTCTCCTAAGCAATCACACCTTCATGCTGTCAAGAGAATATTCAGATACTTAAAAGGGCAACCTAGATTAGGTCTCTGGTATCCTCATGAATCCTCTTTTGACTTGCTTGCATATTCAGATAGTGATTTGGGAGGAGCCAACATGGATAGGAAGTCTACTTCAGGTGGATGTCAGTTTTTGGGTACAAGACTAGTATCTTGGCAGTGTAAGAAACAAACCACAGTGTCCTTATCTACCACAGAAGCTGAGTACATAGCTGCTGCAAGCTGCTGCTCTCAGGTTCTATGGATTCAGAATCAGATGTTGGACTATGGGGTAACTTTTCTTCACACACCAATCTTCATTGATAACAACAGTGCTATTAGCATTGTTAATAATCCAGTCAAACACTCAAAAACAAAGCATATAGAGATAAGGTATCACTTTATAAGAGATTGCAATGAAAAGAAATTAATTCAGGTTGCTAAAGTTCATACAAATGACCAGTTTGCTGATCTATTCACAAAAGCTTTTGATGTGGGTAGATTCACCTTTTTGGTAACAAGTGTGGGCATGATCAACCTAGAATAAATTCATGACTTTCTGTTTTTATACCTATATTTCTTCATATATTTGGTGCTACTAACTTTCTTTCTCAGGATCCTCTGTTTTCCTCTGATTACCAAGTGAAGAAAAGTGTAAGTGTGGTTACTACTGCCAGTACAGAAGTTACTACTGTCGGTGTTCTAGTAGTTACTACTGCTTGTGCAGTTACTACTGCTCAGTAGTTAATACTGCTCAGTAGTTAATACTGCTAGTGCAGTTAATACTGCAAGTGTAGTTAATACTGCTTGGTCGTTAATACTGCTCAGTAGTTAATACTGCTCAGTAGTTAATATTGCTAGTACATTTAATACTGCTTGGTAGTTAATACTGCTAGGTAGTTAATACTGCTAGGTAGTTAATACTGCTCGGTAGTTAATACTGCTCGGTAGTTAATACTGCTCGGTAGTTAATACTGCTTGGCAGTTAATACTGCTCGGTAGTTAATACTGCTTGGTAGTTAATACTGCTAGGTAGTTAATACTGCTAGGTAGTTAATACTGCTCGGTAGTTAATACTGCTCGGTAGTTAATACTGCTAGGTAGTTAATACTGCTTGACAGTTAATACTGCTTGGCAGTTAATACTGCTCGGTAGTTAATACTGCTAGGTAGTTAATACTGCTTGACAGTTAATACTGCTTGGCAGTTAATACTGCTCGGTAGTTAATACTGCGAGGTAGTTAATACTGCTTCTGATAATCTAGGGCATATAAATACCCCTGTTTGCCCGCCCATGTTCATAACGACTCTTCGCATTTACTTCTTCTCTCTCGTTCTAACCTAGACTCCCCAGAATCTCTGTGCTTTTCTTTCAAGAATCCTTAGGCATCATGGAGTTTGTGGATGAGCACAATGAAATAGCCATGCTTCAGAAGCCGAAACAAGCTGCGGGATTCCACGATATTGTCGATTTTCTAAAATCCTCGCACATCTCCTATGCACTCACAGTGAGCCCAACAATCTATATCGAACATCAGAAACAATTTTGGGAGAATGCCACTGTTAGTGTTGAAGAAGGGCAGAAAACCATTCGAACAAGGGTTTGTGATAAACCCTTGAAAGTCACTGAAGAGGTTATTCGCATCTCCCTTCAGTTGAATGATGCTTCAGGTATAACTTCTATTCCTAATGAAGAACTCTTTTCTACTTTACAAAGAATGGGGTATGAAGGTCCCATTGGTGTTTTTAAATTCTACAAGTCAAAATTTTTCAACCAATGGAGATTTCTTGTTCATACCCTGATGCACTGTATTTCCAAGAAAACTACTGGATGGAGTGAGTTCAGCAGTCCCATTGCATATGCCTTGGTCTGCTTATCCACTGCCAGAAAGTACAATTTCTCAGCAATGATCTTTACTGATCTTGTATCAAACTTGGAATCCAAAAAGACCTTTTTCATGTATCCAAGGTTTGTGCAAGAAGTTCTTAACAAGGAGTTGATGGACTTACCTCAGTTCACTGAGGTATATGTACCCAAATCCCCTAAAGGGAAGGTTTTTTCAAATATGAAAAGACTTCCTAGGGACTCGGAAGGAGTTGACACACCATTGTTCTCTACAATGATGGTTGTGTCCCACCCCTCTGAAGGTATGGCATCAGGATCAAGGCCCTCATTAGATCAACCCACTGATGCCCAATCCCAACCTTCCATCTCAAAAGACATCCCACAGTCCATTCTTGAACAGCCCACTCCCACAATCACCAAAAGATTTCAAAGAAGAAAGGTGCACAAGGCTCCTTCCCTTGTTGTACCTACTCAAAGCCCTACGCCTTTAAGCCCTCAATTGGAGCATTCTCCAATTGAGAATATCAACAGGGAAACCACAGGGGTGTCTCCCAACCTCAAGAAGGTGGTCTCTAAGGAGAAGGATGACCATATGGGTGCTAAGGCTGCCACTACTTCTGCTAGCACAGAGAAGGACAGTGGTAACATAAATAAGACCTTCCCCATGGCAACTCTAAATGAGAAATCATTAGGAGGACCCAGGTGCCAAGAAACCAAGGGGGCAGGTAGTGCTTCTGCTGAAACTTCCAAGGATCCTTTAAAGAAGGTAAACACTTCTAAACAAGGTGAGGATAGATATAACTATGAGGAATTGATGGAAACCATAGGGAATATCAACTTGGATGTAATGGCACAAAAGACAGAGATAGAGCAACTTAAGACTGTGGTCACCTACCAACAGTCTCAAATTGAGAAGCTCAAAAAGCTGGTCACCAGGTTGCTGAACAGAAAGAAAAAGGCAAGATTTGTGCTAAGAAGAAGAACTACAACTGATGATGCTCCCAAAAAGGGGGAGTCAGAGTCAGAAGCCGAACTGAAACTGAAGGGTCAACATATTGAGGGGGAGACTGTTCACATAGAGACTGAGATGGAAATGGAGTATGCACAGGTTAAGGGGGAGACCAGTGAGACAGAAAAGGGGGAAGAGTGTGTTAAAGCAGCAGAAACCAAAGCAGCAGAAACCACAGCAGCAGAAACCACAGCAGCAGAAACTGTTAATGCTGCTGAGTTTGAACAAGCAGCAGAAACAGTTAATGCTGCTGAAGGCCAAACAGTCAAAGCAGCAGAAACTGAGCAGGAAGCAGTAACTACATCTCAAGCTGAAATAGATGAAGAAATTTACTGGATTGTAAAGAACTGTATTGAAGCAGCATCACTACATGTACTAAGAGAAGCAGTAACAGCCATAGCAGCAGAAATGGTTATTGCTGCTGAAAAACTTAAAGCAGCTGAACCAACTCCTGAGGCTGTCAAAACTCTTAAAAGAACCAAGATGATGTCCAAGAAAAGACCAAGAACCCAGCCAATAACTTCAAAGAAGAAAATTGAAAAGAAGCCAAGGGTGGAGTCATCTGCAGAAGAGGCCCAGGAGGAAACAGTGAAATCTGATGGAAAAGTTGCTGAAGAAGAAGTGGCAACTCCATCAGGGCAATCAGGCAATGTGCAATCACAAACGGATGCCCAATGTGACTTGTACATTACTAGTGTTGACTCTAACCCAATTCCACTTCAGGCTGAACCAATATCATCTAAGGCTCCTGAAATCATCTTTTGGGACACTTTGAAAGATGGTAGAAAGGAGTTCATTAGGATAAAAAGAGCTGATGGAAAATTTGAAGTATTTTCTACTTGGGGAAAAATTGTCAGAACTTGCTCAAGATCAGACTTAGAAGAGATGTTCAAAGTTGGGATGAAGATATATGGAAACATGCTGACTGAGCCAGGGATGTCAATTTCTAAAATGGTACTTGAATTCTTGTGCCAAATGTTCAAACCTGAAGCAGTTCAGCATAGGTTAAACACACAGTTTCAAGTCATTACCAACTGGATGCTCTATGAAAACTGTGGAGTATATGTCATCTCCCTTGACTCTGCAACTCAAGAATACTATCTTGTAGATGAAATATACAATCACAGCATGAAGAGGCTGCAAGGAATGTTACACACTAAGCTGACCTGCAACAAGGATTCAGCAATGGGTAGATTCTTGGTAAAGAGGATTCTCAATCAGAGTCTAGGCCTAAGTCCTAATCTGTGTGTACATGATGACTAAGTTTTGGAAGCATCATCTGAAGAACTTGACTTCTTTTCCTAAAAGTCAAGTTAGGGGGAGATTGTTGGGAACTAAAAGATATGCCAAGTATGGTTAGTACTGCTAAGTCTTCATTACTACTGCCAGTTCTTCGTTACTACTGCTGGGCAAGATTACTACTGCCAGACGAAGTTAGTACTGCTAGATGAAGTTAGTACTGCTAGACCAAAATTACTACTGCTAGACATGGTTAGTACTGCTGAGCTGAGTTACTACTGCTTGAAGACTGTGAAGATTAATACTGCTGAAGGTTGTTAATGCTGCTGAGCCAAATCATCATTAATACTGCTGAGTTGATAAGTTTGGTATGCGATTCTTTTGGAGACAAAGAAGGAATTGATCAAGATATGTTTAACGAAGATTCAGAAGATCAATTTACTTTTTATGGTTATCTTGTAATTACTTTTGTATAAATAGTATTGATAGATAGCTATTAGAAGATATACGAAAATACGAAAAACAGAAGATAGATAATATACAGAATTCGATATTCAAGAGTGAATTAACCTCAAGATCATAGATCCTATTTCTAGAGAAGTAGAAATCGTCTTGTTGAGCCTGTTCAACAAGATTGAGGTTTTGGTGTAAAACTTGTGAGTTATAACTGTGAAGATTAATATACAGTTTATTGAATTTCTATTGATTGTTCTTTAATTGATTTAGAGTTCTATTCCGCAAGATTCTCTAAATTCTGTTTCTAAGAAGTTTAATTCTTGTTAAGAATCGATCCTGACAGATGCAGTGAGAATTTGAATGTGTCTTCAGGTTTGGTTCAGTGTGGATTGGCGGACACTTCAGATAATGAATTGTGGAGATTTCTTACTATTCGCTATGTATAAGTGTGGGGTGTTGACGTTGTGGGGGCGTATGAATATTTGGTTAACATCGATGATTCGTAGTCGATGTGATTTGAGAAAGAAAGTACTAATTGCGTGAGACGTAAGTCGTATTGGGAAAGTAATCTAGATTTGCATGTTATCCGATGAACGAACTCTTGACTGAGTTTATTGGGATATTCAAGTGACGTCGTGCTAAGTTGGCAAATTGGATGGCTTTATGTTTTGTAAAGGATTCACGTAATTGTGGCGGGGATTTCGGCAACGTTCCTTCTTTTAAGGAAGTGGAAAACCTCGATTAGACGCGTTTTACAATCGTGAGTCCAGGTGTGTGAACAAAGCGGACAATATCTGGTATGGTTATCCCGGGATGTTACAAATGGTATAATCGATCAGAGAGGTTGCAAGTATGTCATACGAAATAACCCGTCGTAAGAAACTGGTGGTTAATTGAGGGGCAATGCCAAAGGATTGGGTTCGGCTATAATTTCAATCAGAATGGTTTGAACAGTTGAATGGAGCTAAGTTGGTTGAGCTTAAAAGTATAAGACACCTGAGCCTTGAGTATGGAAGGGGGCGGTTGGCGGAAGATGTCCCCATAGATTTGGGGTGGTGTGTTCAAGTGAAAAGTGGAATTGGTACACGCTATTCTTTGGATCCGTCGAAATTATGGGAAGAGTTGGAGGGTTAGCGTATGAACTGGTTGTGCTCGATGAAACTTTGGAGAATTCATAATGTGTTTCACGCCTCTATTATAGAGAGCAATTGTTGGAAGTTGGGGTGACGATAACTCTACAAGGAATGCAAGCGATAAGAAGTTGACCTTTGTCTTAGGGGCCAAGAGGCAACTTGGGGAGTGGAAGCGGACATGAGATCTGAATAACAGTACTAGTTCGAAGATGGAATTCCGAGGAAGGAATTCTTTTGAGGGGTGGATGTTGTAATAACCCGGACCATTTGGGAAAATAAAAGGAAAATTTAGTGGTAAAAGTGAGAAAAAGGAAAGTTTGGGGGAGTAGTGAGAAGGTATAAAAGGGGTCAAAAACCCTAAAACTTAGATATTCTCAATTAGAAGCAGGGACGGACCCAGAAAATTTTTCATACGGTGTCACCATATTTTTTCATACGGTTTTTATCGAAGTGTTTTCATCTTTTTACCAACGTTCAATATCGTCCGATGTGTTTTTAGCCAAATTCCGGCGTTTCGAGAGATTTTAACGTTTTTTGCTTGATTTCGTTGGGTTTTTAAGTTTTTTTTATCGAATTCAAGAGTTTTTTCGGTATTTTTTGTTGATTTCAAGAGATTTTTTTGGTTTTTTTGGTTGAATGGGTATAAGATTTGGGTCGTTTTTATCAATTTAGGTGCATCCCTTGTAGTTTCCAAAATAATACGGTAGTATCTCCTAAATCGATACGGTGGCACCTTCACAAAAACAAATTTTTTTACCCTTCGTCGGAAAATTGTTACGGTGGCACGTGCCCCTCATGGGGTCCGTCCCTGATTAGAAGTGAAAGCGGCTACAGTGTGTATGGGTGTGTGCGATTGGGGAAGAGCTTGGTATTGACTTTTGGAGGTGAAGGCTTGGAAGGATATCAAGGGGGGTGTCAGGTTGAGGTTTACCAATTCTTCGAGTTCAAGGTAATAACCTAGTCCCTATTCTTCTCATCTTCTATCGGTTGATGTTTTTTGGGTTAATGTGAATATTGGGAACATTTGGAATTTTGAGTGGTTATTGGAAGAATGTGTTGGAAAATTTAGTAAAAATATATGGTTTTTACTAACTTTGGACACATTTAAATACATATATATGTACTATATATAATTAACTCTTAGTGGGTTTGTGTTCTCCTATATGAGAGCTTCGAAACGATATATAATGTGTCCAAAACGGAGTATATGTGAATGAGATATCGATACTTAAAGTTTAGTACTTGGATGATATTAGCAAAAACCAAGTGGGTGTGGGAATGTGTCCCATATAGGAAGAAGGAGTAAACCTTCAATGGTTTATAACCAAAGAAGTGTGAGGAGTTGACAAGCTCCTTTGAATGGTTTTACTCCAACACCTACCTGCGCGCAGGGGAGGGGTGCCCATTGACGATTTCGTAAGCTAAAATCATCGAACTTGTGTGTGGGAACGACCTGCGGACATGAATGCAACTCCGAAATCTCGTGCTCACGCAGCTCGGTTTTGCTGATTTTCGTTTTGGCCCATTTTCAATTTTTGTAACTGAAACGCATTGAAGATGAATAAATGATAATTGATTCATTTAATTATTCATTTCGGTTACAGTAGTTAATTCGTTTAATTATCAGTTAATTACGAATTAATTATTTCGGTTTCAATCTTCACTATAAATATAGGGTCTCGTTTCATTCCAAGAACACGCTCGATACATGCTCAATACACACTCTCGAAACAGTACTCCATACTGCAGCATTCGAATTTTCCGGCGACTTTTTCAGGCAAGTGGTCATCTCTGGCAGTACTTCTGCTCACGCTATTGTACCCTGGGAACAGACGGCAAATATGTTTAAGGGAATCGTGTGTAACACGAGCTTCAGCAAAATAACGACTTTTCTAGGAATTTGTTTCCTGATTTTGTTTCTTCCTTCTTCTATACGATTTCTTGAACTAATATTTAATCAACTTGTATGATTAAAAAATATATAAAACCAACAGAATGAATACATGCAAATGGGTTAATGTTAATTATAGATGTTCTGTGTAGTTATTTCTTATTCTTGAGGCTTGTTTGGATTGTTTTAGAAGGGGATTTCATTTTGGTGTTGTGTGGGTGTTCGACGAAACCCTTGCATCCGGAAATCGCCTTAGCTGGTGAGATATCCGGAAGTGGTTCCGGAAAGTGGATATCGGATGCGGTGTCCAGAAGCGAGTTCCGGAAAGTGGTAGTCCGGATGTGTTGTCCGGAAGTGGGTTCCGAAACGTGGTAGTCCGGATGTTTTCTAGTAGGGAGATCCGGAAAAGGGAGAGTCCAGACCGGTGTCCGGAACTGAGGAAATCCAATTAGCAGGGGTGTTATTTACGGTGTGACCTTTGGTGTCGGGAAAGCGACTGACCACTCTTGTTTCCTTTAAACCATAGGTGTTCCGCCTAGTGATCTGAAGCGTAAGTGAGTAGTAATGAGCAAGGATCAGGTGAGTCTTTCTAACTGAAAATGTATTGATCTATATGCTATTTTAAATCGCATGAGATGATATAGAACTGCATGTTTTATCTTTTGGAAGTGGATTGATTTTGGCTAAGTCAAGGGGTTTGTCCCGCCAGTGCTCATACCGGGGGTGGCGTGTCCCGTTTATGCCATGGAGGGTAGGCATGGCAACGGGGCGGGTATGGGGCGGGGTTCCCCATCCCCGGCCCCGGTTTGCATTTTCGACCCCCGGCCCCGGGCGGGTACGGGGATTCTCCACCCGGCCCCGGTCAACTATTGGTCAACCCCCGGTCAAGACCCGTCCCCGGCCTCGGGCCCGATTCCCCGACCCGTTTGTGTTTTTTGGGCTGTTTTGTTGCTGTTTTTGTTGCTTTTTAACAGCTATGTTGCTGCTGTTTTTGTTGCTAATTAACTGCTGTTTTAAAATAAAAAAGGTACCATAACAAAACTACAAAAGTCCATAACAAAACTACAAAAGTCCATAACAAAAGTCTAGAGTATTAAGTTTTGGTGCATCAAACAATTTCAAAATCAAAATAACAAAATACGTCAAAATAACTTCCAACCAAGCGAGCAACGCTTCATTCAACATCTTCATCGTACGCAACCGTTTGATCAAATCCTTCCGGCTCTCCGTATTTTTTATCTAAAATTAAAAATAATACGAGTTAGAAAAATTTATATAAATGTACAAATTACGATAACAATTATATAATCATTACCTTCAATTTCTTTCCTCAACCAACTTTGAGTGCACATCAACGCTGCAACAGTTTGCGCTTTTAGCCGAGTACGTTGTTTGGTTATCTTGTTCCCGCTCATGCTAAATGCGGATTCTGATGCTACGGTAGAAATTGGAATGGCTAACAAATCCCTCGCAATCTTCTTCATGATAGGATACTTGGCACCGTTGCACTTCCACCACATTAAAATATCAAACTCATCATCATCAATTGGTAACAACTTCTCATCCAAATAGTGATCCAACTCGGTCGTTTCAAACGTATCATCCACGGAAACATCATTCGCAAATTGTAATAACCATGAAGCCTTTTCCTTTCCCTTTGAAGATATCCCCCATCTGAGTGAGTAGTGCTTGATTGCCCCTTCCCTTTCTTTTGATCATGTTTCCTTTTGTATTCCTCAAACAAATCATTACATAGGTTACGTATCCTCATAACCTCATCTTTTGAGTCAAGGCCATAAATCTTTGGAAAGAACCAATTGATCAACTTTAACTTATACCTAGGATCTAAAACAATAGCCACACACATGACATCATGTATGATTCCCCAATATTTATCAAAATTTTCCAACATACTTGATGCCATGTTCCTAATAACCACATTTTCATCATCTCGCCAACTCCTAATTTCTAGTTTCATGTCACAAATCAAAGGAAAGAATATGTTGGAAGTGGGATACTTGGTCCCGGAGAATGTCTCGGTCACAGTATAAAACAACTTCAATTTCTCACAAACATCAGACGCCATTTTCCATTCATCTTCACTAGGTAGGCTAACATAATGTTTGTCTTTCTTGCTTAGACGAGTGAAAACATCTTTATACTGTAAGGCAACATTCAACATTCTATAAACAGAATTCCATCTAGTCTTACAATCAAGCACCAATTCTTTTTCACAATCTACACCAAGTTGTCGTGCAACTAGTCTAAAATCTTGGGACCTCTTAGGAGTAATTGACCAAAATGAGACACTATCCCTAACATTCTTGATTGTCCTTTCAATCACAGAAAACCCATCTTGCACAATGAGATTAATGATATGTGCACAACATCTCATGTGAAACAACCTACCCTTTAAAATTAATGAGGAAGGAATAAGAGTACCTAACAACTTGTCGACCAAAGCATCGTTTGTTGAACAATTGTCAAGTGTCAATGATGACAACTTGTTGTCAATGTTCCAATCCAGAAAACATTCTATCATAACTTGAGACAAGGCATCGGCCGTGTGTGGAGAAGGCACATGTATGAAGCTGCATCAGCCATCAAGGTATATTAAAAATTAATATTATAGATATTAATATTGAATTATAAAGAATAGTAAACGAGAAAAAACCTGATAATCTTATTTTGTAACTTCCAGTTGGCATCTATGTAGTGTGCTGTTAGTGCCATGTAGCCTTTCTTTTGGGGTCCTGCGGTCCACATATCAGATGTAAGAGCAATCCTACTTTCATTCTCTTCCAAACAACGCAATGTACTACCCTTTTTTGTTTCATATAACTTCATGATGTCATTCTTGATGGTAGATCTACACGGCATGTTAAACATGGGGTTAAGACCACTTGAAAACTTTCTAAGACCATAATTCTCTACAACAGAAAGTGGATAGTCATGCATAACGATCATCTCGGCTAAATCATTCCTAGTCGTTGCAGCATTAAAAGTATAATTACTCAACGAGGATGTATTCCCACCCTTAGCCATTTGCTCTTGAACTAACATCTGTTGTTTTATGTCCTTTGTACCTTTCCTAGGACATATCTTAGAATGATCTTTCAAGTGGGTCGTCCCATCATTTGCTCTACCAGTCATCTGCTTATTGCAATACTTACATTTGGCCCATCTACGAACTACATAAACTATTTCAAAATCCTTCCAAACTTCAGATTTTAATCTTTTGGTCGGTGTTTCAACTTCAATGGTCGCAGTCGACCCTACATGCATGCTTACAGATTCGTTGGTGGTGTTGCCAGTCCGACCTTCCGTAAGAGGAGTAGGTGTAGGTGTAGGTGTGCATCATGTATCACCAACATTTTCATTTTCTGGAGTCTCAGTCTCCATCTAAAACAAAAGAAAAATTAATGCAAGCTTTAATTAGAATTGATATTACCATTAACAAACATCACCAATTAAAACATCACCAATTAAAGAATATATAAGATACATTCCGGTTTATGTACATCGCTGTGAAATTTAAATTTATTACACCTTTGATACTAAACAATATATAATATATGTGTGTACAGACGTATTTTGGAGTTAACTTCAGAACATGTACCATATAGATATATATATATATAATAGTTTCAACTTTCAACTCTCAAATAATTGAGCCACATTCTGTTACAAAGTTGAAACTACTATATAGATGTAGATAATTTAAAATCACACCAAACAACTACAAGGTACAACAACAACTACAATAAACCAGACAATTCACAACCAAACACTTTAGTATGTCTTATTAGGTAAGCCATATAGGCTATTAAGCCCATTAAGCATTACCAACACATCATAATCAGAGTCCATATCTCCCATTAAAGGTTACAAGGAGTCTACAATTCATCAATTTTACACAATCCAAACTTTTTGGATCCCAAACCCAAAAATAGAACTCCATACACACTTAAAAAGACCACAAAGATTATAATAGTATACATGAAAAATTGAACCCAACATGGCCATCCAAGAAATTCAACAGAACCCAATATAAATTGAAATTCAACATGCTTATCGTGTAACGCCACTCCTCTTAGGCTCTTACTCTATGTCATTCGTGTTAAATTCAACAGTAGCATTATTCCCTTGTTTTAAGACCCTGTCCGGGCTGTCCCGAGTTAAAAACAAACTTGACTTAATAAATGAGGAAGACTTATTATACCACAAAACTTAACCCAACCTCCCATTCACAAGAACTCTAAACAGCAAAAACATTGACAACATCAAATAAAGATGCAAAACTTTATTATAAAATTAAGATCATATACTTTGATTTGTATGAAGTTTAAGATCATATACTTTGATTTGATTAAGCTTGAAGTTTATATCCCATCCAGACAATTCATAACTCTTTCATATTATGTTATTCAAGCAATCAAGCTGCTATCTTTACACAGATTCCATATGAGCAAAACATACATAAGATTCCATATGAGCAAAATATTAAAAAGAGTAAAGACTTCCATATGACTTCCCATTATCATCAATTGAAAACACCAAATTTAACATCTAAATTGGGTACCTATAAAGGCTATAATCAAGGTCGACGTGAGCGGCGTGAGCGGCGGTGGGCGGTGGCCGGAAGAGATGGTGCTGCGGTGGTGGTCGCGGTCGGTCGACGTGAGGTTGGATTTACGATTTAGGGTTTCGGTAGTGGTCACTGGTCACGAATTGAGGTCTGGAATGTGAACGATGGTAAATTTGGTAATGGTTTAGGGTTTAAAAAATTAAAAGTTATTATATATTTAATAAATATAAAAAAAATTATTAATATATATACCGGGTCCAGGGCGGGTCGGGGGATGGGCATCCCGGCCCCGGCTCCAGTACCCGGTTTGGCGGGGAATCCCCGGCCCCGGTCGGGTCGGGTGAACCGGGTTCCCCGTCGGGTCGGGTTAAATTGTCATGCCTAATGGAGGGTGTGTTCCAGTTAAGGCAGTGTGAGACTGACACGTTGTCACTGGTGTGCGTGACTTCAGTGTGCCATTTACATGTGTGGTCAGTGCGTTTGAAAGTTTACATGTTTTAAAGTGGAGAATTGTTTATAAATGCTTATAGACTGTTTAACATGTTTTATGTGGCGCATATATTTGTATCTAGAGGGAACTCACTAGACCTCATGGTCTAACTCTCGCTTTTCAAAAACTAAACCATTTTCAGGTAAACGCTTAGTAGAAGGCCCTAGTAAGGGCAAGGAGAAGGCGTGAGCGTGAAGCTTCGGTCTAGAAGGATGTCATTATGTTTAGTAGGCCAAACTTAGTATTTTAGAAATCTCAGTTGTGTAATAGGTTGTTTTCGCAAATCTTGTGATGTACTCGTTGTATTGAGAAGGTATTTTGATGCCCTTCCGACGAGTTATTTGATTATTGTTGTTTATGCTTTATTTGTTGAGTTAGGTTGTTACATAGGACAACCCTTAGATGATGCCTCAATCCTATCCTTAAACAGTACACGAAACAAGCATCAGAAACACGCAACAGGGCTTAGCGTGGGTTCCCGCATGGGTATACCCGCACCGAAAGTCGCGCGGAGCACCACTCCAGTGCTTGGCGTGGATTCCCGCGTGGGTAATCCCGCATCGAAAATCGTGCGGAGCACTTGCACGATTTCCATCTCTGAAATTTCACCTATTCTCAACTCCAAACCTCCCAGTTATTCACAAAACCAAAAGAATGATAAAAACCTAGAATGAAAACACCATTAATGGTGATTTTGATCAAAACTCTGGTGGAAACCAACAATACAAATACCAAGACTCATGAGAAATCAATCCCCATCATTTTGCTCTTCTTTTCCAACTAATTTGAATCCATTAAGTAAATGGCTACCAAAACCCTCAAACCACATTTTATCTAACTAGAGAAGAGAAGGAGAAGATGAACGAATCATACCTTGAAGAACAATGAAGCTAACTCCTTGGAATCTCCCTTTGATTCAAGCTTCAAAATGAAGAACCTAGATTTCTTTCCACCCTCTTCACAGCCTCCAAACACGTCTTGCTAAAAAATGAAAGGGTTTAGAAGGGTTGACTCTTATTTTAATCTTCAATATTGCACACACATCCCTACTTGTCCATATTTTATACATTAGCCCCCTAAATATATGAAAGTTGATTTTTATGGACAAGGGTTATTACATTAAGACATTTTGTAATTTCGTATTAATGAATGTTTCTTGAGTATTCCTTTACCCCTATTGTCTTCTTTAATTTCATTATGAGCTAAACACCTTCTTGAGTGTGGGTGTGAACCAAACTTAAGACAAGTAGGTAACACTTGGTGTTGCTAAACTTGCTAATTCTTAAGCTTGATCATTTATGTCGGGACCTAAACTCAACGTGGATAAGACGATCACTTTTAAGTGTTAATATTATATTGTAGACCCAGAGATGGACGGATTTGAAATACGGCTTAAGTGATGCACAGAGATTTGAGAAAATCTTTGAAAATCACGTAGATATACGGATTTTGTATGATTTTTGCTAATGTTCAAACATTAGTCTAGACTTACGCTACAAAAAGATTTGAGTTTAGATCTTCATACTAATAGAACTTTGATTCATTATATCACTTAGCTAAATCGGCAAGATTAAGAATCGATAATAGTGGAAACTTTGTGGGCGCGGTCTATAAATATTCATTTTCGAGAGTTGAAATTTTATAGGTATTTCTGTAACATAAATTTCTGACTACAAAGTTACTACCAGTGTCATAAAGGAAGTTTACACTCATACCCATCTTTTAATTAATAGTTTACTTCATCCGAGAACTCAATTTCACCAAACAAAACATTAATATTATTCAAAACCGAAACTTGCACTAGGAGTTTATGAAACTCTCAGAATTTCAGTAGACCACTCCACATGGAAACGATCTCGATATTATTAACACTTTATTAATTTGTAGTGATCATAATGTCCGATATGCATTTGCATCGCCATCATGGGACCACTTTGACTACATTGTGGACCTATACGGTTTTCCGCTACCAATAAAACACCTAACAAAACCTATAACACATCATTAAATATCCGGTTCTGGGTACCCAGCGGGTCTGGATACCCGGTCCCGGAACCGGTCCCGACGGGTAACCAGCGGGTAACGGTTCCAAAAAAATGAGAACCAGATCCGGAACCAATTCTAATCGGTTTTGTATTTTCGGAACCAGAACCGGAACCAATCACATCGGTTCCGGTTCCGGTTCCGGAACCGGCAGTTCCGGAGCGGTTCCGGTTCCAAAGACGGGTACCCAGTTCCGATGCTCACCCATAGTTTTTACAGTAAACACCAAAACTTCTATCAAGTAAAAATATAATACAACTTAGGGGATGTTTGGCAGTTGCTGAATGGTTTGGTGCAGAATGATTAAGTGGTCAGAATGATTAAGAGACTTTTATGATATAGTGCAAAATGAAATGTGGTTGTTTGGTACTTGTTTAGAATGAAACCAATGTCCTAAATGGTTAAGGAAGACCCAAGATGCTAAATCATTCAAAGAGTTTTAGAACCATTAAGAGGCAAATTTTTTCTTTATCAAACAAGATTCACCTCTGAGCAATTCAGAGGCTACCTCTTAATGGAACTATTAAGAAATAAACAAACAGCCCCTTGGTGAAAACAACTAAATGCTTCAAACATTCTTTCAATATAATCAACATTTTACTTGTACTATCTATATTTTACAGATAAACTAAATGATTTTGAGGTTAACTTTTTTTAAAACATTAAATCTTGTTTGTCAAAAGAATAATTTTCTTACCATTTGATAAATAACTTCTTAACCATAAATCTTTATGAAAACATAAACATAATTTTATCTTTTTTTTGTATTTGTATTTTTATGTTTGATGGTTGTGAACATGATGGCATCGATTTTTTGTATTTTTAGCATTTTACATGATGCTATTGTTTTACTTTCATATATATATATATATATATATATATATATATATATATATATATAAATAAAGGATACAATTTTTTTTACATTCATTGTATTGGACAACGTTCTTTTTGACTTTTCGTTGCAATCGTTGGTTATTGTGTCTACAGCAAAAGATTTTCAATCTATTTTATCATTAGATTCATTGTCTACTTATAAAAAAATAAACAATACGTCATATCATTTAAAATTTTTTGATTTTTTTTATACTAGCTCAAATGAATTCCTATTTTACCCCCTTATGATGTCACTATTAATCATAATTTGGGAATACAATCCCACATGAAGAATGAGGGACAAATGTATTACACAAATAAATGATATGAAATTGGGAGTTTGAAAAAAAAGAGAGAAAAGGGACAAACAAGCAAATAAGAAAAGGTGTAGATGGTGTCCCACAAGACCCACCACCACCAACCCAATTACATAAAAGGAAAAACCCAAAAAGAAATAAAGAAAATGGGAAATAATTGGATTATTTTAATTTTTTATATGACTTGAATAATCAATCCTTTATTAATATAATTTTTAACTACTAAAGCATTGCATCTAGAAGGATGAGGGTACCACTATGTAATATATGTAAGGTATTTCTTCTTCCTTTTTGTATGTATACATAATACATATATTTATAATATATGGAATTATGGAAGATACAATTTAAAGAAAATAACTTAATACATTTCATCATAGGGAAAAGAATGTATTAACATATATCCAAATTTGTTAATATTGGATTTTAAACAATTTTTAATTCAATGTTAAATAATTTATTTTGGTCATATGTTCGACGTAATATTAAATATTATTACTGTCCTGTTATATCATTTCATCTCCAACGGTTTTATTAGATTTATTTATATGGTACTTTGTTGCTTGAATTTGAAATCATATCATTAAATTAAAGCTAGTAATGATGGACCTAAAGATTGTCGAACTAACAACAAATTTTATAATTACCCAATTCAAGCATAATTAATAAACGTATTGATCAATCGTCATCAGGCTAGGTTTTTCGATGAAGCTAGGAGTGGTTATTCGAGTTTCGACAGATCGATAATCTACATGTGACCCAAACCGAATTAGGCACCATCTGATCCGAATTACCCGAGCTCTTATTTGGGCTTATTGAATGGCTATTCAGATACCCGAACATTGAGTTGAGTCATTATAATTTATATGAATATGAATCATTATAATCTTTATGAATATGAGTAATTACACTTCGACAAATACTTATATTGAAAATAAATACGAACAATCAATATGGGATTTGGGCAAAGGGTAGGGAATTTCATGATTGGAAAGGCGTTTGGACAATGAGAAGAGGATTTCATGATGGAAGAGGGATTTAATTGGATTTTCATTATTTCAAAAGGTATAAAGTAGGGACAAGAAATCTTGTGAGAAGAAGAGTTAAAGTGAGAATGTAAGACGAGATATAGACCGTTGATTACTTTTAATCTCACTCCTACCCCATGATCACTGTAACAACCCAGTCTAAAAATAAAGCATGCAATTCATATAAATGAAACATCCCAAAAACGGGTCCCAAATTTTCATTACATTAAAAACAAAAGTGGTTGGCGGAAACAACCTACACAACTAAGAAATAAACTAAACTGTACTATAGTGTCGCTATACTATCAAACTGTCTCGCTAGCTCCTTGCTCACTTGCTAGAGCCTTTCATCACCTGCTTTCCTGAAAAGGTTTTAGTTTGAAAATGCGAGGGTTAGACCATAAGGTCTAGTGAGTCCCTCCTAACAGTTATCAAAGCATTTAAAACAATTTATCATTTTCAGCATAAAACTTTCATAAAACTGTTCAGATAAGTTCGCTTTCGGATATAGATCCGCCCCTTATAAATTGACACCCTGAAGTCACCCTAAGGTGACAACGAGTCAGTCTCATGCTGCCTTACAGGGCCACTTCCCTTGGCATAAACGGGAACACCCTCCCGGCACGAGCTGGCGGGCCACCCCCCCGACTTAGTCAATTTACATCAAAACAATGTATGCATACATCCCACGTAAATTTTCAAACATCAATTCATGCAACTAAAGCATAAGCATAAAGCATGGCATTTCTCATCATATATTCGCTTTAGAAAACATATTAAAAGCCACACGTTTTAGTTTAGAAAACTCACCTGGTACGTTTGCTTGCTTTTCCCTACTCTGCTCTTTACTTCCAAAATGTCTACCTAAACGAGGGGACAGATTTATAAGTTGACTAGGACTATCCGGACACTTCTCACCTGACACACAACTTTTCCGGACAGGCTACCGGGTAAACCACACTTTCCGGACATCACTATTTTTCCGGACAACAACGCTTTTCCGGATGACTCTCCTATCCGGACACATTGAGACTACCGGACAACTTCTATTTTTCGGACGATATACCTATCCGGATGGCTCACTTATCCGGACGACTAAACTTATCCGGACAACACAATATCCGGACACCTGCTACAACCCGACCAAGAAGTTTCCCGGACACTCACCCGGACACTCACTCGGACACCTTCATACTTGAAGGTTTCCGGACGAACGTTGGAAGGGTTTTATGGTCCGAAATCTTACTGAACACTTCGAAAACAGTGGGATAATGCAACAAATCACTTACTTAAACATCTTCAAACAATTCCCATTAACTTTACTGAATAACCTCGATTTAAAAGGGTGTTTAAATCTCCTTTAAGGGTCTTAAAATGATTTTATCAATAAACTCTTAAACCATCCAATACTCATCCAACAGATCTTAAATGGGTTATAGATTAAGAAGTTACCTGTGGATTCCTTGCAGGAAACGAATCCTAACACACACTTCTTGTTGATTTCAAAGGATGATGATGGTTCTTCCCTTCTCAATGCTCCAAAGCTCCAAAACTCTTCTATCCCTCTTTCTCTCAATTCAGCCGCCAACACAAGGATGAAGGCACTCCTAGGGCATTGTGCCCTAATGATTGGGTCATAAACCACATTTTCCTTATTTACACTAAGGCCCCCTCAACTTTCAGCATTAATGAAACCTTCTCAAATACCCTAAACTCTCTTTACCAACTAGCCCCTCAACTTCTGCTTTTATTAAAACTCCACACCAAACGCAAAACACTTCGAAAAAAGGTCTGGGTCGTTACAACACTCCCCCCTCAAAAGAATTCCGTCCCCGGAATTCCGTTTTCGAAAAGGTGTGGGTATCTGGACATCATATCTGATTCTACTTCCCACGTTGTCTCTCGTCCCCTATGATATCTCCACTGAATTTTTTTTTTACTAGTCAAACTTCTATGTTCCTCGTTTAGCAAACCTTACCGCTCACGATTTCTATCGGTTCTTCTACGTAAGTCAACCTCTCATCTATACTGATGTCTCCTCAAATGAACAGCCACAACGACCTCTGACAAACACTTCTTTAAATCTGAGACATGACATGTCGGATGAACACTCTTTAATTCTTCTGACCAGTCTAACTTGTATGCTGCTGCTCTAACTTGCTTACTAATGACAAGGTCAACTTCTTATCGCCTGCATCTCTTGCAAGGTCGCCATCATCTCACTTCTCACATCGGCTCTCCACAAAAGAGACGTGCATCGCACTATGAATTTCTTCTCAAATTCACATCGAGTACCTCAAGATCGCGCACTATCTATTCAACTTTCAGCTTCGACGAAATCCGCAGACTTAGTCTACTTTACCTCTCTCTCAAACTTCAAAGCTCAAAGCCTTATGTTTTTCAATTGTAACCACTCAGTTCTACTCGGTTGCCTCAGACCGTTCAGATGGGAAACATAACCACACCCCATACTTTGAAGCCGCCCTCGGCGAGACACCACTTGCTAAATCGTGCCATCTTGCACTGCTTACTTGTACCCTCTTCGATCGCTATACTCGCTTAAAACTACCTGATAAGACCAAGGCCAACCGCGCCTCCATTTGCTCGCCTCCGTCCACACATCGGGACTCACGGTTTTAATCACGTCTAAATAAGGTCTCTCATACATTTATACTTCCTTAAGAGAAAGAACTTGGCGGGAATTCCCGCCACAACAACGAGAATCTTCCACCAGGAAAACTCCCTCACTGACAACTTGGCATAAGGCCAACCTTGTTTATCCTGACGAGCTCACCCCCAGGAGTCCCCTCCTCGGTATACTTGAAATTTCTAGGTTACTTCCTCCAACCGACATTCGTCTAAGCATATCATACTCCTTTCCCGAATCACATCGGCTACAACTCGACAACTAATTCGTACGTTCTCACCACTTCATCACTTCACACTTAACGTGTCTAATAGTAGGGAACCTCTATAATTTGTTATTGGAGTACTCACCTATCCGAATTGCACTTATCCTGAAGGCTCATCAATCTCTCGCTGCTTAGCCACAAGCGTTCAGTCATATAACATAACTTCGGTTACTCCCACTCAACTAGGAGGGGTAACCACGATCACACTCTACTATTCTCAATAGCTTACACTGAACGATCAGTTCGTTTGAACGTTTCTCACAAAGTCACTAACTTAACTCATTCAGTTATCTTATCCACTTCTTTTCTGCACCAAATCATACACAATTTCCTTCCTCAATACTCTTTCCAAAAGTTCGCACACTTATCAAGGACAATCTACACAACACTGCGCATATCGGTATTACTGTCAAGTTTACTACTTCCGATTTACTTACTTATTCCGACATACTGCCTTCACCTCCCCACGTTAGCGTGGAGCACTGCCCACCAACATTACTCGCCCCTCTCTTCCGACAATTCTCAAGCTGCAAATGCTGTCTCATTATTATACATAACCCATCGGTTGCACTAAAATTCTAACTTAAGGCTTTCGACTAAATCACCTCGAACTGACACCAGAGTTCGACGTCACCATACATTCTTTAAACTCCAACTTTCACTTTCTCAGACAATTCGTTCACACATAAGCAACAGCTCACATTCTTTAAGGATTTCACATCTATTCCACCACATTTTGACTAATACATCCATCATCTTCTTTACACTTCCAATGATCCCAAAATATGTTTACTTAGCGGCTCTTACAACTAAAAACACTTGGTTCCGCCTTTGGGTAACTACCCACCACCACTGCGTGATGCTATCCCGAACATAATCATATCACCACGTCAACTTACACCCTACGTGCTCCAACAACCTGGTTAATACTCGAACGCCTCATCCGAAACCCCCAAAAAGGCTTCCCTCTGATGCTTTCTCTTTCTCTAACATCACTTCACTACGACGCTAGCTGGCACATTTAACTTGCCAATTATTGCCACTACATAACTGTACATTCATCACTCATAACATCACACTGCAGACCAAAACTCTCTTGGCCATTCAAACACAACTCAAACTTATCTTCAAGACCTCACGCATACATAACCGAGTCTATCTCACTACATTGCCTCTCCCCAGCCCTAGTTGAACCACAACACCCGAGTTTCTGATTAATTCTAACATACTCGCTTCTTGCTAGCTCTTTGCAATACCAAACCATTCTCACCGATCGACATAATCTATACCCTCACTTCGTTTGTGCTAAATACTTCATTCTTTACGAACCATCCATCTCGTAAGTAAAACGCTTATCTAAAACAGCAGTCTTTCACTATCTTAACACCCCTACCAAGTGGTCCTTCACTTTCAACCTTCTGATTGAAGTCTTCGGTCTCAAACACCTTACACAACTGCCGACTTTAACGTCCATAGCTGACCTGTTGATACTTCCTTAACCTATTCTTCAACAAGGGCCCCTTACTGAACCTAATCCTTCTAACATATCATAATCAAATTCATACCCTGTCGTCCTCATTTCAAACTCACTCGTGAAACGTCAATAATACAAGATCACTTTAAACTCTTATTCGGCGTCGAAGATATTTCATTCCTACTTCACCACACTACTCATAACGAGTTGCTAATACCAACACCTTGATGAATTCTAGTCCTTCCTCTAAACACAACCGTCCCTCGGCAACTATATATCCGGTCACCGCACGAGAGTACAGACCCTCATGCAACAGACATTAAAGTCCACTTCCGACTCTTCCACTGCTCACCTCTCCTCTAGAACACAAAATACCAAAGCTACAAACATTCTCCCCTGATTTGTCCAACACCTCTCCACTCTAGGAGTTCTCCATTAGCTTAAAAATGTAATACTCTACGACCTATTGAGTTCATAGCCTTCATGCCTGACAACGCGATAACTGACTCATTTCACGCTTTTGATCATTTTAAAGAAACAACACTTGAAAACAACTTGGGTACACACGACCCCAACATTCTCATAACTCCAATGCCCTGCACAACGATCTTTGAGGATCATTTGCATGCAATCTTTCCGTAAAACTTAATAATACTCAACCAAAAATACGTTGTTTCGACAAAAATAAATATTGGATGAAAATCTTCCCATACGACAAAATTTTGAAAGAAAATTACC
This sequence comes from Saussurea involucrata, assembly GCA_033807775.1. NCBI lineage: Eukaryota > Viridiplantae > Streptophyta > Magnoliopsida > Asterales > Asteraceae > Saussurea > Saussurea involucrata. Next base: position 92,094,068 of record CM066321.1, on the reverse strand, counting down.
GACACGAAGTAAACCAGTCGGTCCTCACACTCATTTATATAACTTCGACATATCAATACTCATTTTGGTTATAAAAGTTGTGCATTCAAACGTTTTCTTGGCTTATCATGAAAAGAGTGGAATATTTTGCAATTCGTAAACCTCAAGACTTCATTGTACGATGTAAATGGATTTGTATTTTTCTTTAGACCTACGCTTGCACACGCCGACTCATATCCGATCAAATTTGATATTTACACGTTTACTTTTCTTATGAAAAAATCTCATGCACGCATATACGATCTCAATGCATGAAACTCTACTTGCAATTGAAGGTTACTCACTCAAACAAGGTCAATCGCTTTACTCACACAACTTATCATTGACACTCTACTTTCGACCAGTGGTCACCCTCTCGGCCTTGCAACGACTTGCTATACATACATTCAACGGTCCACTTACTCAACCATTTCATACTATTTCGTTTTGATCAACTATCTCACCTTCCACTACTACATGGTTTCATTTCACTTATTTCATTTATCCCGCAAATGGAAAACTCGACCAAGAACCCTGGGCTCCATTGATACCTTCAAGGTTTTGACACTGACTTTCCTTACCATCCTGACTGATCTATCCCATGATTTCTAGAATTGGGACTCTCCCGAAATAGGAGTCTTACTCAAACTCAAGCATCCCTCCTCTCGGAATCCACGAAGAGCTACCTCTAGATGACTCGTAATACTCCATACAACATTTCTTCTCTACGATGTATACGTGCATCACATCACTATGACTTCTCATGAAACTTCCCCGACAAGGGGTCTCAGTCTATCCCTCAGGGATCTTGCTAACATTCTAAAGTACTGGAACACGACATAAACACTAGCTTCTGACTACCACTTCGGAATTGTTAGTCCCAGATGGCTTAACAAGTATTGTAGAAGGGGGGGTTGAATACAATACACAAAAATTTCACAATTTTAATTCTTATATTTGAAAAACTTTCAAAAGAATTACACACAGAAAACTTAAGATTGTTGCGGAAAAGAACAGATAAACTATTCTAACAATCTTACACAAAGTATACAACAAAACAACTAAGAACACTAAGAGCAAAGCTATTGAGTTTTAAGGCTTAAAAGAAGGTTTCTTGCACTGAGAGAATTTCTTGAAAGCGTGAGAATTGCATGAAGAGCACTTCTCCTTTTATAGTGCCAAGGAGTGCCCAAGCATTAAATGCTTGGGACACTTGTCATCTTCACATATGCTGATAATGTTGACTTCAGGAGAACTGTGAAGTCCTTGTCACTTTTCACTAGGTGCAGACAGAGTAGCTTGAGCAGATAATAGGGACCTTAACTGAAGGTGGATAAAAAGACAAACTGTCACTTTTCTCTGCTGGAGGATATTGTCCCATAATAAATGATCTTCTGTCTTGAGCCTTTAGCACCGAAGTGGTTTCCACCGAGATTTGAGAAGTCTTCGGTGGAAAGAAGACTAGTCCACCGAAGTTGCAAGCAAGTTTCGGTGGTAACTAGTCCACCGAAATTACGAGCATGTTTCGGTGGTGAGAGGACCACCGAAATTACAAGTATATTTCGGTGGTGAGAGGACCACCGAAATTACATGTATATTTCGGTGGTGAGAGGAGCACCGAAAGGGTCATCGGTGGTGGATGGGCCACCGAAACTGTCCATGCACTTCGGTGGGAGAAGGCCACCGAAGATGTCCTATAACTTCGGTGGAGAGAAGGCCACCGAAATGTCAAGGGATTTCGGTGGTGATGACTTGTTTGAAAGTTGCCGAGAGTCTTCTATTTTCCACAAGTAGAGAGTCTTCAAGCTTGGTTTCGGTTGATCTTCGACTTCACCGAACATTTGATATCTTGTACAAGTCATTCAAAGAACTGAACTAAAATATTCTAAGTAGGAGTTTTAGGGAAAACATCGGTGAGTCAATTTCAAATCCTTGGTGACCCAACAATCTCCCCCTATTTGAATTTGAGCTCCTTATCTTAGAATATTCAAGAGTAAATAAAAGTAAGTGCGTTTTTGACCCTTTTTACTCTTTTTGGGTTCTTTTCACATAGACCATTCTTTTTGTTCTTTTTGATCTTTTTCTTTTGTATGCGTATGTATACTATGTACAGTATTTACAGGTAACGAAAAAATAAAGTATGTACGGAAATAAAATTCAAATAGAGATACTTGTATTAAGATAAGTTCTCGTACAATTTTACAAAATGAGAAATTAACTTTTACAACTACTAAATGGAGAGAACTTACTTCTTTGAGGTTTTGCGGCGCTTGATTTCATCCAGTAAGTTTCTATAGAACGGTTGAGCTTCGGGGATGTTCGGAAAGAGGTTGTGAATGCCTTCCAGAAATATGGTATCGGCTATGGACATCTGGGCAAATCTGAAGAATGCCCGACGACCGAGACCGTCGTTAAAGAATAATCCTGGTATTGGTGAGAGGCTCAAGGTTGTGGTAGGATAGGGAACAGAGGTGGGAATGGTAAGGTTAAGATTGCTTACATTTGGGATTTTACCTTCTCTTGCCATTTCCTTGAAGACTGAGTCAGGAGGATTTTTGACTTTGGGGAGGATGATCTTCTCTTTCAGAGACAGCAGTTTGGCTCTTTCTTCAGTGGAGAGAATGATGTTATGTTTTCTTTTGATCTCCTTCATCTTATTCATTAGACCATCAATGTATTTGACAAAGATGTCTTTCCTTGGATTTGGACTCCTGACGAGGTGTTGAGTGATTTCATACCATTCCGAGAGACCGAAGAGTTGGAGATGGCTTTCTTTTACACTCTTCATAGAACCATCTTCCCAGTTAATAATCAATCTGATGTCTTGAGGATTTGCCTTGGAGGTGGCAATCTTTACTGAAGAAATTTGTGACCTATAGCTCCGGTGGTGCATGGTCTTTTTGTACCAATTAATTTCTTCATTCTTTTGTTGTTCCAAGGCACTGAGCACCTATTTCTGTGTTTGGATGGCATCGGTGGACTTGACTTTTGAAGCTTCTTCTGCGGCAGCTTTGAGAGAAAGATCTCTGGATTTGTCTAAGTCGATTTGAGCTATTCTTGCTTCCTCAATTTCTTGAGCAGAGAGGCCAAGTTCGGTGGTGATGGGTTGAGAAGCAGGCTTGAGTTTGAGAGTTTCAGCGTCCTTCGGTCGAGCCCCATATTTTGCCAGATCCTTTTTCTTCTTTGCTTCTCTGGCCAATTCTTCGGCCGAAAGAATTCTTTTCCCTTTGTCTTCGGGAGCATTGCTGGACTGCTCCCCCTCAACTGATGCATTAAGGTCAAGAGCTTCGGTGGAGCCAGTATGGGTCGGTGAGAGTGAGACATGTTTCGGTGGAGAAAGAGGTTTCGGTGGTGAGGAGGGTTTCGGTGGTGAGGATGATTTCGGTGGAGAGGGTTGCGGTGGAGAGGGTTTCGGTGGAGGCTGGTTACTGGAAAGTTTCTTTATGGATGGAAGTTTCGGTGGAGCCGTGGTTTTCTCCCCCTCAGGAACAGCCGGCAACTTGAAACCCAACTCATAGAAGGCCTTATCAAACTTGGAGTGTAGGAAGGCCAGACTCGTTTCGGTGGTATGGGGAACCAAGGCAAAATCACCGAGATCCATTTCCCACTGGGAACGTTCAGGACTGGGTGAGTCGGTGGAAGGTTTGGAGAGGGACTCCACTGTGGTAGAAAGGGTAGATAATTTTTCTTGAATGGGGCGTAGGGCTTCGGTGATGGCATCAAGAAGAAGATGCGGTAGCTGAGACTCGAGGGTAGAGATGCGGGAATTGGCTTGGGAGATTAAGGTGATGGTAGATTTAAGAAAGGTAGAGGTGCGGTCAATGTGCGGGGAAGTTTGGCCACCGATTTCGGGAAACTGGAAGAGTAGTCGGTGGGGGTCAGGTTCGGGAATGGGAATATGGAGGTAAGGCACCAAGTCGTCGGTTTGTAGCATTCGGGGGGGAGCAGGTGATCGGGGGGGAGTAGGCGATCGGGGGGGTGATAGGTGTGAGGACGAGGGAGACTCGGTGTGATGTTCTTCGGTGGACGGGATGGTTTGGGGAGAACCAGTGTCCGCTAAAAGAAAATCAAAAAAATCAAAGGGTGCAATTGGGGGGGAACCCTTAGAGGGTTGTGCAATGTCTTCGATCGAAAACTGATCGGGTGTAAAGCTGTGTAGTGTGAAGTCAGAACCCTCGAGCGGAGAGATCTCGAGGTCATCTCCACCACCCAAAGAGTCGAGTGGGGAGGTATGTGGGGGGTTCTCCTGAAATGTAACTGAGGCCTTTCGAGAGGCAACAGAGGAGACGGTGGGGTGTGTAGCAGGTACCCTTGGCCCGGAGGGATGAAGTTCAACAACCGGCGATTTTGGAGAATCGACGGTTGGATGAGTCGGTTGGGCCGATGGTTTCCGAGACCTCTTTGGAAGAGATCCCGAAGGGGAAGGTGAGTGCCTCCGCTTGTGAGAAGGGGTGTGAACCGGGGAAGTCTCCGAGGGATCTCTCGGTGACGTGGTTCGAGAAGCGGGAGCGGAGGTGTCGGTGGCCTTTTGTCGTTTCTTTTGAGTGCCACCCGACGTCACTCGGGACCGGGGAGAAGGGACCACAACATTTGGAGTGACCTCGGGAATTTCCAGGTGGCGAAACCCGGGAATTTCCGCATCACCCCAACGAAGTTCGGGAGATAGAGCGAAGGAAATCATACCTGGGCGTAATGGGCGATCGGTGGCGAGCGGCTTGACGTTGAGGGTTTTGGTGCCCACAACGGGAGATGACCATTCATACGAGAACCGGGGCGAGGAAGAGCGGCGATCGGTTTCCAAAGCTTTGGAAAGCTTGTGTTGTAAGATCATGGAGATGAAGCGGGGAAAAGCAACGTAACACTTCTTGGGAGTTTTGATGACCTCGACAAGCTCTGAGAAGAAATATTGGGCGAAGTCAACTTTCCTTTGGAAGATGAGGGCATGAGCGAGTTTGTTGACGTGTGAGGGCGATTGGTCATGCCCACTTGTTTTGCGTGAGAGGCAATGGATAACGTGAGCGAAGAAGAAATTCCAAATGCCTCCCATTTTGCTGCGAAGAAGAGTACTGGGGCCTTTGGAGCTTTTGGAGGAGTCGTCGAGCACATAACCGGTGGTAAGAACAATGTCTTCATGGATGGTATCCAAATACATGTCTTCATAGTCGGAAAAGGCGTCGATCTTGAGAGCGAGACGAACATCATCGACCCCAAAAGTGAGGTCGTGATCACCTTCGGCATTGGTGAAGATGGAGGCGTGAATGGCCTCATTGGAGGGATCGTACACGGAGGAGAGCCAGAATTGTCCAATGAGCATTTTGCTCATCCTGGGGTTGCATGAGAAGGCATGAAGAAGAGGAGAGCGAGACAGAAATTTAGCGATAGTAGAGAACTCGGGATGAGCGGGATCGGATTCAAGGCGGGCAACGTGATTGCATTGGTTGAAGCGGAGGTCTTCAAAACGTGTAGGAATTGGATATCGTGAGGATGCCATGAGAGAGATATGTTTGGAAGAGAAGAGAGAGTTGCAGGTTTGAATTGTGAGAAAGGAGTGGGGAAGAAGTGAAGGGAGGTATGTATATATATAGGGAAATGATAAGGCACTGTGATGATGATTTTGTATGGGGAGAGGGGACATGCGGCTCTTGAGGTGAAAGGGTTATTGGGAATCGGGACAAGGAGCGGCGGATAGGCGAAGGGTCTGACGCAAAAGCAATTGAGTGGTCACAAGTGGGCTTTGGGAACCGTGTGAATCGGTGTAGACTCGGTGAAGCTTAGGTGGAGGATTCGGTGTTCGCTCGGTGGACGATCGGTGGTAGTTCGGTGGTGGATTCGGTGTTCATGGACAGCTTCGGTGGTAGAAAGGTTTCACCGATTTGGATAGTACCACCAAAATGGGACTTCGGTGATAGAAAGGTTTCACCGATTTTGGATAGTACCACCGAAATGCGACTTCGGTGGTGGAAAGTTTTCACCGATATGAGATGATCACCGATTTGAGACTTCGGTAGTGGACAAGTTTCACCGATTTGAGATGACCACCGAAATGAGACTTCGGTGGTGGACAGGTTTTCACCGATTTTGAAAATTTTCACCGAAATGTGCTTCGGTGGTAGGCACGCTTCACCGATACTCGAGATTATTACCGAAATGGGACTGCGGTGATGGAAAAGAGATAAAAAAGATTCGACACATAGGTTTGTCCACCGATGAGAGATCGGTGGAGAGAGAGAAGTAGATACGAAGGTGTCCACCGATGTGAGATCGGTGGAGCATGAACACATATTTATTCTTGGAAATTGCACATCCCAAGTTCACTGATGAGAAAGTTGAACCTGGTTTCATCAAGAGGTTTGGTGAAAATATCAGCAAGCTGCAAATCGGTGGGAATGAAGTGTAGTTCAATGTCACCTTTGGAAATGTGATCTCTGATGAAATGATACCTGATATCGATGTGTTTAGATCTAGAGTGAAGAACAGGATTATTTGCTATAGCTATAGCACTGGAATTATCACACAGAATTGGGACTTTAGAAAAGAATTGATTATAGTCCCTTAGTTGGTTTCTCATCCATAGAATCTGAGCACAGCAGCTCCCAGCAGCTACATATTCAGCCTCAGCAGTAGAGGTTGATACAGAGTTTTGTTTCTTGCTGGACCAACTTACTAATTTTCCCCCAAGGAGCTGACAGCTTCCTGTAGTACTCTTTCTATCAATCTGGGAACCTGCAAAGTCTGAATCTGAATAACCAATTAGTTCAAAACTCGAGTCTTTGGGATACCAAAGACCCAAGTGCAGTGTGCCCTTAAGATACCGAAAAATTCGTTTTACAGCCTTTAAATGTGATACTTTAGGATTGGCCTGATAACGAGCACATAGACAGGTAGCAAACATAATATCCGGTCTGCTAGCAGTTAGGTAAAGAAGAGAGCCTATCATACCTCGGTAAAGAGTAACATCCACAGATTCACCTTTTAGATCGGCACACAGTTTCAAGGGAGGTGCCATGGGAGTTTTCATAGGAGAGCTATCTAGAAAGTTAAATTTCTTCAGAAGGTCCCGAATATATTTGCTTTGATTTATAAAAATTCCTTCTGAAGATTGTTTGACTTGAAGGCCCAAGAAAAATGTAAGCTCTCCCATCATGCTCATCTCATATTCACTCATCATGAGAGAAGCAAACTCATCACATAGGCATTCATCAGTGGCACCAAAGATGATGTCATCAACATAGATTTGAACAAGAATGATATTACCTGAGGTTTCTTTGATGAAGAGAGTATTGTCAATTTTACCTCTGGAATATCCATGCTTGAGAAGAAAGTTGGCAAGAGTGTCATACCAAGCACGTGGAGCTTGATTGAGACCATACAAAGCTTTGTCAAGTCTGTACACATAGTTTGGATGAGCTGGGTCTTCAAAGCCAGGAAGTTGTTTCACATAGACTTCCTCTGCAAGTTCCCCGTTGAGAAAGGCACTTTTAACATCCATTTGAAAGACCCTAAAATTTCGGTAGGCAGCATGAGCCAGAAAGATCCTTATAGCTTCAAGTCTTGCAACAGGGGCAAATGTTTCATCATAGTCAATGCCTTCTTCCTGTCTGTATCCTTGAGCTACTAATCGGGCCTTGTTCCTGATAACAGTACCATCTTCATCCATTTTGTTCCTGAATACCCACTTGGTTCCAATGATTGTCTTGTTTCTGGGTTTGGGAACCAATCTCCAAACTTTATTTCTCTGGAACTGAGAAAGTTCTTCTTGCATGGCAGTGATCCAACAAGGATCTGATAGAGCTTCATCCACTTTCTTGGGTTCAGAGAGAGAGAGGAAATTCACATAGAGACAAATATTTCCAACTCCTCTGCGGGTTTGGACACCTGCTTGTTGATCACCAATAATTTGATCTATGGGGTGATCTTTGGTCCATTTTAGAGCAGGGGGTAAAGGTGATGGGGTATGAGGAGTAGAGTGAAATGGAGTAGTGGGATCAGAGGTTTGGTGTAAGATGGGATTTTCGGTAGTGGAAGCCATGTGATTTTCGGTGGGATTAGGGATGGAAGAAGGGCTTCGGTGTAGAGTTTCGGTGGGAATAGGGAAATTGGTGTGAGAGATGGGTTGATCAATTTCGGTGGGAGAGAGTGATCCAGCTGGGTTTTTTGAGGTGGATGGATTTGAGGGAATAGAGGAGATATCGGTGGAAGTGACTAAGGGGGTATCACCAATACATGATGAGATCCATCTGTGTAAATCATCCTCATCACTTGAAAGTGATGAACATCTGAGATCATCAAACTTGACATGGATGGACTCATCAATGCTTTTTCTTCTGAGATTGTACACCCTATAAGCTTTGGAGGATAAGGAGTACCCAACAAATATTCCCTCATCTGCCTTGGGATCAAACTTCCCAAGATTTTCACGATCATTAAGAATAAAGCAGATACACCCAAAGACATGAAGAAAGCCAATATTTGGTTTTCTGCCATGAAAAACTTCATACGGGGTTTTATCATGTCTTTTGGATATTACTGACCTGTTTTGAGTGAAGCAGGCAGTATTCACAGCTTCGGCCCAAAAATAGGTGGGGAGATTTGATTCGCTCAGCATGGATCTAGCGGCCTCACACAGTGTTCTGTTTTTCCTTTCCACCACTCCATTTTGCTGAGGAGTACGAACAGCGGAGAAGTTCTGAGAGATCCCTTTCTCGGTGAAGAAGTCTTCAAGAGCACTATTTCTGAATTCAGTGCCATTGTCACTCCTTACCGAGCGGACAAGCTGGCCATTGAGAACTTCATTTTTCTTGACAAAGTTGATGATTTCTTCAGTAGCATCACTTTTGTACCTGAGAAAGAACACCCAAGTATATCTGGTAAATTCATCAACAATAACAAGAATATACCTTTTGCCTCCAAGACTTGGAGTGCTGACTGGTCCACATAGATCCATGTGCAGCAATTGAAGAGGAAGAGTGATGGAAGAGCATTGCTTCGTCTTGAAGGATGTTTTGGTGAGCTTTCCCTTTTCACATGCATCACACAGCTTCTCTTTGACAAAGTTCAACTTTGGCATGCCCGTCACCAGCTCTTTGTTGGAAATTTTATGCAAGGTCTTGAAGTTTAGATGAGAGAGACGTTTGTGCCACAACCAGTTTCTTTTGGATGCATCATTTGACACAAAGCAGACATTTGAAGAAGAATTGGATTGCCCCATATCTATGACGTAGACATTTTCCATCCGTCTTCCCGATAATACCACATTGAATTGTTTGTCTACCACGGAGCAGACACAAAGTTCAAAGATAACTTTGTATCCAAGATCACACAGTTGGCTAATGCTGAGAAGGTTATGCATGAGGCCGTCCACAAAAGCCACTTTGTTGAAGGTTACAGATCCGTTAGAGAGAGTCCCGTATCCTTTGGTGTAAGCCTTAGAATTATCACCAAAGGTTACAGATGGACCTTTTCCCGGCACATAGTTGATGAGAAGAGACTTGTTTCCCGTCATATGGCGTGAGCACCCGCTGTCTAAATACCAAAATTGATGGTGCTCAAAAGCCTGAGCGTAGGCTGTGGAGCACCCAGTTGCCACTAGAGCCATAGGTGAAGTGGCCTTTTCGGAAACTTCCATTTCTTCTGAGATGGCCACGAAGCATCTATTCTGAGAATCACTGTCGGAGGTGTCTTCGTCGTCCCAATCGTGGGTTTCTGCCATGAGACCCTTCCCTTTTCTCTTTAGACCCTCACTCCTTTCCTTCTCTTTCTTGTACTTGGCCTTGTATTTCTCGGCACGCTCCTGATGATTTAAGAAGGATGGTGGGGACTCCTTTTTGGGAAAGGTTGATTTGAAAGGCATGTGTTTGGATTTTTCCCTTTTTGAAGAGGGATTGTCAGAAGAAGTAAATTTGGACTTGGAGATACGCTTGCTTCTACACTCAGATGCAAAATGTCCTTTCTTGCCACAGTTGTAGCATTCCTCATTAGACTTGTCAGAAGAAGTTTTGAAAGATGAAGTTTTTCTAAGACTTCGAGATTTGTTGAAGGGACGAAACTTGTGTTTAGAACCGGCCATCATTGCCATCTCATCCGACAACTGTTCAACCATGATATCCTCACCTTCATCATCAGCATCACTAAGATATGCTTCCGTTTGGTGGGTTACATTTGTTTGGCTGTCATTGTCAGAGTCAGATGAAGGATAGGTGATTCTAGGAAGATTTTGAGAATTCTTGGAACTTTCACTAACAAGAGCTATAGAGGAGCTCTTTATTTCCTTGATGAAAGATTTCCGTTGAAGCTTGGTTTGCTCAAAGTTGAAAAGAGTACCATATAAAACGGTTAAGGGCATGAACTCAAGGTCCTTGGTAGTTTTGATGCAAGTACATATATTTTCCCAAAAATCTGGGAGACAATCCATGAACTTGCACAAGACTTCCTCATTATCATAGACTCTGCCCAACAACTTAAGATCATTTAAAAGAGAGTTGAAGCGGTTATAGAAGCTAGGAAGAGATTCTCCTTTTTCAAAAGAAAATAGTTCATACTTTCTGATAAGACCAATCTTTTTGCATTTCTTGACTTCCTCTGTACCTTCGTACAGAACACATAGAGTGGTCCACATTTCTTTGGCAGTTTCAAAGTTCACCAAAGAGTGGTAGACCTCATCAGGAAGAGAGAGAGCAATAATAGCTCTTACCTTGGAGTCAAGAGTAACTAAACGTTTCTCCTCATCAGTATACTTTTTAGGATTTTTGAGAATATACCGACCAGTAGCACTGGATTTTTCCTCATCAGAATCACTTGAGATTTCCTTTTCAAAGGTCTCTTTGCCTGGCCTCTGCGTGTCATAGCGAGCCCAAACTCTGGGGATAATGGGTCCCTCGTTGAGAATGGTTGGATATCTAGTATCCACTCCTTCCATGAATAGCATCATGCGGCTTTTCCACAAAGAGAAGTTGTTGGGATTGAACTTAGGAGGTTTTGAAATAGAGCCATTTTCAGAGAAGTTATTTTGAAAAGAGTTTTCAACAGTAGAAGAAGAAGAGGCAGCCATCGCAGATCAAGTTTATGGAATTAAACTTTCTGCTCTGATACCACTTGTTAGTCCCAGATGGCTTAACAAGTATTGTAGAAGGGGGGTTGAATACAATACACAAAAATTTCACAATTTTAATTCTTATATTTGAAAAACTTTCAAAAGAATTACACACAGAAAACTTAAGATTGTTGCGGAAAAGAACAGATAAACTATTCTAACAATCTTACACAAAGTATACAACAAAACAACTAAGAACACTAAGAGCAAAGCTATTGAGTTTTAAGGCTTAAAAGAAGGTTTCTTGCACTGAGAGAATTTCTTGAAAGCGTGAGAATTGCATGAAGAGCACTTCTCCTTTTATAGTGCCAAGGAGTGCCCAAGCATTAAATGCTTGGGACACTTGTCATCTTCACATATGCTGATAATGTTGACTTCAGGAGAACTGTGAAGTCCTTGTCACTTTTCACTAGGTGCAGACAGAGTAGCTTGAGCAGATAATAGGGACCTTAACTGAAGGTGGATAAAAAGACAAACTGTCACTTTTCTCTGCTGGAGGATATTGTCCCATAATAAATGATCTTCTGTCTTGAGCCTTTAGCACCGAAGTGGTTTCCACCGAGATTTGAGAAGTCTTCGGTGGAAAGAAGACTAGTCCACCGAAGTTGCAAGCAAGTTTCGGTGGTAACTAGTCCACCGAAATTACGAGCATGTTTCGGTGGTGAGAGGACCACCGAAATTACAAGTATATTTCGGTGGTGAGAGGACCACCGAAATTACATGTATATTTCGGTGGTGAGAGGAGCACCGAAAGGGTCATCGGTGGTGGATGGGCCACCGAAACTGTCCATGCACTTCGGTGGGAGAAGGCCACCGAAGATGTCCTATAACTTCGGTGGAGAGAAGGCCACCGAAATGTCAAGGGATTTCGGTGGTGATGACTTGTTTGAAAGTTGCCGAGAGTCTTCTATTTTCCACAAGTAGAGAGTCTTCAAGCTTGGTTTCGGTTGATCTTCGACTTCACCGAACATTTGATATCTTGTACAAGTCATTCAAAGAACTGAACTAAAATATTCTAAGTAGGAGTTTTAGGGAAAACATCGGTGAGTCAATTTCAAATCCTTGGTGACCCAACAGGAATAATAAGGCAGATTAAGCACATACATGTACCTGTAAGTTTGCAATTACACTGGCCAGGTGGAATCTCAAACTTACCTTCCATGACAGTCCTCAGTACCCTATTAGTCCTATCTCTATAATAGTGTCCTCCTAACGCATTTCCTGTATCTACAATAGTGCCCTCCTAACGCATTTCCTGATTCTCAGTTGTGATTTCTACTCCCAAGTTTAAGTTTAGGCCCGTCCGGTCACCTAAATCCCTTAAACTATGGCTCTGATACCAACTGTAACAACCCAGTCTAAAAATAAAGCATGCAATTCATATAAATGAAACATCCCAAAAACGGGTCCCAAAATTTCATTACATTAAAAACAAAAGTGGTTGGCGGAAACAACCTACACAACTGAGAAATAAACTAAATTGTACTATAGTGTCGCTATACTATCAAACTGCCTCGCTAGCTCCTTGCTCACTTGCTAGAGCCTTTCATCACCTGCTTTCCTGAAAAGGTTTTAGTTTGAAAATGTGAGGGTTAGACCATAAGGTCTACTGAGTCCCTCCTAACAGTTATCAAAGCATTTAAAACAATTTATCATTTTCAGCATAAAACTTTCATAAAACTGTTCAGATAAGTTCGCTTTCGGATATAGATCTGCCCCTTATAAATTGACACCCTGAAGTCACCCTAAGGTGACAACGAGTCAGTCTCATGCTGCCTTACAGGGCCACTTCCCTTGGCATAAACGGGAACACCCTCCCGGCACGAGCTGGCGGGCCACCCCCCCCCCGACTTAGTCAATTTACATCAAAACAATGTATGCATACATCCCACGTAAATTTTCAAACATCAATTCATGCAACTAAAGCATAAGCATAAAGCATGGAATTTCTCATCATATATTCGCTTTAGAAAACATATTAAAATCCACACGTTTTAGTTTAGAAAACTCACCTGGTACGTTTGCTTGCTTTTCCCTACTCTGCTCTTTACTTCCAAAATGTCTACCTGAACGAGGGGACATATTTATAAGCTGACTAGGACTATCCGGACACTTCTCACCTGACACATAACTTTTCCGGACAGGCTACCGGGTAAACCACACTTTCCGGACATCACTACTTTTCCGGATAACAACGCTTTTCCGGATGACTCTCCTATCCGGACACATTGAGACTACCGGACAACTTCTATTTTCCGGACGATATACCTATCCGGATGGCTCACTTATCCGGACGACTAAACTTATCCGGACAACACAATATCCGGACACCTGCTACAACCCGACCAAGAAGTTTCCCGGACACTCACCCGGACACTCACCCGGACACTCACCCGGACACCTTCATACTTGAAGGTTTCCGGACGAACGCTGGAAGGGTTTTATGGTCCGAAATCTTACTGAACACTTCGAAAACAGTGGGATAATGCAACAAATCACTTACTTAAACATCTTCAAACAATTCCCATTAACTTTACTGAATAACCTCAATTTAAAAGGGTGTTTAAATCTCCTTTAAGGGTCTTAAAATGACTTTATCAATAAACTCTTAAACCATCCAATACTCATCCAACAGATCTTAAATGGGTTATAGATTAAGAAGTTACCTGTGGATTCCTTGCAGGAAACGAATCCTAACACAAATTTCTTGTTGATTTCAAAGGATGATGATGGTTCTTCCCTTCTCAATGCTCCAAAGCTCCAAAACTCTTCTATCCCTCTTTCTCTCAATTCAGCCGCCAACACAAGGATGAAGGCACTCCTAGGGCATTGTGCCCTAATGATTGGGTCATAAACCACATTTTCCTTATTTACACTAAGGCCCCCTCAACTTTCAGCATTAATGAAACCTTCTCAAATACCCTAAACTCTCTTTACCAACTAGCCCCTCAACTTCTGCTTTTATTAAAACTCCACACCAAACGCAAAACACTTCGAAAAAAGGTATGGGTCGTTACAATCACGCCATATACGGGAATTGATCTGGTGCATCTCGACGCATATCATTCTAATGTGCATTCAATAGTGGAGATCTCTTTTTACTCTTCTCACCATAACTTTCATTCTTATCGGAACCCAATCCATAGAGTAGAAACCTAAAGATACAAAATGAAGAAAGAAAATCATAGCTTATTCGGGTTTCAAGCGGTGCACATACCCAAAACCAAACTATTTAACCGAAATCCTTATTCAGTTTCACTTAAATCAGAACCAAAACTAATTAACTTGAAAAGGCAAACGAATGGACCGGCTTATTGAATTGACCAGAAGTATAAGGACCCCTAAATAAACCCTAGTTGTTAAAGTGGGAGACTACAAGTTGGCAAATACTAAATGATAGTAATTAACATCATTTAATCTTGATTATACAACTTTATAATTTTTATTTTTATTTTTATTTTCATTAAAGTTTAAGGTCAATTCCCTCCAATTTCATAAAACAATAAATTTTATTTTTCATTTTGACCCGTTTCATATTTTTTTAGCTCTTAAACCTTTTTGGTTTATTAATTTTAACCCTTTTGATATTTATCTATTACCTTTTTATTTTTCATTTTCTATTTGATATCATATTTCTATTAATTAACTAATATTATATTATTATTAATTATTAATTTATTAACTAAATACATATATTTTTTAATTATTTATTACGTAGGATCAATTAAATTCGATACGTTACAATATATTGAAACACTTTACTCTAAGTATTTTAGTGGAATTTGTTTTTTCTTAATACCATAAATTTTTATGGTATAATTATCGTTAAAAGTTAAAACCAATAAAAAATAATCTTTATGATTATTATTTTATTAAAAGTGTATTACTTTTTTAAAATTTTGATTATTTATTATTTTTATTACAATGACCTTATCCTATGTTTGGAGGAATTATAGAAGTCTAATGCTGCGTTTGGTTCGCAGAATGATTTCTGAAGGAATGGAATCTGTCAAAGGAATTGGAATCTGGAAGGAATTGGAATGAAATGTTGTCAGGTTTGACCACCTGTTTGGTTGACAGAATTGGAATGGAATTTGTCAAAGGAATTGGAATATGTCTGTTTGGTTCACAGAATGTAGCTTTGGAATTGGAATGAATTTTCGACAAATGACCAAAATACCCTTTTTATAAAATAATTATTAAATACTTTAATGTGTAAAAAATATAATATACACAACCCAAAAATAAAAAATAAAAAATTAAATTAAATTAAAACTAAATGTATTAAATTATATTAATAAAAAATATAAATATAAATAAAAAATAAAAAATAAAAAATAAAAATAAAAATAAAATAAATTAAATAAAATAAAAATAAATTAAATTAAATAAAATAAAAATAAAAATAAAAATAAAATAAAATAAAATAAAAAACTAAAGTATTAGAATGTAATGGAGGGTATTATCGTCATTTATGTAAAATGGGATGGAATGGAATTCAATTCCATGACTTTTGAGGAGGAATGATGAATTCCTTAATTGGAAGGAATTCATGGAATCCAATTCCATCTCATGAGAAACCAAACATTGGAATGGAATTTGGTCAACGGAATTGACCATTCCAATTCCGTCCAATTCCGTCGGATTCCGCCCAACCAAACGCACCCTAAAGGTATGGATGTAAATGCTTTCATTTTTAGGGACCTTATTGTAATTATGTGACTAAAAGAGGGTAAACCCTACCTTTTCACTCTTATTTGTGTTGATCGGTTTTGAGAGAAAGGAGAGGAAGGGTGCATAGAGAGAAAATGGAGGTTTTGGTCAGATTAAATCTCCATTGAAGCTATGGTGAAGGCTTGAAGCTTGAAAAACAAATAGGATCATCATCCTCAAGGTAAGCTTCCTTATCTCAAGCTTAAGGTCTTCGTTAATGAAGTCTTAAATTTTAGAGGTGGGTTCATCATTTCTTTGAGATATTTAGCTAAAATCATGGGAGTTATTGTGTTGATTTGGTTTTGATGGTTTCCAAATGATTTGCTTTGAGAAAACTCAACATTGTTAATGGTTTCAACAAGGGTTTCAAGGATTCAAGTTTTTGAGGGCAAAACTCATGATTTATGGATCGATTGACTTATTTTTTGAAATTAGATTGATGCTTAAAATGGTTTTAGATATTGATTCTCTCAATTTTAGCCTATAAAATCGATTTGGGAAAGATTGGACAAGTGTGGCTATTGGGTTTGGGGGTGAAGAACTCGTATTGTGCAGATCAGGGAGGAATGCGACTTCCATGTGACCTAGGTCATATGAAACTCACATTGGTCACTGCCCATTGTGTTTTCGATTTTTCTTCGTTTCTCGTTTTGGGCTAGGTTCGAGGCATCGACTAGGGGGCTGTCTTAGGGATTGAAATGGATGTTTTTTAGATGATTTAGATTGGTTTAACACCATTCTTATGCCGTCTAATTCAGGTGTTCGATTTGATCCTATGTGACTTATAGGACGTGTGGTGGTGTATCGGACCTCAAGTGAGTTATCTTAACCCTTTTTATGCATGTGAAATGTTTATAAATGTTTTAAACCACCGAATATGGTTTTCATCATTTTGCCATGATTTACACTCACGGATGCTTGGATCAATTATGACTCAAATTTGTTTACTATTGTGCATACATTGTCGTACGTGGTGATTTCATGAAATTGTGAATTGGTTTTAGTGTTGGGTTGCACAGTGGATTAGGGTACCTTGAGATTGTGGAAATCCCTTGGGAGTTAAACTATATTGTGTGCGTTGAATTTGTTTCTTGTGCACATGTGAATGACATCTACTAGAGGCCATGAGGATCTATTGGGGTCCTGAATGCGGACGCCACGGTGGAGTGATGGGTGACTATGAACACTATGCAAATACCCATGGTCTGTGTTGAAATGTTTAATTGTTATTGTTGGGCCTTTATGGTGGTTTTTATGTTTTATTGGAACTGTTAAAGCTGTATTTGAGAGGGAATTCATTAGACCCTATGGTCTAACTTAAAATCATTTTCAGGTGAGTATATGGTTTGGGGTTCATCCAAGCGAGAAAGAGAAGATGTGATGTCGTAGAAGAGGCATGTTTTAGCGGAGGCTTGTAGTTCGCCATTAGATTTTCTAAGTCTCAACTATGGATGTATATAAACGTTTCGAACCTTGAGTTAAGATTAATGTATTTTAGTATATCTCGGGCCCATTTGGTTTTAATGTAACATCCCAAAAACACAACAAGACATACATAGCAATAACTCATAATCATTACAAAACTGGGTCCCAAAATTTCATTACATCAATCTCGATCTAAGGTTGGCGGAAACAACCTATACACAACTGAGAATAATCTAGCTTCTACAAGTGGCACTTGCACTGTCTCTAGCTGCATCTATACTCTATCATGCTCTTGCTCACTTACCTGAGCCTCCTACTATTTGCTTACCTGAAAAGGTTTTCGTTTTGAAAAGCGAGGGTTAGACCATGAGGTCTAGTGAATTCCCTCCATAAAACATATATCACGGTATAAATTCATTTTATTTAAAACAATTCACATTCTTCATATAATCATCATTCAAGGTTCAACATAGGGTTCAAGGATCGCATAAGCTACCTCGATTGGGGCCTAACGGACACCCTCTCGGCTACACCGGAGTCCAAGTGGACCCCCTTCTATCCGAGTAGGAAGGAAACAAATTCCAACCTACAAGCTGACCACATATGCCCAAGGAATTATCGAATCCCAAGGTACTCTGATCCCGCTGTGTAAACCGACTCCACATAGCATACACATAACGTATCGAAATCACATGCATGAAAACTTTCAACATCATTTCATTTGCTAAATAAACCTCTTTAAATAAAACATGCAGTTCATGGAAAGCATGCGTGACATTTATAAAACAGTTCATGCTCGTAAACGAAACCATAATCAGTAAAACATAGTACGTCATAAAAGGGTTTAGGGAACTCACCTTAGGTTAGTGTTGAACACACCCTTGATATATCTTCAAGCTAAACAAATCGGACACCTATGGATGTTAGAATTGCATCAGATTAGTTTGTCCGATCTTACTGCACTTTCCGGATACTCACTACTTTCTGGACACTATGACCTTTCCGGACACCTTGGACTTTCCGGACACTAGCACTTTCCGGACACAAATATCCGGATAATGGTCTGGACACTTCCTACGGTTACCACACTTTTTGGACGTCTCATCCGGAACTAGAACTTACCCGGAAACCCCTTACACTCGGACACTATGAACAATACCCGGAAACCCCCCACTGTCCGGACACTACTGTCCGGACGGGGCGACGTCCGAAAACTACGGGCTGGACGAAAAACCATTTTCCAAAAGTGATTAAAAACCCATTTTCTGCTATAAGCTCGGTTGGACAATCATAAGGGTTCATCCACCAATCATAAACACTAAATTAAACCCACTTATAACCTCTAAATCGGTTTATAAAACCAAAAACCCCAAAAACACTTTTAAGAGTATTTGGGTGAAGAACACAATGAAATCAAAGACTTCTCACTAACTTACTTAGACCACATAGAGAGAAAACACTAAATAACAAGCAACAAGAAATTAGAGGAGATTACCTTCTCTGATTCTCCTTCTCCTTGCTTCTTCTTCCTTTCTTTCCTTCTTCTAGCCGTCACCCCCAAATGCAAGATAATACACTCACCAAAAATTAGAGGTTGCCCTAGGGATTTGAGCCACTATACATCTTTCACAATTTGCAAAAGAGCCCCTTAACTTAACTTTCATTATTTTAACATTAGCCACTAAACTTTCATATTTGCTCTACAAAACTCGGTTGTTACATTTAATGCTATGTTTATGCTATTGTTGGATTTGAGTTGTTACAAATGGTATCAGAGCCATAGTTTAAGAGATTTAGGTGACCGGATGGGCCTAAATTTAAACTGTAAGATATGGAGTCACACCTGAGATATAGGAAGCCATTAGGAAATTACTTTGATTATCGAGAATCATGACGATGGTAGCGAGGACTCTCATGTAAGGTAAATTCAAAATTGCATCTGGCCAATGCCATTATGAATTTACAGGTGCATGGGTGTGCTCGATTACTATTGTTGAGACGATTGATGAGTGTGGTAATTTGTATTAAGCTCTAATCTTGCAAATATCTGGCAAGGCTTTCGGTGTGTTGTGTGAGGTTGGTTATAATGTAATTGTTAATACCTTCGGGAAGGAATTTGTCCGAGATGTTAGTGATCCAACTGGAAGTAAATTTTATGGGGTTCTAAAGAGAAGAATGATTGGTTAAGAGTATGCTCCTAATTTCTAGTGTGTCCCCAATTCCGGAGTTTGATGTATCGATCGTTTGGTATAGGCGGGAGGATTGTGTTTGGATCTTGAATGCTTCAAGTTGAGATCGATCAAGTGTAATGAGCCCTTTGTCTCTTCAGTCAAGCAATGATGTGACAAGGATGTTTGAGAAAATATATCAGTGTTAAATTGAAGTATGGAGTGTGGGGTAGAATGAGAGGCAATTAATCGTTTATTGACATACACAAATCAAAGTTTGAAACGACATAATTTGTAAATCAATGGTAAAGATGAAAAGTGTGTGGTACGGACAAATAAGTAAGTGGTGAAACACTTGTACCAAAAGTTGTTGCAAAGGTGATAAACCAACCATTGGTTAAAAGAATTATGCTAGTGAGGAGTTGTAGATGCAAAATGTATAACCTTGATAGAGTGAATAACCTTCAACTGTAAAATGAGTATAGTGCATTGTGTTGTCTTAATGAACTGCATGAGTCACTTCATATTAAAAGTATATACATGTGCATGATGCGTTTCTTGTTTTGGAGAATAAATCGACGTATGCAAGGTGTAATCTATGTCTTAGAGAAACTGCAAACTTATTTACATTACATAATGGAAATTTTGATCTTATTCATTTGGAAACTATTTTATCTCTTTCAAGCCGATTTAACCTTTATTGTGGAAGTCAGGACACCATTCAATTGCATAGTTTTTATAAATGGAACTGGTATGGACATGTTGTCATACCAACGAATGTGGGAGTAGACTGACTCACTCCGTGTAAGTGATTTCGTTTGAAAATTTTCTAATCGCATTGGGAAGGTTTCATTGAATACATTTTCGTTTTAGTAGACATTGATTTGGCTGGACAAGGTTGTGTTTTATCGTGGGGTTGCATATGATCGAACTTCGGGATCGTTGTGCATGATTATTCAACTATAGTGTTTTTATGTCATGCATACTCAAGTTTATTTCATGGTGTCACATTCATTTAAATTTTCAAATGTGTAAAATGATTTTAATCATTGTGTCAACAAGCATGAAGGCTATGAACTCACTAGGCTACAAAGAATATTTCAATTAAGGATAAGGAAATATTTCGAGATCTGAAATTTGTCGGTTGAACCATTATGGTTGATTTATAACCTTGATGTTCCCGTTAAGGAAAGGCGGTGAATAATGGAAATCTCAAATATTGAATTTAGTAATGTCCTTATTACTGGAGCCTTAAATTCTCCTTCTGCATTTTTTGGATGTGATTGATTGCATCCTGGATGAAGATAGAAGTTTCCAGGATACTTTTGGTAGTAACATGATAATGGGAAACAACTTGACATTTTGATAAAATGTTGTCGGAGTCGAGTCGAGTCTGAAAATTTTGGTGGACTTGTAATTAGACTTTGTGCCAATGAAGTCTTATACTGACGTTAAGTGAGGACTGTGAGACATAAAAGTGAATTATGTTATGTTAAGGGAAAACGGGTCCAAATTTATGTACATAATTATCTTTGTTTATTGGAAAAAGGCATTAGAGTATCATACATTGAATGTTGATATTGAAGAAAACAACTGTTTAAAGTGCTCGGTGTTGAGATGTTGTCAGTTAACTGAAAATGTGAGGAGTAAATCTGATATGATTATTTTGCCGAGGTTATACAAGGATGTAAGGGGTCGTTCGGGGAGAGATGTTTACTTGGCGTTATGCTAAACCACCCTATATAGGTGTTTTGAAAGCGGAAGATCACTGGTTTGGACAGGTGATTTCCTATGAGGTGTTGGTGATCCGTATGGGAATGAAGTATTTAACACATCTAAAGTAGGTGCATATCCATTATATCGGTCTGCAAGGGAGGGCGCTGTATGTTTTGGACTACCTGAACTTGTTTCTTGTAGATGACGATGAGCTGAAAAGGATCTATAACATATTTAAGTGGATTGGGTGATTATGATTTTGTGGTTCACCTAAATTCGAGGAAACTAAGTCGTGATATGACGTTATTCCATCTATATTGGTGTTTATGGTTGGTGTGAAGAAGGCGGTGTCTGTTGTAAATGTAAAAGGAACGTGAAGATTTTGATTGTAATGTGATATTGTGGTGTGGTAGTTGTGTGAATAAGTCATAAGCATTTTATGTCAAAGTAGACGTGTAAGTCATTGTTGTGACAATAGGTTGCTCTTATGTTGAGTGCTGGATTTATGTTGTTAATATATGTAACATCTCGAATTTCCATTATATTATATTTAATATGAATGGGGTCGAATTGTAATTTAGTCTAAGTTTGTGGACTATTTGTAAATGTAAACTCCAGGGTTGAAATTGTATTTTGACCAAAGTTTAAGTTATGTATGAAACTTGAAATTGGAGGGTGATTTTGTCAATAGTTGAAAGTTGGTTTGGATAAGAAGTCTGAGTCGGCTAAGTTATGAAAATATCTCAATTTCATTAGCAGAGGTCGATTCTAGAAGTAAGGGTTGCGATATCAAGTTTTGATTCGGTAAGAAATCAAAGTTATTCCTTCAAATCGATTATTAAGATTGTTAGTATTAAGCAACTGGATTTCTTTTAGGCATTGAATCAGTTGGGGAAATGAATGGAAGCAGTTTGGTTCAGAACTTGATTACCCAGGTGAGTTCTTCTCCTTCCAAATAATTGAGTAAGATATTTGTAGCAAACTGTCTGAATGATTTGGTAAATATGTATTGGAATGAAATCGACCAAGAAACTGAACTTAGATGAATTTTTATAGTAGAATTGACGTACTGATTGAAGTCCCGTTGTCGAGATCCGGTATGGGATCCGAAAGTGATGAGATCCGGTATTGGACCCAGAATTGAGGAGATCCGGTATTGGATATGGAATTGAGGAGATCCGGTATTGGATCCAGAATTGATGAGATCCGGTATGAGATCCGGAATTGAGTAGGATCCGATATGTGATGAGATCCGGAATTGAATAGGAATCCGGTATGTGATAGGATCCGGAATTGAGGGGATCCGGTATGTGATAGGATCCAGAATGGATTCGGGATCCGGTCTCATTTGGGTTCCGGTTCCGGGTAGTTCCGGATTGTACCGGATAATGAATTTTCGGATATAGTTCCGGATGTGTTATCTAGATAAGTTTATCTAAAAAATTTCCGGATATAGAGGAACCCCCGTGCTAAGTCGCCGAAGAGGGACAAATGAGAATAAGGGTATGATAGATTTTGGGATCCTTAACTTTGAGAATATGATATGAAATGTTGTGCATTCGCGTAAATATACACGTACGCTAAGAAGTGTAATGGATCTATAGACACTAGTATTAATTGACAACTTAGAATAGGCAAGATATAATTGCTATTCTTGAATGAGGAATAGACAAGGTATAATTGTTATTCCCTTTATCATGATGTTGAAATGATTGAATAAACAAAGTAGAATTGCTATTCATGTTGAAATGATTGAATAGGCAAAGTAGAATTGCTATTCATGTTGAAATGATTGAATAGGTAAGGTAGAATTGCTATTCATGTTGAAATAATGGAATAGGCAAAGTATAATTGCTATTCTTGTTGAGAATGGAATAGGCAAAATATAATTGCTATTCGTATTGACTGTAGAGAATAGGCAAAGTATAATTGCTATTCGTAATTGAGACGTGGAAACGTGAAATAGACAAAGTATAATTGTTGTTTCCGTTTGCTTTCGGTGAATCAGAAATAGACAATATATAATTGCTATTTCTGCCTCCATTCCAAGAAAAAAAAGCATGGCGATTAATTGTAAGTTCTTGGACATGAGCGATGATCTAGAATCTATAATGATTCGTAGTAGGCTCTCGAATGTGATGATATGACTTTCTGAATGTTGGTCCTACTCATGGAATCGGGTGTGTTCCCGTCATGATAAGATGTGTAGACGTACGGTAAGAATGATGGCAAACCAGGTTTGTTTATATGCTTTGATTACTTGAGTTTCCAAAGCTGCTAAAGTTTTAATTTGAAAATGGATGTTCTCACTAGGCGTAAGCCTAATCGTTTCAAATTGAATTTTCTTACCAGATACGAGCTCGGGGAAGTAACGGGAAGAGGGACGAGTGTTTTTGGTATTCAACTTTTGGTGCTAAGCGGAGAAGTTAGCTTATGCGAGGATGTTTTTGATGAATGGCCTAGACAACCAATTTAATCTAATCGTAGTTGTCAAAATTAGATTAAGAGGTTGTTTTGATAATTCGAAAATGTGTATATGAACCCTTATAGTTAATTCTCCGCTTATGTATAAAAGTTTGGATGAAATTACGATTAACTCTGATAAATTTTAAGGTTTAAATTTGCCCTGGTTTTTAGGGTGTTACAATATAGGAGGAGTGTAGGTGTGAATCCTGATTTGGACATTTCTGGTGAGGTATTCAAAGGTGGAAAATATGCTTGATTGAGGTGTATGGATTTTAGAAGGTGTCATGCTATTTTGAGAACAAAAGGTTTGGGTGGTATTTGATGACTACCTAAAAGAAGAATTCATGTTCTTTTTGGTTGCGTTGAATTTGTGGGTGAGTTTATCTTATTCCAACTGGATATTAATGAAAATGTTATATTCAATTAGTTTGTGGTGTTTTGTAGTAGCTTTGAAATTTTATTGAGAATATTGAAATATTCCTGGTATGTAAAGGAATTCTAGTGGATAGGTTAGTTGTGTTCGGAGGGCGAGAAATATGTGGTATTTCTGAGCATTGAGTATCGTTTCGTGAGACCCTGGTTGAATGTCTCGATTGAGGATTGTGGTGAAACCTTTTAGTTAGGCGTAATATGATAAATGCGTGATTATAGCTTTTTGAGCTGGTCGAAAATTGAGTAAGTAATGATGGGTGATCTGTGCTTCATGCTAGCGTGAGAAGGTGAAGATGGTATGTCAGAATAAGTGGATAAACTAAAAGTAAAAATTTGTCATATGCTCACAACAAATCTAGAGCTATGTTTAAAAATTTGTTATTTACCGTGTATAGGAACTCCTCATGAGGGTATGAGAAAAAGATTATTGTGTATGCTATGATTAAGACGTGTGAAAATCATTTGAGTGGTTGGTCTAAATCTTGTATCTATTAGTAAGCCTTCTTTGGAAGTGTGTGTTATATGTTATCAAGAAAGCATGGTAAAAGTGGTTGAATGTGATGTTCAAAGCGAAAGACTGTTGGATTTGAGTAATTAATAGTGTGATAGACTTTCCGAGTAAGTATTGTGTTTAATGTAGTGCACATTAATCTAGTTCTGTGAGAGAACGTCGCCCCTTTTGTAAGGCAAGTGAACTCGGAATTAATTCAAAAATTAATGAATTATTGATGGATTCAATGGATTTCTAATATGTGTATTAGGATTGGCTCAACTAGTTAGTGGATTTATGAGGCGATTGAATTGTGGAAGGTATATGTGTATGTATATCTGTATTCAAAAGAGTAAGTGGGGATGATATTACGGTCGATGTAGGCAAAATGCAGATGTATTGTTTTTCACCAAAATATTAGTGACCAATGTTGTGTTATAGGATAAGGTGCTTTTAGCGTTTGGCGCATGTCATATTGGTGGTCGTTATTATAATCGCGTGTTTTTAATAAAGACATTCTTATTAGTGACCCTGGAGGTGGAGTTCAAGGATGACCTTGCGTTAAGTTGACAAATTGAATGATTGTTATATTTAGTCGGAGATTAATGTTGTTGTGGTGTTAACTTTAGTAAAAATCCTATTTTAAGGAATCAAGGTTATATGCGTGTAACAACCCGAAAATAAAATAAGACATAACAATTAATATTAAAGCTACCAGCCAAAACGGCCCCAAAATTTAACCAAATACAACCATTTCAAAAAAATAGGTTTGCGGAACATACAACTGAGAATATTAACTAGAAGTCTAAGTAGCAAGTAGGAACAACTATTGTCTAAAAGCATCCTCACTCTAAATCTTCTCCTTTCCCTTTCCAGAGCTTCCTACCAACTGCTTCCCTGAAAAGGTTTAATTTTGGAAATGCGAGGGTTAGACCATGAGGTCTAGTGAGCTCCCTCTAGTGACAACAATTTCATCATAAAATATTTAAAGCATTTCATAACAATTATAAACAACAGAACTTTAAACAATAAGCTTTTCATGTAAACTGCACATGTAAGTGGCACACTGATGTCACACATTAGTGACATCGTGTCAGTCTCACACTGTCTTACTGGGTCACACCTCCCATGGCATAAATGGGACACACCCTCCGGTATGAGCACTGGCGGGACACCCCCCCCCCCCCCGACTTAGCCAATTCACTTCTACATTCAATGTATGCATACACTTAAATTTAACTTTCCAAACATGCGTTTTCACGTAATATAAGACATACGGTTTCATACACATTTCTTACATTTGAAATCACGTTTAATACACGTAATTAGTTAGAAAGACTCACCGGATGCCTTTATCCAATTCTCTTCTTTTACCTCTGACCTCCAAATGGAATGCCTACGATAAACGATAAGAAGGTAAGCTAC